>CM033444.1:1136356-1200673 GCA_019425775.1 Rafetus swinhoei | reverse complement strand
CCGGCCGGGCAGTGATGGTTTCACTCATGCAGGAAATGCCCCAGCCTCACAGAGCTGCTCTCCGGGAGGTGGATGAACTGCAGGTGCGGGACAGCTCCTGTCAGCAGCCAAGGCACCAAATATCGCTGTGTCTGCAGCCAGTGTTGGGAACTGGGCAGGGAACAGGAGGCTTTTGTGTCACACGCATCTCAGGTAGGACGGACCCTCACTGACCCCAGACTGTGACTGGTCCTAGCGAGGAATGTGTCCTGGGGCTGGTTTAGTGACACTCTAAGGCCGTGTCTACACTAGGCGTAAGAGTGATGCTGCCGCGGTCGATGTTCTGGGCTCTAGGAAGACCGGCTGATTGGAACTGAGCTGTGCAGAGTCTTGTAAAGGGAACCGCAATGTCTCTGGATATTTGCCGAGTTTTATATGAGGGTTTATCAGAAGGGATGTTGTGGGATCTGGAACAAGGTGGGTGGGGCAGGAAAATTCCTCACAGGCAGGGGAATTAGCTCAAGTGGTAGAGCGCTCGCTTCGCATGTGAGAGGCAGTGGGATCGATACCCACATTCTCCAGTGATAGATGTTTGCTGCTTTCTCTTTCCACAGGCAGAGCAGCCAGGGGCTAAGTGCTTCCAAGGCCTCCTTCCCTCTTTCATAAGGCAGCAGGCTGGTTTCCGCAGTGCGGGGGGTGTCCCATTTGCCTCACAGGGAGCAGTTCCCTGGCTAAAAGTCAAGCAGGCAAAGTGCAGCCTGTAACACCCAGCAGAGGGGATTTGCCTGCCTGGGGAAGGCTGGAACAGACCAGCAGTTGGGAGCTTGGCTGCCAGCTGCTTAGCACATCTGGACACAGAAGAATCCCAAGACTTGGTTCTGCCAGGCTCCAGTTTCCCCTCTTCTGTTTCTTTTCAGCTCTCTGCAAACTGCCTCCCAGCTGTGGGTGAGGCTGAGTGTGTGTGAAACCAGCTGCACTTTGGATGATTTTGTTAATTGTTTAAAAGCCTCAGGCACCTCTTCTGCCTGGGGAGGTGGCTGTAACCATCCTTCCCGTGTGTCTATACCAGAGTCTAAGACACAGATTAGAGTTTACTTCTCAGTGTGGTGTCCTTCCTTTAGCTCTGCTGTTACAGCCCCTGCTCTCTCCCATTTCTAACCCATCTCCCGGGTTTCCATGTTGTTCACCTACCTGTGGGCTTTGGGCACCTGCCCTCAAACCTACTTGAAAGCCTCCTCACCAGTCTGCATCCAAATACTCTTCCCTTCCTCAACACTTGAGCCCCATCCCTGCTGAGCAGCCCTTCCTGCAACAGCATCCCATGGGCAAGGAGGCCAAAGCCCCTGCCCACGGAGCTGTAGCTTGTGCCCAGGGGCCAGACCCACCAGGGCTGGAAGGCAGGAGAGAAGTGGGGAATGGCTGCATTTTGGGAGTCAAAGGTGTTGTCTGGAAACATAAAGAATCGTTGTAAAGAGGCTTTGGAGGAGGGCACCATGGCTTAGCTGGCTAAAGCACCTGCCTCCTACACAGGAGATTGTGGGTTCAATGCCCAGCAGTGCCTTATTGCAGCCTGTGCTTGCATTTTCCTATGTCCTTCTGGGGCACAGAAGAGGCCTCCCCTGGCCACCCATGGAACTGCTGCTTCAGGAAAAGGCTGACTGGGGAGGAGCGTTGGGAAGAAGGAAACCACAAGCCCGGAGCAAGTGCAAAGGCTGCTCTGACTGCAATTGCTGGGACAGGAGAGCCAGCACCACATGCCCTTGTGATTCCCAGAGGGGATCAGCACCTTGAGAGCTTTAGGGAGCAAGCTCTGCAGCTCCTGCAGCCATGGAGAGTTAGGGTCTGTGGGCATCAGGTGCTTCTCACCTGTGGTTTCCTTCTTTCCAACACTCCTCTTCAATCAGCCTTTTCCTGAACCTGCAGTTCCATGGGTGACTGGAGAGGCCTCTTCCATGTCCCAGAAGGGTGTAGGAGAATGTGAGCAAAGGCGGCAACAAGGCAACTCCAGAAATTGAACCCAGGATACCCTGTTGATTACACAAGGCTTTAGCCTACAAGCCATGGTGCCCTACTCAGACCCACTTGTAAAGCGTTCTGTGTATGGTACCAGATAACACCATTGCCTCACAAAGTTCGGCCATTCCCCATTTCCCTTCTGGTTCCCACCCTGGTGGTGTCTGGCTCCCTGGCCACAGAAGCCTACAGCTCAGTGGGCAGAGGCTCTGACATGCACATCTCCCCAGCCGCTGGGACTGTGGAGTTGCCTTTGAGGTTCTGCTGGGTTGTGGGAGGGAGAAACGCAGCAAACTTTGATTTTCTGGCTTGTAAACCCCTTGGTCTCAGGGTTTATGTTGGAGTCCCCAGGTGGGGGCCCGGCCTCCTTCAGTTTGGTCCCTTCCTGAGGGCACAAAATTGACAACAGAGAATTCCTTTGCCCTGCAGCAATCTCTGTTGGCCAAAGGGTTAGCAACCGAATATTTGCCCAAGTTTAAGTGCAGCAGAAGACAATGTTGCTGTGTGTTTCTGTGGTGTAGTGGTTATCACATTTGCCTAACACGCAAAAGGTCCCTGGTTCAAAACCAGGCAGAAACACAAGGTCTTCTCTTATTGCAGTTCCCCTGGGTGCCCACAAGCCAGTGGCTGCCCCCTGGTGCAGGGATGGGTGGCCTGTGTGCTGGCTTTCAGGAGCATGTGGGAGAGCTAAACAGGTTAGGCTGAGATGGGAGGAGGCAGGGTTGGGGCTGAGACTTCTCAGCAGTCCCTTACGTGGGACCAGGTCATTGCAGCCACTCAGTCCAGGGCCCAACCTGGAAGTGCCACTACTGTGGCTGTGCACCTTTGGGGCAGTGTGGCTGTCGCCTTTGCTGCAAGGGGACACAAAGCCACATAACGTCCCGCCTCATGCCCAGACCCCAGCCACCCCATTCCCCTCACTTTCTTCCCACCCAGCACCCTCAGCTTCCTTTGACACCCTCCCTTGTTCCTGCTCCTCTATTCTTGCCAGACACCCCACCCTGCTCCTTCATCCATATTCCTTCTGCACCCTTTCTCCTGGCCACACACTGCTCCTTGGCGCTTCTCAAGCCAGGCCCTGCAAGGAGCCACCAGGCAGGAACCAGCTCTTGAGCTCAGCTTGCACGGGATCTGGTAGTTTCCCACCACATCTCACCTGGGAAGAGGTGACTTGTTCTCCTTCCTTCTTACCTTACGTCTCCGTTCCCTTCAAAGGTCTCCGCTGCCTCGGGACTCCGCCTCCTCAGGGCGCTGCCCCTCTGCCACTGGGCTGGGAGTGGAGACTCCACAGTCTCTGCACTTGGGCTGAGAAGTCTCACGGGGACTCGTCTGTTGATGGCGTTAGTCAGCCCGATGGCCAGCCGGATCCATTCCGTAGCGCTGCCCGAGAGGGAGCTTTACAAGTGCCCAGAGTCCATTGGTATTTTCTGGGGCTCTGTGTAGGGGATTGGGCTTGGCCATCTTTTCCACGGGAAATGCCTCTTCTTTGGAACAGGGCTCCCAGGAGTTCATGGAACTTCTTCTTCTCAGCTTGGGAAAGGGACGACTAAGGGGTGACGGGCCAGAGTTTTATGTAATGATAACAGGGGTGCAGAAAGCAAATAAGAATTTTTTTTCTCCTACTCAAGATCCCGGGTGACAGAATGAAACTGGTAAATAACCAAGTTAAAAAGGAAGCATTTTTGCACCCAGTAGAACTCCTTGCCAGAGGATGTTGTGAAGGTGAAATCTACAAGAAAGTCCAAAACAGAACTGGATCATTTAATGCAGGAAAGATCAATCAATGGCATTTAACCAGGATGGACAGGGAAGGTGTACCTAGCTGGTGTATTCTAGAAGCTAGGAATGGGCGACTGGTGGCAACACTAAAATTGTCTGTCCTGAGGATTCCCACTGGGCAATGGAATTGGCTGCTGTCGTAAGACAGGATCTTGGGCTAGTTGGACAACTGGCATGGCCCAGTCTGGCTGTTCTGATGTTCTGTTTGGTTTCTGTTCTTGTACCCTCTGGACAATGGAAAATGGACCCTCGTCCTGAAGGGGACAGAAAGTGGCCTGTGAAAGGCTAGTGTAGGTAAGGAAAGTGACATGCTTGTGTGTCCCTGATAGTCTAGTGGCTAGGATTCAGCACTTTCACTGCTAAGGCCTGGGTTCAATTCCCAGTCAGGGAAGCCAGCTTTAACCTTCACATGAGAACTGCCTACTCATTTATCTTACCCCATTGTTCCAGCAGCTGTGACCCAAAAGGTTCACTCAGGGCCCCTTTCCCACCACTGCCTCACTGCCAAGACAGCACCTGCCATTTTCACAAGCCCTTCAGAAGAGGCAGAGCTGGGTGAGGCAGAGCTGGGTGACTCAAACTGCCCCTCTCCTCTCCTGGCAGCACTGCAGGGAGCTCTGTGGCACACACAGCACTAGCCCAGCGCACAGTCAGGTCGGCACAAGATCCATTGATTCAGTTTCGTTGTTGAAGGAGACAACCCAGAACTGGCTCCAGCCCCACTCAGTAACGTGGGGAAATGACCCACCAGGCCTCGGCCCCTTGGAGAGGCAATGATTCCCTGCTGGCCAGGGCAGAGCCTCCCTCTTACACAGTCAGGGAGCCTTCTCCCCCTGGTCCTGCTTCCCCCTTCACTCAGCTCTCACTGCTCGGTGCTGCCAGGGAGGGGCCTCACTAGAGTCGCCTGGGCAGGTTCCTGCCACAGAGACACGTCCCAGAGCACGGATGCTCAGACCGACACTGAGTGTTGCTCAGCGCTGGGGTGAGACAGGGAAGGCCAAAAGGGTCTGACGGTGCCTGCAGCCTTCAGAACAGCCCCGGGCCCACCCCAAGTACCAGCCCTTCTCTCCGCCTCGCTGGGCTCCACTGGGCACTGCTGGGACTCAGGCGTCCCCGGTGCCAGCCTAAGGGCTCTGGAGAAGACATGGCAGCTCCATGGGCAGAGTCCTGAGCCCTTGCCTGGGCAGGGCTCATTAAGCAGCTGGGGGGGCTGGGTTGCTGCACAGGTTAGGGCTGGCGTGGGCAATGACTTTTGATGGGGAACCGCTCCCAGGGCTGCACTTTTCCATGCTATTAACGGAGGAGGTAGGAGGTCTGGAATGCAGGTTGGTGCAGACAGGAGCTTGGGGCAGAGGACTGGGGTGCAGGAACAGTTGCAGGGGGTTGGGTTGTGACCTGAGGCAGAGGATTGGGGTGCAGGATCTGGGAGGTGTGGGTTCAGGGGCAGAGGGTTTGGTTTACGTGGGGTACCAGTGGTTGAGGGAAGGGAGGGGCTGGGGTGCCAGAGGCAGGCTCTGGCTGGGAGACTTACCTGGCTCACTCCCGGCCAGCAGCCCAGCACATTTCTCAGGCAGCCTGCCCTGCCCCCACAGGCTCCCAACCTCCTTTAGCCAATAAGCTGAGGGGCTGCAAAAGGCCCTTGTGATGTCACTGCCACACCCACCCCTGCCCTCCAGGGCTAATGTCCTGCCCCAGGCAGCCCCTTTGCATGGCTGAGCTGCTCCCAGGGGTGAAAGTGACACATTTCTTACACGGACTGTTCTATTGGGCACCTCCCTTTGGGCTGGGGGACGCTCAAGGCAGAAACAAGGGGGGTTTCAATAAAGCTACATGTGAATGGATCCATCTAGCAACCACTGCCAGCCACACGCACAGGGGGAGGTTTTTGTGCAAGCACAACATGCAGTGGAGACATACTAGGAGAGAAGTGGCAAGCTCAGGGGGTGGGAAATAGGTGCTAAAGTAGCTCAGTGGGGAGAGCACTAGACTGAAGGTCTAAAGGTCACTGGTTCAATCCCAGGCTTTGGCAAAAGTCTTTGTTCTTGAGGCTTGTCCCTTCTTTGGCTCCTCTGTGAAGAGCCCAGCTGAGCCTCCTGGAAGGGCCTTGTCTGCCCTGCTGCTGCTCCACTTAGGAGCCTGCAAATCCTGCCCCTCCTCTGCCAGAGAAGGAAAAAGGAGTTCTCCTTAGAGCAGCATCAAACCAGCCCCCTCACAACACCTGCTGAACAGCCATACAGCCCTTGCTCTGCCAGCTGAGCTGTTGAAGCTCCTCTCTTACTGCTGCTTTGTCCATCATGGCAGGAACAGAATCTGGGACTCATCAAATCAGGCCGGGTGCCCAGTAACCCCAGACAGACGTGCGCATCTGCACGCTGGCAGCAGCTGTTGTGGGACTCTGCAAATCCACCACTAGCCCTAACTCCCCATATTCCAGGCAGCCCAAGGGAGGGCTCTGGGGTCTCAAGCAAACAGAGTCTCAGGTGGCGGGGGGTCTCAGCTAATTGGGCTCTTGGAGCACAGGGGGAGTTTGGGGTCTCCGGAGGAGTGAAGCATCAAACCAGCCCCCTCCTGTGGGGCTGAGAGTGTTGTAGAATTTGGGCCCCTGCTTCTTGGCAACATCAAACAAAAGGTCTGGGGGCCACACAGAGACCCTGCTGGGCTGAGCAGGAAGTGGCTGGGACTTTGCTTTGTCTTTGGCTGTCTGCAGCCTGGAAACCTCCTGGCTGCTCAGACCACTGGTCTGGATGGAGCGTTACAGAAGTCAGAATAATGGAATTGCTGTGTAGACGCTCCCATTGTTAGTGCAGTATAATGGCCGTTATTCCCAAGGAACGCTGCTGTGTAGATGCAGCCTCAGAGAAATCCTAAGTAAGCGCTTCTACAATAGCAGGGGAGACCCACATCTCCATTCAGAGACCAGAGCACCCCACTGAGGGAAAGACAGTAGTTTGAGTCTGGCGCCTTAGACCACTCAGCCATCCTGACACAACTGAAGTTTTCTTATATGTGTGAGTTGCTCGCTGAGGCCAAGGGGGCCCCTTTCTTTCCCCATCTAACAGCTGCTCTGCAGCACAGCTGGGTTTATCCACTCTCACCCTCACTCACCGTTGTGACTTGTTTTGCAGTGAGCTGACAAGAAAGCTATGTCTACACTCGCGGCTTCTTGCATGAGTAATATGCAAATGAGGCTAAAGGTGGACTATTGCCGAGCCTCATTTGCATAGCTAATGAGCCACCATATTTGCGGAAGAAGCTCTTGTGCCAGATGGAGCTGTCTACGCTGCCCTTCTAGCGCAACGAAACCTCTTGCGGAATGCCGTTACGCCAATTATTTTCAGGAAATCACAAGGGCCTTTGCAGCCCTTCAGCTTATTGGCCTAAAGGAGGTTGGGAGGCAGTGACTTCACAGAGAGTCCATGACAATGGCCAGGTGGGACAGGCTGCAGGGCAGGGGCCTCTCAGAAATGCCCCCGGCTTTGCTGCAGGAGTCTCCTTCTTGAGATCTGCCCTTGAGGCCAGAGAGAGAATGAGGGTCCCAAGCACGAGTGTGAGGAGGAGCCTCATTGGAGCCTTCTCCTTTCCCTCGACTAACTGACCTGGAAGACAGATGTCCCTGTGGAGAAGGGCAGAGTCACCAAGAGATGAAGTACCTCCATGGCAGGGGAATTAGCTCAAGTGGTAGAGCGCTCGCTTAGCATGTGAGAGGCAGTGGGATAGATACCCACATTCTCCAATGGTGTGTGGTCCCTGTTTTTTTTCACAAGCAGAGCCATCCAGAGGGCGAAGAGCCTCCAGTGGCCCCTCTCTCTTCCTATTCACTCACCTCAAAAGCCAGCCACGGCTTAGTTCCAAATCTGTAAACCTCACTGCATGAGGGATAATGCCTCTTCCGAAATAGCTATTTTGCAATAGCCATAGTGTGGATGCTCCACTGCTGCTATTTCAAAATAGCTCCTGCCCAGGGCCATTCAAAGTCATTATTCCCCAGTGCCTCCTGGGGATCGAAGTCGAGGTAGAGCGTCCACTGGCGGCTTCTTGTGCAACAACTCTTTTGCGGAAGAGTTCTTGTGCAAAAGGTCTTGCACAAGAGAGCGTTCACACTGCCATGTGCTTTTGTGCAAGAGATGTGCTTTTCCACAAGAGCATCCATGACAGTGTGGACGCCTCTGCGCAAGAACGCACTGATGGCCATTTCAGATAGGGGCTTCTTGCAAGAAATTAATGTTGCCTGTCGACACTGCCCTCTTGTGGAAGAGCTCTTGCACAAGAGGGTTTATTCCTCGTGGGGAGAGGAATAACTCTTCCGGAAGAAGACCTGTTTTCTGATGCTGTACTGTAATTGCGCAAGAACATGTGTGCAGTACAGATGCTCTGCAAGTTTTTGTGCAAAAGCCTGCTGTGTAGACGTAACCCCGAGATAGATTGCAGCAGAAATCTCCACCTGAGTGAGGACATGGCCTAATGGTGCAATTAGTTAGACGTCGACAGTAAGGCTATGTCTACACTCGCGGCTTCTTGCGCAAGTACAGCCGTTCTTGCGCAAGAATCTGCAGAGCATCCACACTGCCCACCTGCTCTTGCAAGTAAATTTACAGTACAGCATGGTAAGAGAGGACTCTGCGCAAGAGCTACGCTCTTTTTTGACAGGTGTAAGCCCTCTTGCGCAAGAGCTCTTGTGCAAGAGGGCAGTGTGGACGCTTAGCAGGGGTTTCTTCCGCAAGAAAGCCCTATGGCTAAAATGGCCATCAGAGCTTTCTTGCGCAAGAAAGCATCCACACTGCCATGGGCGCTCTTGCACAAAAGCTTAGCTTGCACGTGGCAGTGTGGATGTTTTCTTCCGCAAGAAGCTGCGAGTGTACACATAGCCTAACAGTCCCACTGCTGGTAACTCACAGAGGCCCTTGTTGCCCTAGGAAGGGGTGTGGCCAAAACACAGGCCTCACTCTGAGCAGGATTTGAACCTACGCAGGGAAACCCTATTGGATTTCAAGTCCAACGCCTTAACCACTTGGCCATCACAGCTCTATGTTTTGGGGGACCAGGGAAACTGGTAAATAATCCCAGTACTCAGTCCTAACGTCACCTGCCATAGAATTCACACAGCAAACCATTTCCACAGCTGTGCAGAGGAGTCCTGGCTGTTCTCGTCTTAGGCTGCCTAGGAGGTGAGTTCTGCTTCAAGGTCTTATCTCCTCCTTCTTGGTCTTCCTTTCCCTTTTCCTTCCTCTTCTCTTCTCCCCTTTTCCTTCTTCTTGCTGGTCTCCTTCTTGGACCCAGGTTTATATAGAGAAACTCAATACTGCTTAGTTCTTCCTTAACCAATTGTTTTAGTATAATTTCACTAACCAATCAGAACATACTGTAACAGAATTACCTAACCAATCAGACCCAACCGCCTTAGTTGATTTACACCTAGCAAAATCAATTGTACAGCAGATAGAAACAGATCCAAACCAGACTATCACACGGACAAACAATACTACTGGAGGGGGTGGCAAAATGGAATCTAGGAGGCCAGACTCCTTCGTGCTTCACCAGGACCATGCACGGGACGGGCAGCGCCCCCAGGATCTGCATGCGCCCAGATCAGTCCCACTCCCCGCTGGCCGATTCTCTTCCCCCTGCTTCCCCCCTGGACTTCCCCACTCACCCCCACCCTCTGTCGGCCTGGCGGTTCTCCCCCGCTTCTCCTCCTGATCTACCCCCGCCAGCCCTGCTGCCCACACCAGCCCTGCTTCCTCCCATCAGTTCTCCCACCCCCCATCTTTCCCGGCCAGCCCCACTGCTCCCCCCTCCCCCCAGCCAGCCCTACTTCCGCCAGTAGAACCAGAGTAATCCAATAAACCCTGCACCACCACATCGTGTACTGAAAAGGGGCTCATTTATTTTCAGAAAGCTGATACCATCTTTGGAATTTTTAAATCCATATTCTCATTCCGGATGGTGAATACACCAGGCTCTCTCCGTTCTGACACATGGCAGTGCCTTCAAACCTCACTGGCACTGTCAGCAGTGGGGATATTTAAAAGGCACTGCTTTTACATTTGTATTCAGGATCTGTGCGCACCCTGATCACTCCCACTCCCTGCTGGCTGATTCTCTCCCCCCCATACAACCAGGCCAGCCCAGCATGCCTCTTCTCTGCTGGCAAGCCCTACTGCCACCAACAGCCCCTGCTTTCACCAGCCAGTAACGCCCCCAGCAATATCCCCCATAGTTTAGACCTACTGAACAGTTACAGGCCTTCCAATGGGGTTATAGAAAAACCACATTGTTACATAGGACTTTTCCAGGGCAGCAACAACAGGATCCATGAGCACAGACAAAGGAAGGTAAATGCAACTGTGAAGGGACTCAAACCCCTCACTCTTCTGATGGGAAGTCAGACACCTTATCCTTTAGGCCACACAGTCTTGACTTGCAAAGAATTGGACTTCTTGCAATGTGTGGGTAGAGAAAAGTCTCCCTAGTCCAGCGGTCCCCAAAGTTTTGGGGCTGCCGGGTGCCTGGGGGCCAGGCCGCTCACACACCGCGCATCCAGGGGCAGGGCCGCTCATGGGCCACGTGCCTGGGGGCGGAGCCAAGCATGCACCAGGCGCCCAGGGCTGGCATCGGATTGTGCCGCGATCCCGGAGCCAGGGCCAGCACCAGCCCCAGGCAGGGGCTTTCCAGGCGCCGTGCACCTGGGGCCGGCACCGGCATGTGCCACGACCCTGGGGCAGGGGCCGCCCATGCGCCCGGGGCTGGCACCTGCCGCACGCCCGGGGGCAGGGCCAGCCCAGATTGCTCCACGGGTGCACATAAATGGCCCAGCGGGCGCCATGGCGCCCGTGGCACCGCGTTGGGGACCACGGCCCTAGTCCATCAGGTTTTATTATTTTCCTTGTTTGGGGGTTTAGAAATCATGTCTGAGCTGGTGAATTATTCTTATTTTGTGTAACTAAGGATTGCAGCCCAGGGATTTTTCCTGAGTCTATGTTACTTCACGGCTATCTACCACCTAGACTATCTCCATACTGCATCTCTCTTCCTCAAAAGCTCATGCAAATGTAGCACAGATTAGCATATTGCCATGCTCATTTGCATAATTAATTGGGGTCTGTTTTTACTCAAGAGGCTTTTGCACAAAAAGGAGCTGTGTAGATTAGGGATCTCCCTGCCTCCTGCTTCCCCTGGTTCTAGCCTGGCCCTGGGCCTCTTTCCTGCCAGCCCCATGGGGCCAGGGGAAATGCAGGGGGCCATTTCAGAGTCTGGTTGGGGGCAGCGACCAGTCCATGCCGTGATGGGGGAGGGGAGAGTGTCACACGGCTTCTACTAGAGCTGGTACTTAAGTAAAAACAAAACTTAAACAAGCAGCTGGGATGGGGCAGCTGGAGGGAGCCAGGAGAGCAGAGGCAGCCTGAGAGCGGAGAGACCCCAGGTGCCCACCAATAACATCAGCTGTTTGTCCCATGCTGCAAGGGGCAGCACTCAGGGCTCTGAAATTTGCAACCTGAGTTCAACTGTCAGTGGATCTTCCTAGGCTGGTTGTTTCAAAGCCCTCCCACTTTAGGTTTCTTGTTCTCAGGCTGGTGAGAAGAGATTTTTGTGCCTTCTGCCGGGTGTCTAATGCCCACTGGCGCTCGGTCTCTCATCTGGCTGGCTCAGAAGAGCTGGAGCCATGAAACCTACCAGCCTGGCTAGAGATGCAGGGCCTGAGTTTGTGTTTCTCGCCGCTTCCCCTGATGCCCTCATGTCCGGTCCCAGCAGCTGCCAGGCTCTGCCTATTGCCCCCTGGCCTCTGCTAACCCATCCATTGGGTGTGGAGCTATTGCCTTGGGCATAGGAACAGTCTGGGAGAGCGAGCAGCACAAGTGAGAGGCTGGGCCAAGATGCACTCAACCGGTTTGGTTCTTTGGATCTGCCCTCCTGCACCCCTAGAGACATTGAAACAAAAAAGACACATGAGAAGAACCCAGCTATTTTTCTTTTGCTGTGACGTGAATGGATGTAGCTCAGGGTCCCTCTGCATGGGAAGCACCCTGTGCTCCTGGGTTCTTCTGCGATGCCACTCACTTGTGGGAGCACGTGCCCTGACACTTGTAGACGGGCCAACATCGACAAACCAGCAGCACTCAGGCACCCTTCAATAGCTTAGCTGGTAGAGTGGTGGACTGAAGTGCGTGCTTGGTAAGTGACCCTTAGGCTGCACTGCAACTGACAAAAAGATTGTGGGTATGAGCTGCTAATCACATTTCTTGGGCTGCACAGGCCTTGAGACCCCACTAAGGCTGGAGGGAAATGGGGAATGGCTGCACTTTGGAATTCAAATGTGTTGTCTGGGACCATAAATTAGAACAGTTTTCAAGACATTTTTTTTTTCCAAAGAAGCTTTTCTGACTTTTGGCCCATCTACACAGGCCCAAATGTGGGGAAAACCTCCTCTTTCAGAAGAGTCCTTATTCCTACTAAAATGAGGAATACAGGGCTTCCAGAAGAACACGCCCACTTTTTTGGAAACTGATCTCAAAAAGTTAACCTGTTCCATGGACGGGGGCAGAGTTTTTGAACTCAGCTTGTAAGATTCAACGCCTGACCCCTTCCCTTACACTATGGGACCATCACACGGCTCTGTGCTTGAGGGTCTCAGCTGGTAGCTGATATGCTGATCACCTTGCTTTTTCCATTCAGCTGCGTCACCTCTCCAGACCCTGCCCCATCTGTATGTGGGCTCAGGGGAATGAGCTGGCTCCCTCTCCAGCAAAGGAAGGAGAAACGTTGCCATGTCCCTCCTGCTTAGCTGGCTGGCCCCAGGTAAGGTCACATGAGATTATCCAAACACATCCCCATCAGCCCACAGCCCTGTTCCCTATCTAGGGCCAGCACTGGGTGGGCAGTAGTCAAGGAGGCAGCGACTCACAGGAAGAAGTCAGGGGAGGGGCTAATGAGATGATTTTGATTTGTTAATGCCAAGTTGTGGCCAAAAAGGGTGAGGTAAGAATAAAGCACAGGAGTAACACCAGGGTGGATCCTACCACATATTGGCACCTGCCAAAGCCTGGGATTGAACCAGGGACCTTTAGATCTTCAGTCTAACGATTCTCCCCACTGAGCTACTTTAGCTGTTGACTATAGAGCTCTCTGGCCTGTAATTCTCTGTCTGGGATGTTTGGCAGTCGTGCTGCACAAAGTGGACGTCGTCATGCCCTGCCCAGGAAGGCAAGACTGGCCTTTCCACAGCGCCCCTCCTCACAGCCCAGAGCCAAGGTTCCTCTACGCCAGGCCTGGGCAATACAGGCCAGTGGGCTGGATCCAGCCCATGAAGCCACCCAACATGGCAGCAAGAAGCCTCAGGCAGATTCCTGCTTGCCCTGCAGGCACAGCTGAGAGAAGGGGCTGCTGGGCCCTTTGTGTCTCTCAGCTGTAGAGGAAAAGGCTTCATGCCTGGTCCCTGCTCCAAGCTTGATTGTGGCCAGTGGGAGCTGCCTGCTTGAAGCCCTGGCCCATCTCCACAAGCTCTTATTCACCCAGACGTATGACCTGTGCCGCCTGCCCAGGAAGGAGCTGCCTGAGAAATGTGCTTGGCTCCTGGGAGTGTCTCCCAGCCAGAGCCTGCCTCTGGCACCCCAGCACCTCCCTTCCCTCAGCCTGCTGGCACTCCCCATGATGGAAAAGGGCAAAGACTTGGCAGATTTCATGAATACAGAGGAGGCTGGTTTCCCTGACTGAGAATTGAAGCCTGGCAACAGCAGTGAGAGTGCTGAATCCTAGCCACTAGACCACCAGGGATACAAGAATCTGAGCTCTTTGCTCAGCTACACTAACTCTTCTCAGGCCACTTTCTGTCTCCTTCAGGACATGGGTCCATTCTTGGAGAAGGCGCGATGCTGGCATATTTTGTAGCTCCAGACTCTACCGGAAGATGCCTCCCAGCTCTTTCCCCGACCGCACTCTCAGGGTCGGAGACGTGGTCCTGCCCCTGTGCACCGTGGGGGATGTGCCTGCCCTTTGCTCCCTGGGCTGATGAAGCCCTACACAGGGCAGCCCTAAAGCAAGGAACGTTTCCCAGGCAGGCTCAGCAGAGCCTGCATTGGTGTGGAGGCGCCTTCGGGCCCCTTAAAGGGAGGTTCCGCTGTCTGCTCCCCTGTCTGGACCTTGGTGAGTCGAACGCCACCCAAGTGTCCTCCAGAATAATTGTGAGAACAAGGCGGAGACATTCCTGCCCCGGCACAGCTGGCCTGGTCACCCAACCCTGCTGCTTCAGTCCCCTGCCAGTCTCATTCCTACTCTTCCCTGCCGCCCCATCTTTTAAGTGGCATACCGGGCAACGTTCTCAGGATGATCTAACAACCCTTCAATGACGGGAATGCCCAGCCTCTTGTTCTTAGTCACCCAGCCTGCCTCTTTCTAGTACAAACTCCCTCTCCCAAAGGCAGAGCTGCAAGCAGCTCAAACTCTGTTGCATTTAAGAGCAGCCTCTGGAGTCAGATCCTGCAGCTTTAAGCAGAGCTCCAGTAGGAAATCCAGGGAGTTCAAACTCTCCCACAGCCTTGCCAGTCACAGTGGCCTCTGCAACCACTCCAGGCTTCTGGTTGACTCCTCCCCAATCAGCCTTTTCCTGAATCAGCAGCTCCATGGGTGGCCAGGGGAGGCCTCTTCTGTGTCCCAGATGGACCTAGGAAAATGTGAGCTACAACAAGGCACCACAGCGAGTTGCACCCAGGATCTCCTGTTCACAAGGCAGGTGCTTTAGCCAGCTAAGCCATGGTGCCCTCCCCAGACAGGGTTGCTCTCGTTTATGGTCCAGGACAACACCTTTGACTCAAAAAATGAGGCGTAACGTTAGTTTGAACCAAGGGCTTTGGTTCGAACTACCGCGTCCCGGTGCGCACTTCCTGGTTCGAATCAGGTGTGATTCGGACTAGCGTGCCGGGCGAGATCCTGCTAATGAAGCACTGGATATTTAAATCCCTGCTTCATTAGCAATTTCGGTCGCCTACATTTGCATCCCTAGTCCGAACTAGGGAGCAAATGCAGACGTACACAAACAGCACTCCGAACTGAGCCCATTAAATAACAGAATATTTAAGTTCCATCATAAAGTGTAACGACTATTTAATTTCATGTAGCGATATGAATCATCATAGCTTGTTTGCTAAATCAAGAAGATGGACAATTTTATTTTATGCCTCAAAGGAACAGATCCCTGTAAGATACCGAATGGCTACGGAATGTGTTGCAGTGTTAATGTTCTTTGTATTTGATTTCATATTAAATACATAAAGTCACGTATCTTGTTAATTATCCCTTGTTTCAGTATTTTTTCTTCTATAAAATTATAAAACTATATTTAGCTAAGCTGTTTGTGAGTAACTGGCGGGTACCACAGTAGCACACATCCGCACAAGCCCAAACGACCTCACTAGTGGTGCACATTATGAAACTCACTCCGCCCATGGATGGAAAAATTTCACAGGGAACACGGCCCCCCGCCCATCTTCTTCCCCCCCATTGGCAACTACAGTCCCTTTCAGCCACTAGGACACCCCGGGAAGAGAATCAGGAGTGGGGCCAAGTGCAAGTCAAACTGAGGGGGGCAGGCAAAGCTCATCTTGCCTTGCAGGGCCACTGGCAGCAGCATCTCTCTTGTATACTGCTGCAGAGAAAAACATGCCTGAGAAAAGTGTCGGCCTTCAAAGCCCTGAGACAGTTGCCGAAGTAGCTCAGTTGGGAGAGCGTTAGACTGAAGATCTAAAGGTCCCTGGTTCAATCCCGGGCTTCGGCAGAAGCCTTTGCCAGTATGGCTTAGTCTGTTTTGGCATCTCTGGTAAGCAAACATCTGTACCAAGAGGCCAGGAATGATGTCATAAAGATGATGATATTTCAGGGTTAGAAACTGGAGAGGGGATTTCATGCCACCTCAGAGATTGTTGACACAGTAGAACGGGCTCTTTGCTTCAGCTGCTCCCAGCCTTGCTTCTCTGTTTTTAATTTCATGCCCCCAGGAAGGAACATTAACAGAGCCTGCCTCGTACTAATTCTGAGGCTTCCCCATACTGAGGACATGCTATTTCTATTTTTTTAGACTGTAAGTTATTAAGTTGATTTAAGCAATTTCAAAATAGTTTCAAGTATAGACATGCCCTTATAGTCCTGGTCTTCACAACATCCTCTGGCAAGGAGTTCCACAGGTTGACTGTGCGTTGTGTGAAGAAATACTTCCTTTTGTTTGTTTTCAACCTGCTAATATCATGGCGCACCCTTAGTTCTTCTATTATGGGAACAAGAAAAATACCTTTCCTTATTTACAGTCTCAACAACAGCCATGGGCTTTGTCTACACTGGCATGATTTTCTGGAAATGCTTTTAACAGAAAAGTTTTCTGTTAAAAGCATTTTCGAAAAGCTGCCTAGATTGGCAGGACGCTTTTCAAAAAGCACTTTTGCGGAAAAGCGCCGTGGCCAATCTAGACGCGCTTTTCCACAAAAAAGCCCCGATCGCCATTTTCGTGTGTCATGATTATGAGGGTTAGCCAGCAGCCTCCACTTTTCTAAGGTGAAAAGTCCCACTCTCTCCTCATATGGCAGCTGATCCAAACCTTTCATCATTTTTGTTGTGCTTTTCTGGCCTGTTTCCAATGCCAATGGCAGCTGCCTGCCTGAAGCCCTCCCCCCTCCACTCAGGCTCTTATTCCCCCAGGCACCTGACACCTGCAGCCTGTGCAGGGAAGGAGCTGCCTGGGAAATGTGCTGGGCTGCTGGCCAGGGCTCAGCCAGGTGAGTCTCCCAGCCAGAGCCTGCCTCTGGCACCCCAGCCCCTCCTTCCTCAATCCGTTGCCCCTTCCCATGATGAAAGAGCAAAGACTTGGCAGAATTAATGAATATAGAGGAGGCTATTTCTCCTGACTGGGAGCCCAACCCCAGCCTCAGCAGCGGAAGTGCTCAATCCTAGCCACTAGACAGACACAAACCTGCAGTGTTTGCTCAGCTACACTAGTCATTCCCAGGCCACTTTCTGTCCCTTTCAGGATGTGGGTCCATTCTCGGAGAAGGCGCATGATGCCGCCATATTTTGTAGCTCCAGGCTCTACCAGAACATGCTCAACAGCACTTCTCCCCTGGCTGCACCCTCAGGGCCGGAGATGTGGACCTGCCCCTGTGCATTATGGGGGATGCTGCCTGCCCTTTGCTCCCGGGCTGATGAAGCCCTAGACAGGACACGTTGCCTAAAGCCAGGAACGTTTCCCAGGCAGGCTCAGCTGGGCCCGCATTGGTGTGGAGGCGCCTTCAGGCCCCTCAAAGAGAGGTTCGGCTGTCTGCTCCTGGCTGGACCTTGGCGAGCCGAACGTCTCCCAAGTGGTGGTGGCCTGCGGTGTCCTCCAGAATAGTTGTGAGCACAAGGGGAGACGTTCCTGCCAGGGTGGGGCCAGAAGCTGAGCGGCTCGCAAGGGCCCTTCAGCAGCAGCACACGGCTGCCATCCAGCAGCCCATCCGGGGCTTGTGCATCTGAGAGGCCCTGAGGAGAGTTCCAGACAAGGACACCTGTGAGACTCTCCCTGGGTGCCCCACAAGGGGCTTCTGTATTGCCCCTCCCCCCTCTGCCACACACACCCTTCCCCTGCCCGCCCTTCCCACTTTCTGTTCCCGCCTCCTCTGCTGCTAAAACGAACAGGACTTTACCCTGCTGAAAGAACAAACTCTCTGGATTTTATGTGGAGAATGTAGAACTGGGGAGGGGCTGGGGAAAGAACCTGGAAAACGGGAGGAGGCTGGTGGAAAGGGAGAGGAAGGGGAGGTGGGGCTCAGGGATTGGGCTGGGACTAGCCACTGCCTCGGGTGGTCCCACTGCCTCATACGCAGGGAGCTTGGCAGCCATGGGGTGGCTCCAGGGGAGAAGCTGGAGGAGGAGGCAGGTGTGGGTTCAGGAGGACTTGAACAGGAGAGAATTTGGGTTTGGGTTGGGGGGAGCTGCCGGGCTACTGAAGCAGGCAACCAGGTGGTTGGCCCCAGGGCTGTGGGCTGGGCACACGCTCTAAGTCTCCTGGACATATTGAGCCTCCCTCTGTGGCTTGTGTTGGGAGCCTGCCCCCCGCAGGGAGCCTTGGGCTAGCTACTGCAGCAGCAGGAATTTGGGCATCAGGTCACCCCACTGGGGACAATGGAGGGAAGAGAAGAGTTTTCCCTGCTATTGCCGCCCATCTTCTGCCCAGTCAGCAGCAGCCGCAGCCCCTTTCGGCCACTGGATCAGAGCGGGAAGGGAGGCGGAATGGGGCCACGCCATTCCTCACAGCGCACTACATCATATCCTGCACGTGCAGGCTGCCTGCACACAGCATCCCAGCCTGCACATGCTAGCAGCCGGCCGCTGAGCACAGGGAGTGGCTCCGGCAGCAGTGAGGGCTTCATGTGCGGTGGCAGCTCACATTTTCCTAGGTCCTTCTGGGACACAGAAGAGGCCTCCCCTGGCCACCCATGGAACTGCTGGTTCAGGAAAAGGCTGACTTGGGGAGGGGTGTTGGGAAGAAGCAAACCACAAGCCTGGAGCTGATGCAGAGGCTTTTTTGCGCAAAACAGTTTTTAGCTTTTGCGGAAAAACTTGCCAGTCTAGACGCAGCCATAGGAAAATGTGATCCAAGGGCACCACTGGGAGTTGAATCCAGGATCGCTTGTTTACGAGACAAGTGTTTTAGCCAACTGAGCCATAGTGCCCTGCTGAAGAAGCCTGGTGAAACTGTTCTATTGTAAAACTGTTCTACTCTATGGTCCCAGACAACAACTTTGACTCCCAAAGTGCAGCCATTCCCCATTTCCCTCCCGCCCTGGCAGTGTCTGGCTCCCCTGGGCACAGAAGGCTACAGCTCAGTGGGCAGACTCTAACATGCACATCTCCGCCAGCTGCTGGGGCTGTAGAGTTGCCTTTGAGGTTTGGCATAGTTGAGGAGAGGGAGAAATGCAGCAAACATTGATCATCTGGCTTGTAAATCCTTTGGTCCTAGGGTTTGGGTTGGAGTCCCCAGGAGGGGACCCGGTCTTCTTCAATTTGCTCCCCTTCCTGAGGGCACAGAATGAAGGAGAGAGAATTTCTTAATCCCACAGCAATCTGAGTTGGCCAAGGAGTTAGCAACAACATTTTTGTCAACATTTAAGTACAGGCAAGGAGTACACCCTCAGGGGTGTTTCTAGACCGAGGTTCATTCAAGTGGTTTGTTTTTTTGTGGACCTGCCCCGACCACACCCCTAGAGACTCTGAAACAAAGAAGACACATGAGAAGAACCCAACTTTCTTCCTTTTGCTGTGACATGGATGGATCTAGCTCAGGTTTCACTCAAGGGGTCCGTCTGCATGTTAAGTACCTGTGACAGCCCCTATGCTCCTCTGCCCCTCATCAGCAATGCCATATACTTGGGGGAGCATGTGCCCTGAGACTTGTAGAAGGGACAACCTAGACCAGCCACCATTAATCAGGCTCCCTTCGATAACTCAGCTGGCAGAGCGGAGGACTGTAGTGTGTGCTTAGTAATCCTTAAGTTGCTGGTTCTGACTTTGGCTTGAAGGAGCAATTCTTCTTCCTCCGGCCTGGTTTTAGCAGAAGGCAACCAAGGTGGTTGCCTTGGGTCCATGTCTTCAGAGCCCTGCACTGCAATTGACAGAAAGACTGTGGGTACGAGCAGCCAATCGCATTTCTTGGGCTGTGCAGGTTCTGTCCACACACAAAAGTTCTTTTGGAACAATGGCCGTTATTCTACAACAACAATGCAAGAGTCTACCCAGCAATTCCGTTATTTTGAAATAATTCTGAAGTAACAGACGGCTTATTCCGACTTCTGCAGACCTCATTCTAGGAAGAATAACGCCTATTCCAATTAGCTATTTTTAAAAAAGGCCTGTGTAGATGCGCCACTTCTGCTAGTTTGAAATAGCCCCTCCCCGGGGCTATTCTAAGTTATTCTTCCCGGGGATTTAAATCGATAGCCCGTCTACATTGGGGAGCCTGCCTCGGACTATTCTGAGGTTTCCCTGCAGTGTAGACGTGCTAGTTCGAAATAAGCTATTTTGGAATAACTATTCAAGAACAGCTTATTCCAAAATAAATGTGCCGTGTAGTGGTACCCAGAGAGATGAAGCAGCAGGAGGGAAGCCAGGAGTCCAGAGGCCAGCTTGGCAACTCAGTATTCCATATGGCTACACACAATCATCTGTGTACAGCTCCCATGGTGAAAGGGGCAACAGCACTCAAGACTTTGAATCCTGCAATCTGAGTTCAAATCTCAGTAGGGCCTGCTGGATTGGGCTTGTTGTTGTGAGGTTTTTTTTACGCTGCAGGCTTTTTGCACAAGAACGGTAGTTCTTGTGCAAAAACTAGCGCAGTGTCTACCCTGCATGTGCATTCTTGTGCAAGGAAATGTACAGTAAACCATTAGAAAAGGGCTTCTTGTGCAAGAGTTATTCCTCTCCCCATAACGAATAAGCCCTCTTGCACAAGAAGGCAGTGTGCACAGGCAAGAGGGATTTCTTGCACCAGAAACCCCTAAGGCTAAAATGGCCATTAGAGCTTTCTTGCACAAGAGAGCATCTATGCTGCTGTAGATGCGCCTTATGAGGAGATAAACCATCTCATAGAGCTGGAAGGGACTTTGAGAGGTCAGCTAGTCCAGCCCCCTGCCCTCATAGCAAGGACAAGAACCCTCCCTGACAGATTTGCCCCGGATCTCTAAATAGCCCTCAAGGATTGAATTCAGAATCCTGGGTTTAGCAAGTTAATACTCAAACCACTGAGCTCTCCTCCCTCTTGTACCAAAGCACATGGCCGTGCGGATGTGCTCTTGCACAAGAACTCTTGCACAAAACAGTTCTTGGGCAAGAAGCCTGCAGTGTAGATGGAGCCTAAAGTTTTTCATATTTTTTGTTTTAAAAATATTTCAAACAGTTGTTCAATGTGCCCCAGGCCTGGAATTGTGCTGCAGCCGCCTCCCTCGCTACGGTCGCTGGCTCCATGTGCACTGGCCTTCTGTCTGGGTGCAGGCAGGGCGGTGAGAGGTGGTGGGTACCAATGGGTAACAGGTGCCAAGGTGCATGCAGAGAAGCCAGCGCCTGCATCTCTGCAAGTGACCTCACTGTGCACACCTCAGCTTTTAGGAAACACTCTCCTCCTGTCTGCGCCTAACACCAGTGTCAGTGTCTACTACTGAGGGGTCCTGTCTGGGGGAAAATGGCAATTCCAGGGGACCCTCACAGGTAACATGGCAAAGAGGAAGCCAAAGCGACTCCACTAGGAAACATCACAAGTGTCACCCCAGATGGGACTTGAACCCACAATCCCTGGCTTCGGAAGCCAATGCCTTGTCCATTAGGCCACTGGGGCATATGAGTGATGCTAAAGAGACAGAAATTCCCTTTCTTTCTGGCTGGCCAGGGCTACCCAGGGTAGGAAGGTTTTGACTTTTCACAATGTTCCCTGGGCTGTTCTACAAAGCTCAGTGCTGGTAACAAACCCAAACACCCGCTGGCTACATCTACCCTGCAGGCTTCTTGCACAAGAACTGTTAGGTGCAACAGCACATCCACACTGCCATGTACTTTTGCGCAAGAACGTCCATGGTAGTGTGAACGCTCTCTTGTGCAAGAAACCCCTGTTGCCCATCCATATTGCCTTCTTGTACAAGAGCTCTTGCACAAGAGGGCTTATTCCTCATGGGGAGAGGAACAACTCTTGCGCAAGAAGCCCTCCTTTCCTACATTTTGCCATAAATTTACTTACGCAAGAATGCACGTTTATTATAGACGCTCCTCAAGTTTTGCATAAGAAGCCTGCAGTGTAGCCCTGGGTGCCCAGAGAGGGGCTGGCTAGTCACAGTCTGGCTCGGAGCGCTTTCTGCAATGGGAAGATGTCCATGGAGCAGGCGTATGACAGCGCACACGGCTCTGGTGGGCTGGGAGGGAGGCCCAGCATCCGGAGGAGCGTTTCCAAGAGAAGCATTGACAGTGTCTGTCTCTGGTCTGATTTTACCGTGTGGTGAGACACTGGCACCCACAGCAGCATGGATGGGGTGGCTGGAGGGAGTGGCTGGCAGGCGACTGGCTGGTAGGAGCAGTGGCAAGTGGCCAACAGAGTGGGTGAGATGCCTCCTATCCCCACCCCAAGAGTGGGAGGTGAGCTCTGAAAACCACCTGTGAGCTCTTATCTGCCCTGAGCAAGGGCAGCAACTGTGAGTGGGGTTCGAGATAGTTTGGGCACGTGAGTGGGACACTTACATGGCTGGACTTACATTGCTGGCAAAGGACATTGCTCAATCCCTTGAGCGGGGACTTACCTGTGGGTTGGTTCTGAACCCTGCTTGTGCCCAGGCCTGACATAACCTGCCCCACAGAATTCACACAGCAAACGGGGCTCTCAGAGCACAGGGGAATTTGGGGCTTGTTGCTGGGCTGTGGGGTGAAGCATCAAACCAGCCCCGTCCTGTGGTTCCTGTGAGTGTTGCTGAATCTGGGCCTCTGCGCCTGGGCAATGGCAACAAAAGGTCTGGGGCCACACAGAGACCCTGCTGGGCTGAGCAGGAAGTGGCTGGGACTTCGCTTTGTTTGTGCCTGTGGGCTTGTCTGTCTGCAGCCTGAAACCTCCTGGCTCTCAGACCACTGGTCTGGACGGAGCGTTACAGAAGTCGGAATAATGGAATTGCTGTGTCGATGCTCCCATTGTTATTGCAGTATAATGGCCGTTATTGCCAAGGAACGCTGCTGTGTAGATGCAGCCGAAGAGAAATGCTGAGCAAGTGCTTCTACAATGGCAGGGGAGACAGGGAAATGAGGTCACTTCTCTAGCTATCAAAAAGAGGACATGTCAGGAGTGGGATTTGAACCCACGCCTCCATTCAGAGACCAGAACACCCAACTGAGGGACAGGCAGGACCTTGAGTCTGGCGCCTTAGACCACTCGGCCATCCTGACATCTGCATTGGTATCTTCAAGTGCAGTTTTCTTACATGTCTGTGTTGCTCAGGGAGGACGAGGGGGCCCCTCTCTTTCCCCATCTAACAGCCGCTCTACAGCACAGCTGGGTTTATCCCCACTCACCCTTGTGGGGTGTTTTGCAGGGAGCTGACAAGAAGCGGAAGAGGGGAAACCGCTGGCCGGCAGAACTGAGGCTTGGGATTCTCCTGTGCCAGGGAGTCTGTGTCAGTGCGCCTGGGGATCCTGAGTTGGGTGGCTCCTGGGCTTGTTGGCTCTATACCAGGGGTGTCTCCTCTGCAGGGTGATGCTTGTTCCCGGGGCTAACGCTTATCCCTGTGACACACTTTGTGCAGGGACCGTTGCTGGTCTTTGTGCCACATTATGTGTCTGGGACTTGGGAGTGAGGAACCTGCCCAAAACAGACACGTACCCACACACCACCCCCCGGTTCTGCGTCCCCGGCCCTCCTCCATCATCCCCACACACTGCCCTGAGCCTCCCAGCCTGCATCCCCACACGTAGCTTTCTTACAGATGCTGTTTTATCGCAACCCTCTCACCCCCAGCCTCAGCCCCCCCCAAGGGGTAGGTTGTGCTGCCCCACCCCCCAAAGGAGCCCTCGTGTGGCCATGGGCAGAGACCCCCCGGGAGATTGGCCCTGATTGTCAGGCAGCTTGTGATGCTGGCTACAGAGCACGCACCATGGGACCTGCAGGGAGGCTGCTCTCAGGGCACCTGGGACTCTGGGCTGGCAGCTGACACTCTGCGCTCCTGGCTTCCTGCAGCTCTGGGGTCCAGCTCAGGGTGGGAACCTTTTCTCAGCTGGGCGGATGCAGACCCACCGAGAAATCAGTTGGGGGCTGAACACAGGTGAGAAGTGGAAAAACAAAACAAAACCCTCATTGACTTGGCCCAGTCAACCCAGGCGCTGGCCCAGCTCTGCCCTCCCTTCTACCCCAGCAATGGCCACGCTGCAAAGCAGAGAGAGGAGATGTGGGAGGGGGCTACCCACAGGGTTCTGTGGTGCAATGGAAAGTCTGTTGCACATCTAAGCTGTGGTGCTCCATGTGAGCCAGGCCAGTCGTTCAAGGCTTGTGGGTTTAAATCTTTGAGCTGCTCTCTGATTCCCAGGGCAGCTTTTACAGAACAGGCCACCCCTTGAGTGTGGCCAAAGGGGCCCAGGACAAGGGAAAAGTCACAGGGCTGCCCCCAGGAGCTACAAGTCTCTGAGCAGCACCAAGGTGGTCTGCGCCAGACACAAGGCAGGGTTCTCTGGTTCTAGGACCATTTGTTGGTTTTTAACCTGTCACAGCTACAGACTAACAGGGCCCCCCTCTGAAGGGAGCGACTATGTGGCCCCCAGACCTTTTGTTTGCTGTTGCCCAGGCGCAAGGCCCAGAGTCAGCAACACTCACAGGCCCCACAGGAGGGGGCTGGTTTCATGCTTCACCCCATGGCCCAGCAACGAGCCCCCAATTCCCCCTGTGCTCAGGGAGCCAGGTTTGCTGTGTGAATTCTGTGGGGCAGGTGAGGTCAGGCCTGGACACTGGGATTAGTTACCAGTTTCCCTGGCCCTGGAATATTACTGCCCTTATAGCTGTGGTGGCCGAGTGGTTAAGGTGTTGGACTAGAAATCCAATAGGGTTTCCCTGCGCAGGTTCAAATTCTGCTCACAGCGCTACCTGGCTTTTGCCAACACCTGTTGCTAGGGCAACAAGCTACCCAAACCCTGGCACAGAATAGAACCCTCCCGTCCCATCTGCAGGGACACCCAAGCTACATCTACACTGGTGGATTATTGCGCAAGAACCGCTGTTCTTCCGGAAAGCGTCCACACTGCCCGCCTGCTCTTGCGCAAGAAGATTTACAGTACGGCGTGGTAATAGAGGACTTCTTGCATAAGAGCTACACTCATTTTTAACAGGTGTAAGCCCTCTTGCACAGGAGCTCTTGTGCAAGAGGGCAGTGTGGACACTCGGCAGGGATTTCTTGTGCAAGAAAGCCCGATGGCTAAAATGGCCATCAGAGCTTTCTTGTGCAAGAGAGCGTCCATGCTGCCACGGATGCTCTTGCGCAAAAGAACATCTCGCACATGGCAGTGTGGACATTTTTTTGCGCGAAGAAGCCGCCAGTGTAGACATAGCCCTGGAGAAGGCAAAGGAGCCTACAAAAATCAGGTGGAAACACAGATAACAGGGCCCTTCCTAACTGATAAGGCAGCTACTTGGGCTTTCAGCAGAGCCACCTCCCCATGGAGACAGCCAGGGGGGTAAGGGCCTCCAGTGGCCCCTCCCTGCTTGTTCTCCCCAAAAGCCAGCCCTGGTCGGGCAGAAAGATGCTGGGCCCAAGCAGCCTCCTTTCGCCTGGCAGAGGCAGAAGTGATAGAGGCAGCAATAAAAAAAAGTAACACCTTCACCCGGGTGTGTGTTGGGGTAGAACATGTGACAAGCCAGAGTGTGTGTGTGAGTGACAGGCACACACAGTGCGTGAGTGACAGAGATGTCTGGTGCCCCTGTAAGGTTGCTGAGCACAGTCAGAGCTGCCAGGCTGCTCCTTCCATCCCAGGCCCTGTTGCGTCCCCCTCTCTGTGAAACTGGGGTGCGAGGGTGCCGGGGTGGGAGAGGGGAACATCCTGATATCAGCGACCCCTCCCCTGCCAGCAGGAGGTTCTGTGGGGCAGCTCCAAGGAAGGGGGAAGGAGCAGCAGGGCCGTGGGGGAAGGGCAGCTGACGTGCTGGCACTTGAGAGCGTCCCAGCCAGACCCATAGATCCCGACATCCTTAAAGGGCCCAGAGACCGTTTGGCCCCTCTGCACTGACATTCATTCCCCTACATGCATCGTGGGAGCTGTGTCGCTGGGATTTTCACTTGGTGCCCATTTCCATGGTGCCCGACATTGTGGAGTCTTGGAGAGCAGCACAAGAGGCTGGACCAAGGTTCATTCAAGTGGTTTGGTTTTTTTCCGGATCTGCCCCTCCTGTACCCCTAGAGACTCTGGAACAAAGAAGACACATGAGAAGAGCCCAACTTTCTTTCCTTTGCTGTGACATGGATGGATCTAGCTCAGGTTTTGCTCAGGGGGCCTGTCTGCATGTGAAGTACCTGTGGCAACCCCTGTGCTCCTCTGCCCCTTATTAGCAATGCCATCTACTGGGGGAGCACTTGCCCTGAAACTTGTAAAAGGGCCAATATGGACAAACTAGCATAAGTCAATCACCCTTCGATAGCTCAGCTGGCAGAGCGGTGGCCTGTAGTGTGTGTTTGGCAAGTGATCCTTAGGTTGCTGGTTCAACTCTGGCTCAAAGAAGAGATTATTTTCCCTCTGTCCCAGCCTGGCCATAGCAGAGGGCAACCAAGGTGGTTGCCTTGGGTCCATGTCTTCAGAGCCCTGCAGTGCAATTGACAATAAGGTTGTGGGTATGAGCTGCCAATCACATTTCTTGGGTTGTGCAGGCCTTGAGACCCCTCCGAGGCTGGAGTAAATTGGGGAATGGCTGCACTTTGGGATGCAAAGGTGTTGTCTGGGACCATAAATTAGAACAGTTCTAGAGACACTTTTCTTTTTTCGGAAGAGGCTTTTCTGACATTTGGCCCATCTACACGGGCCCAAATGTGGGGAAAACCTTCTCTTAGGGAAGATCCCTTATTCCTAATAAAACGAGGAATACAGGGCTTCCCAAAAAACACGCCAACTATTTTGAAAACTGATCTCAAAAAGTTGACCCATTCCATGGACGTGGTAGAGTTTTTCACAGATACAAAAGGTATCCTGGAAAAGCTCAATATTTGGCATATAGCCAAGAAGAGTATCTGTGGTGGGGATGCGGGGGTGGGGGTATCTAAAAAGGGCACTGTGGCTTAGTTGGCTAAAATGCCTGCCTTGTAAGCAGGAAAGCCTGGGTTCAACTCCTAGTGGTACCTTGCTGTAGCCCTTGCTCACATTTTCCTAGGTCCTTCTGGGACACAGAAGAGGCCTCCCCTGGCCACCTATGGAACTGCTGGTTCAGGGAAAGGCTGATTGGGGAGGAGTGTTGGAAGAAGGAAACCACAAGCCTGGAGCCAGTGCAGAGGCTGCTGTCACTGGCAAGGCAGAGCTTTTGCTGCAATTGCTGGGACTGGAGAGCCAGCTCCACACACCCTTGTGATTGCCGGAGGGGGGGGTGGGCAGCAGTGCCCAGAGATCCTGTGAGTGCAACCTCTGCAGCCATGGACAGTTAGGGTATGTGGCATCAGGTTCTTCTCACTTGTGGTTCCCTCCTGCAAGGGATGTGAATGTACCCCCAACACTCCTCAGCTGATGTCACTCCCCTCTATCATAGGGGAGTTGGGGTCATGACAGGTACACACTCAGCAGCAGCAGCTGTACTTACCTGGGCACCCAGGAGAAGCAGCAGTAAGAGCAGACGCTGTGTTTCCGCCCAGCTTTGAACCAGGGATCTTTTGTATAGGAGGCAAATGTGATAACCACTACACCACAAAAACACACTTAACAGTGTTTTCTGCTGCTGCACTTGGGCAAATATTCGGTTGCTAACCCTTTGGCCAACAGAGATTGCTGCGGGGCAAAGGAATTCTCTGATGTCAATTTTGTGCCGTCAGGAAGGGACCAAACTGAAGGAGGCCGGGCCCCCACCTGGGGACGCCAACCTAAACCCTGAGATCAAGGGGTTTACAAGCCAGAAAATCAAAGTTTGCTGCATTTCGCCCTCCCTCATCCCTGCAGAACCTCAAGGCAACTCTACAGTCCCAGCAGCTGGGGGAGATGTGCATGTTAGAGCCTCTGCCCACTGAGCTGTAGCCTTCTGTGCCCAGGGAGCCAGACACCACCAGGGTGGGAAGGCAGGAGGGCAATGGGGAATGGCCGAACTTTGCGAGACAATGGTGTTGTCTGGGACCATACAGTAGAACAGTTTAGAGATGGGTCTGAGTAGGGCACAGTGGCTTAGCTGGCTAAAGCACTTGCCTAATAAACAGTAGCTCCTGGGTTCAGTTACTGTTGGTGCCCTGTTGCAACCTTTCTCACATTTACTTATGCCCTTCCGGGACACAGAAGAGGCCTCCCCTGGCCACCCGTGGAACTGCTTGCTCAAGAAAAGGCTGAGTGGAGAGGTGTGTTGGGAAGAAGGTAAACCACAAGCCCCAAGAGGTTTCTCCCCGACAGGTGAGAAGCTCCTGATGCCCACAGACCCTGACTCTCCATGGCTGCAGCAGCTGCAGAGGTTGCACCCTCAGGCTCTCTAGGTGCTGACACCCCCAGGGAATCACAAGGGCACTTGGCACTGGCTCTCCTGTCCCAGCAATTGCAGTCAGAGCCCTGCCTTGACAGTGCCAGTCACAGAAGCCTCTGCACCTGCTCCAGGCTTGTGGTTTCCTTCTTCCCAACACTCCTCCCCAATCAGCCTTTCCCTGAACCAGCAGTTCCAGGGGTGGCCACTTCTGTGTCCCAGCAGGGCATAGGAAAATGTGAGCAAAGGCCACAAGACACCACTGGGAGTTGAACCCAGGATCTCCTGTTTATGAAGCAGGTGCTTTAGTCAACTAAGCCATGGTGCCCTCCTCCAAAGTTTCTTTAAAATGGCTCTTTATGTTTCCACACAACACTTCTGACTCCCAAAATGTAGCCATTCCCCATTTCCCTCCAGCCATAGAGCCCAGGCTATGTCTGGCCCCCTGGGCACAGAAAGCTACAGCTCCATCTGCAGGGGGCTTTGGCTTCCTTGCCAATGGGATGCTGTGGCAGGAAGGGCTGCTCAGCAGGGACGGGGTTCACCTGTGGAGGAAGGGAAGAGTATTTGGGTGCAGACTGGCTAACCTAGTGAGGAGGCTTTAAACTAGGTTTGATGGGGGCAGGTGCCCAAAGCCCACAGGTAAGTGAACAACATGGACACCTGGGAGATGGGCCAGAAATGAGAGAGAGCAGGGGCTGTAACAGCAGAGATAAAGGAGGGACGCGGGACGACTCGGAAGCAAAATCTAATCTGTGTCTTAGATGCTGGTATTGACAAACAGGACTATGGGTAATAGGCAGGAAGAAGTTGGTGTCAAAGGGACTTGGTGGGATAATACACGACTGGAATATTGGCACAGAAGGGTACAGTTCGCTCAGGAAAGGTAGGCAGGGAAAAGGGAGGAGGAGTTTCCTTATCTACGAAACATGCGAACACTGGGCCTGAGGTGGAGATGGACACACACTCAGCCTCACCCACAGCTGGGAGGCAGTTTGCAGTGAGCTGAAAAGAAATGGAAGAGGAGAAAATGCTTCCTGGCAGAACAAAGTTTTGGGATTCTTCTGTGTCCAGCTGTGCTAAGCAGCTGGCAGCCAAGCTCCCAACTGCTGGTCTGTTCCTGCCCTCCCCAGGCAGGCGAATCCCCTCCGCTGGGTGTTACAGGCTGGACTTTGCCTGCCTGACTTTTAGCCTGGGAACTGCTCCCTGGGAGGCAAACATGACACCCCCTGCACTGTGGAAACCAGCCCGTTGCCTTATGGAAGAGGGAAGGAGCCCCTAGCCCCTGGCTGGCTCTGCCTGTGAAAAGGAAGAAGTAGCAAACCTCTATCACTGGAGAACGTGGATATCGATCCCACTGCCTCTCGCAGGTGAAGTGAGCACTCTACCACTTGAGCTAATTCCCCTGCCTGTGAGGCAGGTTTCCTGCCCCACCCTCCGTGTTCCAGAGCCCACAACATCCCTTCTGCTAAACCCTCATATAAAACTCAGCAAATATCCAGAGAAGTTGTGGTTCCCTTTACAAGACTCTGCACAGCTCAGTTCCAAACAGCCGGTCTTCCCTAGAGCCCGGAACATCAACCGCAGAGGCGTCGCTCTTACGCCCAGTGTAGACACGGCCTTAGAGTGTCACAAACCAGCCCCAGACACATTCCTGGCTAGGACGAGTCACAGTCTGGACTCAGTGAGGGTCTGTCCTACCTGAGACATGTGTGACACAAAAGCCTCCTGTTCCCTGCCCAGTTCCCAACACTGGCTGCAGACCCAGCGATATTTGGTGCCTTGGCTGCTGTCCCTGCTGGCAGGGAGCTGTCCTGCACCCGCAGTTCATCCGCCTCCCGGAGAGGCGGCAGCTCTGTGACGGGGAGAAGCCGGGGCATTTCCCTGCATGCGTAAAAACCATCACTGCCGGCCCGGGCTGGGCCAGTGCGCTGGCATCTCTCATGTCCAGAGCATCCACCAGGGAAAACTGAAACTGTATCAGGAGATAAGGGGTCAGAGTCCCCCCCAGCAGGAGCTATAGGGAATCTACTATAGAGTAGGTTCTCTATAGTAGCTATAGGGGGAGAGAACCTACTTCTCCTACTCTATAGTAGCTATAGTAGCTATAGGGAATCTACTATAGAGAACCTACTTCTCCCCAGCAGGAAATACTGGACCAGGGGTCCCTCCACCCCTCCCCAGAAAGAGCTATGGAGCCAGGGGACCCTCCACCCCCCAGCAGGAGCCAACGTGTGCCATGGGGGCTCACACACACACAGGGGCACATGCCCTCAATATCGGTGCCCAGGGCAAAACTCGCTCCGCTCCTGGAACAGGAACAGTGACTAGCAGTGAGGCCCCTCCCTGGAAGCACCATGTCAGACGGTTTCTTCTCGGCCTGGTGCCTCCTGAATGCTGGGAGCAGCTGCCTGCTCCGAGGGGCTGCAGTTCCCTGGAGAGAGGGGCTGGGGCCGGTGGCTGCAGGAAAACCCTTCTGCTGTGTCTGCGGCTGAGCGGCACAAAGGAAGATACAAGATCCCTGGTGGGGTCTTTGCCGGATGAACGTGCCTGAGGAAAGAAGCTGGAAGCGCAACAGACACACAAAAGGGGCACGAGGGACAGTTTGAGTCACACACACGGCAGGGGGCACAGCACAGCCAGGGACCTTATCCACTCACAGAGCCTCACAGCTTCTCCACCCCCCACACTCCACCAGGCAAACTGCACCATGGGCCTCGCCCGCACCATGCTCAGGGCCTGGGGATTTTCTGTCACTTTGCCAGACCAAATAACTAGTCCCCCCAGCCCCGCTCCTCTGGAGTCTCTGCCTCTCATGGGCCTTCTCATCCTCAGGCTCCGCTTTGTCTCTAGACAGACCCTGCTCTGCTACAGCCACCCCCCTCTGCCTGTCACTCCTGGGCCTTCTAGAGCAAAATGTGCCCCTTCACTCTCACCTTGGATACCTCAGCTTTTAGCACTCAGATCTGCACCTAACACCAGCAGTTGTTAGTGAGGGGTCTGAACAGTTTCTGTAGAGAGGGAGAGAACCACCACTGTTGGGCATCCTTGCAAATTGTCTCAGAGAGCAGAATAAGTTAAGTTCTTAGAGGAAAAAATCACCCCACATGAGACTTAAACCCACAATCCCCAACTTATGAGACCACTGCCTTGCCCATTAGGCCACTGGGGGACACAGAAAGCACCCCCCGAGACAGAAATTCACCCTTCTAAATGTCCCTTCTTCAACTTTTAGCTCCTGACTAAGCCCCTTTGAAGAAGCCAGATACACAGGAAGGGCTGATCACACCCCTCTGAAAATCAACTTTCCATGGGTATCTGTAGCTGGCTCCGAGTCATGGGCCTTGACATCTCGTCTCCCTCCTGAAACCAAGGAAGTGTCTCATCAGGGAGCCGCGCTGGTGCTCACACTGTTCCTGGGGAAGGGAGCGGGTCCCACGGTGGCTGGGGCTGGGTGGGGAATGGCTGGTTGTTACTGAAGGGGAAGGATAAAACACAGCCACGTTGCCGAGGGCGCGGGAGGCCGGCCTGGTAACACCCTGGGAGAGCTCTGCAATGTGACCCTGGCTCTCAAGGCAGCAAGTGCAGAATCCCCCTTGATGAGCACAAGAGGCTCCAACCAGCCTGGTCTGAATCAGGCTGGACGGCCCCACTGCTGGAGTGTCAGAGCCAGACACTAGAGTTACAGGCACATCTCTCGCACCCAGAGAGGTCCTGTCACAAGCTCTCTGCCACTCCCATCATGCAACAGGGGCAGGTCCAGCCTGTTCTGTAAAAGCCACACTGGAAATCAGCTGAAAGTGACTGTGGTGGGATTTGAACCCACAGCTTTTGAATGATTGGTCTGACTCACACCAAGCACCACTGCTCAGACAGCCAACATGCTTTTTATTATACCACAGAGTCCCAAAATTCAGCTCCTCATCCTCTCCCTCTGCTTTACAACAGGGCCATTGCTGGGGTAGAAGAAAGGGAAAAGCTGAACCAGAGGAACACACGCTCCCCCCCCACACTCAGACCCCTCCATACCCAGCCCCCTGCCCAGAGCCTCAGCTGTGGCTTAAACCTGGTTCCAGAGAAAAGAGGCCAATGCAAACAGCCCCATGGCAGAGAGGGAGTCAGCACGTCGGTGGGTGGGACAGGGAGCTGCGGGCAGAGCTGGGCTCTAACTCGCTGGGTGACCTTGGCCTGTTCAGTGAATCTCTCCCTGGCTCTATGGCCATGTCTGTACAGCAGGGACAGCAACACTCACAGCCCCACAGGAGGGCCCCTGGCCTAGCAATGTGGCCCCCTGAGCAGCCTCTGATGTTCCCTGCTTGAGCCCCAGAACCAGCCCTGAGTGAGGGGGGCAGGGAGAGCAGCTCACACATGCCAAGGGGCTGGTCAAGGGCAGGATATGAGCCTGCAAGGCAGCAGTGGGTGGGTGGAGCAAGGAGCTGGGGGCAGAGCTGGGCTCTAACTCACTAGGGGTGTGTCCCATAGCTCAGAATAAGCGATGTAATTGTGTAGCTTATTTTGAGTCAATTTTGAAATAGCTTATTTTGTAATTTGGCGCTGGCTACACAGCACTTAGTTCCAAATAAATCGCTATTCTGAAACGCCCCTCACTCCTCGTGCCATGAGGTTTACAAGGACGTCGGAATAGCGAGCCCGTTATGGTTTGAAACAAGGGGCTTGCTCTTAAGATGCGTCTGTGTGATATGAGCAGCACGTCCTAAACCTCCGAGCTAGCCGGCCCACGGGTGTCAGTCCCACAAGTGGCCCTTTCAGAAAGGAGCCTTGGGCAGACACAGGGACATTGTGGGGTCTGGAATGAGGTAGGTGAGGCAGCAGGGCCTTTTGCAGGCAGTGGAAGTAGCTCAAGTGGTAGAGTGCTTGCTTAGTGTTGAGAGGTAGTGGGATCAATGCTCAAGTTCTCCAACTGTAGCTCAGTTCTCAATCCTTAGTTTAAGTGGCTTCCTACCTCCTGAGACAGACCTGGCTCCTCTTTCTTTCCCCAGCAATTGCCATGCTGCAAAGCAGAGAGTGGAGATATCAAGCTCAGCAGAGGGTAATTTTTTCTCCTCCCTGGGCTGATGTGGAGAAGAAAATCCTCTTCCCTTCTCCTCAGAGGATGGAAATTGCAGCTTGGTCTCTCTCTGCTTCTACTGAAGCTGGACCCCAGGACTAGACTTTTTCTTTCTAAAACCCTGGTAAAAGCTGATAGTGAATTGCTTGTAGACTGAGAACATGAGTTAAAGAAGGGCATCACCCAGCATGGGGCTTGAAACCATGACCCTGAGATTAAAAGTCTCATGCTTTACCAACTGAGCTAGCCAGGCTATGCACAACAGACCCCCTAATATGCCATCATAGGGTAGCAGGAACCGAGCGTTCTCAAGTTCCCAACTCAAGGCTCTTTCTTGCCCCTAATGCAGGGTTCTGGTCTTCTTTCCCCACAAGGAACGGCCCCATTTCCATCTCTCCAGCGACAGGAGAAGGGTCCAGTTTCAGGATTTCTTTTAGCGCTGCAGCAAGGAGAGATGGAAGGAATTCAAACCCCTTTGCAGGCTTTGTTCTTCTGGCACCAAGTGTGACATGAGGGGTGTGAGCTGGGGAGCCTGCCCCCCAGAAGGGGCATTTGGGTGCACCCAGGGGCAGCAAGAATTCAGGCCCTCAGGCCAGTGCATTGGGGACAATGTGAGCCCTTCCATGAGCATTTTCTCCTCCCACTGGGAAAGGCAGCTGGGCAGGACCGGCCTGCAGCCCCCGTCCCTTTCAGTCCCAGGTGCAGGAGATAACAGAGAGGGGAGGAAAGTCCATGGCCAGAGCCTCCTCCCAGCAGTCTAGCCCTGCGCAGAGTCTGTGCATGATGGAGCCTCTCCCAGCAGGATTCTGGCCTGTTCTCTGCAAAATGCTCAGCCTGTTTCATTTTCTCCAGGAACGAGTGGGATCCATGCGCCCTGTTCCCCAGTGACAAGTGAGTGTCCTCTCCCCCTTTCCACAGACACAGCAGGCCAGGGGGCTAAGCACCTCCAGTGGCCCCTTCCTATTTGACCTCCTACGAAGTCGTGGTGAAAAGCTACTAGGCCCCAGCCCTCCTGGGCCTGGCCATGGCAGGAGCACTGACTGGAGACAGGTTGCAGGTGGAGCAGAATTAGCTCAACTGGAAAAGTGCAGCTGACCCAGTGGCTGAAAGGGGCTGCAGCTGCTGCTGTCAGGGAAGAAGTTGGGAGGCAAGGTGCTGGCAGCAAGAGATTCCGGCTGCCTCTTTGCTCTGTGTCTTAGTGCACCAAACCGGCCACCAGCCACCTTGACCAAACCTCTGAGAAGGAAAATGTATTTTGTTAAAAGGAACAATGTGAAGTGTGTATGCAGCTGACTGAACGTGACCTTGCATTGTGTGTGAGAGATAGTGAACTTACTAAAACCAGCCTGATCTAGCTTTTCTGCTGCAAGGATGAGACTAACACCCATGTAACTAAGTTTATCTATGTATATTGAGATACAAGTAGCTTTAAGCATTAAGCCAATAGTAACGCTGTCACTAGCTTATGTGATGTCTATTCTATTTTGTGTGCAACCATGAATGTATATAACGTTACCACGGACATTTGATTTTGGAAGTCTTCCTTTTGAAACTTTCCACAGCTGTGTCTTAATAAAAGTGTTTCTCTCCTTCCAACCCTGAGTCTGGATTTCCCTGACACCTCAAACCAGCTGGACTAGCCAGCCCACATCACAGTGAGTAGCTAGTGGCGCCATCAGAGAAGAGTCATTGGCAGCTGCAGTCAGCCCGGCAGCTGCCGGAGGCGCCTTTCTGAAAGGGCCATATGTGATTTTGGCTACAGTAGGCCGGCTAGCTCAGTTGGTTAGAGCATGGTGCTAATAATGCCAAAGTCATGGGTTCAAGCCCCATGCTGGCCACTGAGACGTTTGCTGTGGTGATTGCCCCTTGCCACCCTTTAGCTGCCTGCTATGGACAGGGAAGCAGAGACAGGCAAGAGGCTGAGACCTTTGCAGGAAGCAGGCCAGAGAGCTGGTAGGTGGAGGCTCCAGCTTGCACAGCCCCACTGGCTAAAAGGGCCTAGGCCTGGCCAGCTTTCCCTAATGGCAGGGAAAAGTCTTCTTGTCCCTCCGTTGTCCCCAGTGGGGTGATCGGATGCCCAAATTCCTGATGCTGCAGTGGCTACCCCAAGGCTTCCTGCAGGAGGCAGGTACCTCCAGGCCAAGCCACAGAGGGAGGCTCCATATGTCCAAGAGGCCTGGGGCATGTGCCCAGCCCACAGGGCTGCTGCCAACCACCTGGTCACCTGGGTCAACTGCCCAGTGTGGCCAGTTCTTGCTCAAGAAGCCGCCAGTGTAGACAGAGCCTTCGTGTGCAGAGCCGTTCCGCTGCTTATTGTCAAGGGGGTTTCTTGTGCGTGAAGGAGCAGTGTGATAGTCCACGCTTAGCCTCACTTGCACAAGAACCCGTCAGTGTAAACATGGCCCCTGTGCTTTCTGTCTAAGCTTAAAAAATTTTGTGTGAAGCAGGGAGATTCTAGAACCTTCCTGGGCAAGTGAGTCTGAATCCTGCACCACGACCTCAGTGGGACCCGCTGGTGAGATGCTGGTTTGCTGCAAACCCTTGGTAACGCCAGTGTTTGGCTTCCTTGCCTATGGCTGCACCGCGTATTGTTGTGCAATAAGATATGCAAATGAGGTGTGAGGATGAATATTGCCACACCTCATTTGCATACTTAATGAGCCATCATTTTTGCAGCACACTGTCTACACTGCTCCTTCTTGCACAAAAAAACCCTCTTGTGCAGAGCCCTTCCACCGCTTATTTTCAGGAAGCCGCGTGCCACTTGGCAGGAAAATCCAGTTCTGACCAGTCTCTGAGCAGCCAGTGCCTGAGGGGATCCATCATGGATCCCTAGCTCACAGGTCACAGGCACCATTTAGTGGCCCCAGTTACTGACCTAAACACCATCATAACACGACGGCTACGTCTACACTGCAGCCTTCTTGTGTAAGAACTGTTTTGCGCAAGCGTTCTTGTGCAAAAGGTCTTCCACAAGAGCACGACCATACAGCCAAGTGCTTTGCACAAGAGATGTGCTTTTGTGCAAGAGCGTCCATGGCAGTGTGGTTGCTCTCTTGCACAAGAAAACTCTGATGGGCATTTTAGCCATACGGGTTTCTTGCACAAGAAATTCATGTTGCCTGTCTACACTGCCCTCTTGTGGAAGAGCTCTTGTGCAGGAGGGCTTATTCCTCATGGGGAGAGGAATAACTCTTCTGGAAGAAGCCCTGTTTTCCAACGCTGTACTGCAAATTTACTTGTGCAAGAATGCTCGTGCAGTGTAGATGCTCTGCACATTTTTGTGCAAGAACAGTCGTTCTTGCGCAAAAAGCCTGCAGTGTAGATGTAGCCTAAGGGTTTGTATGCATTTAAACAGTTCACATATAATGGGAATCTAAGAAAGGTGCATGTTTCCATTAAATCAACATTCTCTCAGGGGGGTACTTGGATTTGAACCAAGGACCACTTGATCTGCAGTCAAACACTCTACCACTGAGCTACCCCCCCATGTGAAAGTTGTGTCTGCAGCCAGTATTGAGAAGTGGGTGGGGAACAAGAGGCTTTTGTAGAACACACATCTCAGGTGGGATGGACCCTCACTGACCCCAGATTGTGACGGGTCCTAACAAGGAATTTGTCCAGAAAGCAGCAGAGCTGGGGCAGGACAGAGGTTCTGTCCACACAGAAAAGTTATTTTGGAACAATGGCCGTTATTCCAAAATAACAATGCCAGAGTCTACACAGCAATTCCGTTATTTTGAAATAACTCTGAAATAACGGACGGCTGATTCCAACTTCTGTAAACCTCATTGTGTGAAGAAAAATACCTATTCTGAAATAGCGATTTCAAAATAAGGCGTGTGTAGATGCCCCACTTCTGCTGTTTCGAAATAGCCCCTCCCCAGGGCCATTCTAAGTTATTCCTCCTGGGGCTCTAAATCAAGGTAGCAGCTCTACATTAGGGGAAGCCTCCTCGGACTCATTTTGAGGTTTCTCTGCAGTGTAGATGTGCTAGTTTGGAATAACTATTCCAGAAGAGCTTATTCCAAAATAAATGTGCCGTGTAGACGTAGCCAGAGAGTCCTGAGAGATGAAGCAGCTGGAGGGAAGCCAGGAGAGCAGAGGCCAGTCTGAGACCTGAGTGTCCCAGGTGTCTACCCCAGCCCGCACAGCTGGGTCCCATAGTGTAAGGCGCAGCACTCAGGACTCTGCACTCTAAGTTCAAATCTCAGTGGGACCTGCAGGGGCTGGGGTGGTTGCTGGGAGGTCCTTGTGCTCCAGGCTTTCTGGCTTCCTTGTCCTGAGGTTCACTAAGGGGGGTTTTGCTTGTCTGAGGCCCATTAGAGCTTTGTGAGCAGACTTGTGTTCAGGTGCCTGATGCCATCACAGCTGCAGGGCAGGTCGCCCATCTGACCCCTGAGCTCAGCCCATGCTGGAGGCAGCCAGAGAGTGTGAGCAGAACGGGGGGGGGAGTTGTATACTTTGGGAAGGGTCCTGGCTCCCAGCCACATGCCTTGGAACAAAGACCAATGGTCCCTGCACAAAGTGCATTGTGGGAATAAGAGTTGGGGCAGCAGGAAAGGGGCCAACCACTGAGCAGGTGGGAGAAGATGGGAGTGAATCCTGCTACCTCTCATGTGCAAAGGGAGCACTAACCCACTTGCAACTCATCTCTCGTGCTCTTGCCTCCAGCAGCCCCAGCAGCTTTGTGCCCCGCTAGGGTGGGTTATTTCAGGACCAGAGAGGAAGAAGGAGGGGTCTCTGGATGCGTGGAGCCCCCTGGCTCTGCCTGTGAAAAGAAGGAACAAGGGCACAAGCAGAAACTTCAATTCCACTTTGTGCTTCTTGACGTTTTCAAGCTAAGGACATAGAAGAAACACTTTAAACGTCTGCTCCAGTGGTGCAATGGGTCAGCAGACAGTACTCCCACGAAATATGCTGTGGTGTGAGTTCAAACCTCACTCCAATCAGTGGTTTTAGTCCCTGTTGGCTTGTCTCCTTGCAGTGGTTCCCAAACTTTTCGGCATCATGCCCCCCTTTTTGATTTTTGAAAAACCCTCATGCCCCCCTCCAAAATAGTAAAACTTGTGGAGCAAACAAAAACCTCACCCCTGGAATTTCTTCATGCCCCCAGGGGCACGCCCCAGTTTGAGAACCCATGCCTTGCAGTGAACGCTGGGAGAGCTGGGATTCCAACCCCGGAGGATGAGATCAGTGAAAATTCCCACTTCACATATTATGGCCTCATCAGAGTGAATACTGGGTGGCCAGGATCTGAGGCCGACTGGCAGAGAGAGGGTTGGACCCTTGACCCTCTTTCTGCCAGGGTCTTATTGCACATCTTCCCCACCCCTGTCAGCAGCTGCAGCCCTTTCAGCCACTGGGTCAGACTAGGAAAAGAAGCAGGAAATGGGACAAAGTCACTTGTCTCTGTTCATGATCTTCTCCAGTGGCTGAAAGGGACGGTGGCTGCTGATGGGGGCAGGGGGAAGAAAATGGGCAACAAAGACCCTCCTCTGAGCTGGAATCCCAGCTCCCACAGCGTTGAGTGGAAGGGGCCAGACCAGCAGGGACTAAAAGCCACTGCTCCAGATGAGGTTTGAACTCACAACCTCAGCATGTCTCCCGCAAGTACTGCCATATAAGTACTGCGCGCTGACCCATTGCACCACTGGAGCAACACACCAAAATCTTTCTTCAAAGTCCTTAGATTGAAAAAGTGAAGAAGCACAAAGTGGAATTGAACAAGAAGATGAATTCTAAAGGATTTGCGCAAACCAACACCTTGCCAGAAGGTCTCACTGAGATTTGAACTCAGCTTGCAGGAGTCAAAGTTCCGCTATGTTCCTGAGGCTCTCGGCTACTTGATACTCTACTCTCCTTGCTTGTTCTATCAACGGCTTCACCTCTCCAGACCTTGCCCCAGCTGCATGTGGCCTCATGGGAACGATCTGGCTCCCTCTCCGGCAGAGGAAGGAGAAACGTTGACATGTGTTACATACTTTGGCACCGCACAGACACCAACCCTTTATCCCCCTGCTCTGAGCAACATGGGACCGGGAGACGTTCCAGGAGATGGTTCCCCTGGGATCACGTCTCACATGGATCCAAAGGCGGGGACCCAGACCCACCCTGCAGCCAGGAATGCCGGTTCCTAGAAGCTCCCATCTAGAAAGGACACGACTGAGGGGTCAGGAAGAAGCTGGGGAGAGATGAGGCCAGAGGTTTCTGGGTGGGAGAGTGCAGCTTCTCGGCTCTTGGGCTAAGTTCAAGAGCAGCAAACAGGAAGTGGCTACTGGACGCTCTGCATGGCCATTCCTCCCCAGCTGAGATGTGGTTCTTGTTCTTCTGCATGGCACAGCCCATGGAGACCAGGGACTTGCCACTGGACATCCAGATCACACACTCCTGAAGTGATGAGAATGGAAACCAGACACACAGGTTTGAACTGGTTTCAGCTGAGGGACGGTTTGTCTGGTTTATGTGCATTGGCACAGGAAAGCATTATGGGTCTGTTGTCATTTTAAGAATCCCTGTACAACAGAAATCCAAAATGTGCCACCCCTGGAGATGAAATTGTTCCAGTTAAGATAATCAGATTTTTAAGGGGCACTGAGCTACACCCCCATAGCAATCAGGCCTTTGTCTCCTGTGGTGGGAAATTAGCACCTGGCTGCACTGGCTGCAGGAGCAGGTGGTGCTTCGCACACATGGTGGGGGGAGGACAGCCCTCCCTGGGGTTGGATATCTATGGTGCCCACCCAGGCTGTGTCCAGCATGACATGTCACAAAAGCGCATCATCCCTGTGCTTCTGCCTCCTGCCCTGTGTGGATATGTCTACACTTGCACCCTCTTTCGAGAGAGGGATGCAAATGCAGACATCCAAAATTGCAAACGAAGCCGGGATTTAAATATCCTGCACTTCATTTACATATTTGCTGACGGGCGCTATTTGAAAATACTTTATTTAGGAATAAAAAACACAGTTTAGATGCGGTTATTTGGGAGAAAACCCTTCTTCCAAAATAACCCTTAAACCTTGTTGTATGTTTCTCAGCTCTTGGGCTAAGTTCAAGAGAGGCAAAGGGAGAGGCAGGGAAGTAGCAAGATGCTCTGTTTGGCCTGGGGATCCGGACCAAGAGCTGTACTCGTGTTTTTTGCTGTAAAGCCTTGCTTCTTGGCTGTTTGGCTAAGATCCAGCACTTCCTGCCTCTCAGGGGGGACGAAAAGCAGGTCCCACTGAGATTTGAACTCAAATTGCAGAATTCAAAGTTTTGAGTGCTGCCCCTTACACCATTGCACCAACATGGTAGTGTGCATGTGGGTACCTGGGATACTAAGTTTTCCGGCTGGCCTCTGCACTTCTGGCTTCCTCCTACTGCTTCATCCTCTGGCTACGACTACACGGAACATTTATTTTGGAATAAGCTGGTCTCAAATAGTTATTTTGAACTAGCACATCTACACTGCAGGGAAACCTCAGAATAGTCCAAGGCAGGCTCCCCAGTGTAGACGAGCTACCTCGATTTAGAGCCCTGGAAGAATAACTCAGAATGGCCCTGGGAGGGACTAGTTCAAACTAGCAGCAGTGGCGCATCTACACAGGCCTTATTTTGAAATAGCTAATTTGGAACAGGTGTTATTCTTCGTAGAATGAGGTTTGCAGAAGTTGGAATAAGCCGTCTGTTACTTCAGAATTATTTCAAAATAACGGAATTGCTGTGTAGACCCTTGCGTTGTTATTGTGGAATAATGGCCATTGTTCCAAAAGAACTTTTGTGTCTGGACAGAACCTGCGCAGCCCAAGAAATGTGATTGGCAGCTCCTCCCCACAATCATTTTGTCAATTGAAGTGCAGGGCTCTGAAGACATGGACCCAAGGTAACCACCTTGGTTGCTTTCTGGTAAGGCCAGGCCGGAGGGAAAAGAATGGCTCCTTCGAGCCAAAGTTGAACAAGCAACCTAAGGATCACTTGCCAAGCAAACACTAGAGTCCTCCTCTCTGCCAGCTGAGCTATCAAAGGATAGCTGAAGAACACTACTTTGTCCCGGTTGTCCCTTCTGCAAGTCTCAGGGCAACTGCTCCCCCAAGTTGATGGCATTGCTGATGAGGGGCAGAGGAGCACAGGGGTTGTCACAGGTACTTCACATGCAGACAGACCCCCTGAGTGAAACCTGAGCTAGATCCATCCATGTCACAGCAAAATGAAAACAGTTGGGTTCTTCTCATGTTGGACTTTTAAACTGTAGTGTCAAAGAGAAGAGGCCAATGCAAACAGCCCCATGGCAGAGAGGGGAGTCAGCACGTCGGTGGGTGGGGCAGGGAGCTGGGGGCAGATCTTCGCTGTAACTCGTTGAGTGACCTTGGCCTGTTCAGTGAATCTCTCCCTGGCTCTATGGCCGTGTCTGTACAGCAGGGACAGCAGGACTCATAGGCCCCACAGGAGGGGACTGGTTTCATGCTTCACCCCATGGCCCAGCAATGAGCCCCTAATCTCTCCCTGTGCTCTGGGAGCCAGGTTTGCTGTGTGAATTCTGTGGGGCAGATGCCATGAGGCCTGGGCACTGGGATTATTTACCAGTTTCCCTGGCCCTCTGACACTGCTAAGATCAGAGCTGAGGCGGCTGAGTGGTTCAGGTTTTCGATTAGAAAGCCAATAAACTAAGCAGGTCCACAAAATCCACTAGTTCTGCAACCCCAGAAAAGTAAATCTGAACCTCAGGCTTCCCTGTCCCTTCCCCTCACGCCATAGGGCTAGAACACCAGAGGAGTGAGGTGTCTTAGTTGGGGGCCACATCAGTGAAGGGTGGGGGCCTTTGGAGGAGTTTCTTTGTTTCTCACTTTTGTGGCCCCCGATTTTTCTGTGAGTCAGTGGCCCCCGACCCAAAAAAGGGTCCCCACCCCTGCCATAAATAAAGCAACATTAACATAAGAACGGCCGTACCGGGTCAGACCAAAGGTCCATCTAGCCCAGTATCCTGTCTGCCGACAGTGACCAGCACCAGGTGCCCCAGAGGGGTGGACCGAAGATAATGATCAAGCGATTTGTCTCCTGCCATCCCTCTCCAGCCTCTGACAAACAGAGGCCAAGGACACCATTTTATTCACCTGGCTAATAGCCTTTTATGGACCTAACCTCCATGAAATTATCTAGCTTCTCTTTAAACTCTATTATAGTCCTAGCTCTCGCAGCCTCCTCTGGCAAGGAGTTCCACAGGTTGACTACACGCTGTGTGAAGAAGAACTTTCTTTTATTAGTTTTAAACCTGCTACCCATTAATTTCATTTGGTGTCCTCTAGTTCTTCTATTTAGGAACTAATAAATAACTTTTCTTTATCGGCCCTCTCCACACCACTCATGATTTTATATACCTCTATCATATCCCCTCAGTCTCCTCTTTTCTAAACTGAAAAGTCCCAGTCGCTTTAACCTCTCCTCATATGGGACCCGTTCCAAACCCCTAATCATTTTAGTTGCCATTTTCTGAACCCTTTCCAAGGCCAAAATATCTTTTTTGAGGTGAGGAGACCACATCTGTACACAGTATTCAAGATGTGGGCGTACCATAGTTTTATACAGGAGCAGTAAGATATTCTGGGTTTTATTTTCTATCCCTTTTTAATAATTCCTAGCATCCTATTTGCCTTTTGACTGCCGCTGCACACTGTGTGGAAGTTTTCAGAGAACTGTCCACGATAACTCCAAGATCTCTTTCCTGATTTGTTGTAGTTAGCCCCCATCATACCGCATTTATAGTTGGGGTTATTTTTCCGATGTGCATTACTTTACACTTATCCACATTAAATTTCATTTGCCATTTTGTTGCCCAATCACTAAGTTTGGTGAGATCTTCTTGGAGTCCTCACAGTCTGCTTCTGTCTTGACTATCCTAAACAGTTTGGTATCATCTGCAAACTTTACCACCTCACTGCTTACCCCTTTCTCCAGATCATTTATGAATAAGTTGAACAGGATTGGTCCTAGGACTGACCCTTGGGGGACACCACTAGTTACCCTCTCCATTCTGAAAATTTACCATTTATTCCTACCCTTTGTTTCCTGTCTTTTAACCAGTTCTCAATCCAAGAAAGGACCTTCCTCTTATCCCATGGCCATGTAATTTACACAAGAGCCTTTGGTGAGGGACCTTGTCAAAGGCTTTCTGAAAATCTAAGTATACTATATCTACTGGATCCCCTTGTCCGCATGTTTGTTAACCCCTTCAAAGAACATTGGAACCTTGTGTGCTGGCTGCAATGTTTTCCTTTCTTTAAAATGAAGTTTGATCAACTAACATGAGACAGTTCAAACACTTAATCTGTTTAATTATTTAAATTAAACTGTTCTCCCAGCTGCAGCCCTAGCAAAATGGCTGGAGTGTAATTATGTCATTAGTGGCGAGTGTCCATTAGCAACCAAGAGTCCATGGAAAGGTTTGGGGAGGGCAGGGGCTCAGCAAAGGGCTGGGATCTTGGGGAAGGGACGGGATAGATCCTGGCTTGTCCTGACATTTAAAAGGTGATGTTGGGGGCATGTGGCACCCTCTGATGTTCCCTGTGTGAGCCCCAGAACCAGCCCTGAGTGACGGGGGCAGAGGGGGAGCAGCTCACACATGCCAAGGGGCTGGCCATGGGCAGGACATGAGCCTGCAAGGCAGCAGTGACATCACAAGGGCCTTGTGCAGCACCTCAGCTCATATTGGCTGGGAGGCAGTGACCTCACAGGGGGTGCATGGCAACAGCCAGGTGGGACAGGCTGCAGGGCTGGGGCATCTCAGAGACCCCCATGGCCTGGCTGCCTGGAATCTCCTTTGTGAGGTTTCCCCTTGAGGGCAGAAGGGATTGAGGGTCCCATCTGGGAGTGTCTCTGGGGAGATTTCCCCTTTCCCCAGGCTGCAGTGGGAGGGGCTGGGGCAGGCAGGGGTACAGGAGGGGCTGGCACTGAACTGAAGAGAGATCTGGGAGAAGCAAGAGGAAGGGTTGCAAGCCTCCGACGCGGATGGGATTTGAACCCACGTGGGCAGAGCACAATGGATTAGCAGTCCATCGCCTTAACCACTTGGCCACCTCATCTGAGCTGTGGGGCCTTGTTTCAAACTACCCAAAGCCAGCACTGCCAGGAACCTTTGTGCCACTCGCTGGCTGGCCTGGGACACCCAGGTGGAAAGGTTTTGGCTTTTCACAATGTTCCTGGGCTGTTGTACAAAGCTCAGTGCTGGTAACAAACCCAAACACCCCTTGGCTACATCTACCCCGCAGGCTTCTTACACAAGAACTGTTTTGTGCAAGAGTTCTTGCGCCAAACGTCCTTGCACAAGAGCACGTCCACACTGCCATGTGCTTTGCGCAAGAATGTCCATGGCAGTGTGCACGCTCTCTTGTGCAAGAAAGCTCTGATGGGCATTTTAGCCATAGGGGTTTCTTGCACAAAAAAACCCTGTTGCCCATTCATACTACCTTCTTGTGCAAGCTCTTGCACATGAGGGTTTATTCCTCATGGGGAGAGAAATAACTCTTGCTCAAGAAGCCCTCTTTTCCTACGTTTTGCTGTGAATTTACTTGCGCAAGAATGCGCGTGCAGTGTAGATGCTCCTCAAGTTTTTGCACAAGAATGGCCATTCTTGAGCAAGAAGCCTGCAGTGTAGACGTAGCCCCTAGGTGCCCAGAGAGGGCTGTCTAGTCACAGTCTGGCTCGGCGCGCTCTCTGCAATGGGAAGATGTCCACGGAGCAGGCAGATGGCAGCGGCACACGGCTCTGAGGGGCCCAGCATCCAGAGGAGCGTTTCTGATATGAGTGTTTACTGACAGTGTCCGTCTCTGGTCTGATTTCACAGTGTGATGAGACACTGGCACCCACAGCAGCATTGATGGGGTGGCTGGAGGAGTGGTTGGCGGCCGGTAGGAGCAGTGGCAAATGGCCAACGGCGGGTGAGCCTCATTTGCATATCTAATGAGCCACCATTTTTGTGGAAGAGGCTCTTGCGCCAAAAGGAACATCTACACAGCCCCTTCTTGCGCAAGAAAAACCCTCTTATGCAATGCCGCTACGCTTAGCCTCATTTGCATATTCCTGGCACAAGAACCCGCCAGTTTAGACATAGTCCAATTGTTTTCACTGTCAGGAGGCTCAGTGGCCCCTCCCTCTTCCTACTTGCTCTCCCAAAAAGACAGTCCTGGCTCCCATTTTTCATCCCAGCACTGCCATGCTGCAAAGCAGATACCAGACACAGCAAAACCAACAAACCATGAAACTCTGTGGTGCAATGGAAAGCATGTTAGACTTCTAAGCTATTGTGTCCAGTATGAACCAGATCAGTTATTTAAAGGTTGTGGGTTTAAATCCCACCACATTGACATTAGCTGCTCTTGGATTTCCAGGGCAGCTTTACAGAACAGGAAATCCTTAGGCTGACACCAGGATGGGCTTTAGTCCAGACAGTTCCCAGCAGACCCCAGCGAGGGTGGAGGCAAGGGCTGTTCTGAAAGGCTGCAGGTGCCCACAGACCCTTTGTCCCTCCATGTCTCCTACCAGTGCTGTGCATCACTCAAGCTATGCCTATACTACACTGTTCTTCTGAAAAAGCTATGTAAATTGTGAACCCCAATTTGCATAGCTTTTTCTGCTTCTTTTTTTTGGAAGAGGCTTTGCCAACATTTGGCCTGTTTACACTGGGCCAAATGTGGGGGAAAAAAACTTTTTTTGTAACATCCCTTCTTCTTCATAAAATGAGGTTCGCAGAGACACCAAAAACGCATGTCTGCTCTTCCGGAAAAAATTCGGAAGAGCAGATGTGTTCTCTGGACTAAAGTGTTGTCGCTGTAGTGTAGACAGAGCCCTGATGTAACATCTTATTTCAAGTTTAGGGTGCAGCGCAGACAGAGGGTTGACATATGATACGCAATTTGAGCTACAGAAGTTGTCATTTTGACCTTATTTCGAAAAACGCTTTGGTGTCTATGCAGCACCAAATTTGGAAATAACCTGCTATTCCGAAATGTCCCTTCCTCCTCATGGAATGAGGTTTACAGGGACGTTGGACTAGCGAGCCCATTGTATTTCAAAATAATGGGGCACTGTTAACACACAGGATAGATATTACAGATACCTTAGTACCCCAAAATAGCACTGCATTGTGAAGGTCACCTTACAGGACCACAGCAGGGGGCAGGTTTGATGCTGAATTTTCAGCCTTCTGTTCTTGGGAGTCTTTGTTGCTGTCTACAGCCACGCGAGGCCTCACCCTGCATCTCCAGAGCCCCAGCCCCTCACAGACTGCCAGAGAAGAGACAGAGCTGCCAGGTGTTTTCAGACTCGCAGCAGGGGGCACAAATCCCTCTCTAGGGAGCCTGCAGGAAAGGAAGCCAAAGAAGGTGGATTTTGAGGGGCCTTGTAACAACCAGCCCAGCTGCAGCAGGTCCCACTGAGCTTTGAACTCAGAGTCCTGAGTGCTGCTTCTTACACCATGGGACCTACACAAGGCAACTGTGACTCAGCTGGGCGAAACCGGAGCCCTGGCCCAGGCCCACTGGGACCAGCTTTGCTTGTTTCCTTCCACCCACAGCCCTCTTGTTCTCCTGGGCTGCAAGGAGCCTCCCTGGGGTGCCCTGAGACAGGCACAGGACTCTGCCTCCCCACAGCCAGCCCCACCCCACAGGATTTGGCAGAACAAGGGGGGGGGGGTCTCTGCTCACCCTACTGAGTCCCACTGAGATGTTGAGCTTTTGTCCTGCCCCCTCAGCTTGGCCTCCCTCCTCTGCCCCATTCCTGCCTCACTTCCTCCTTGGGTAAGTCACACAAGGGAAGCAGCAGGAGGAGCCGGCCCCATATGCCAACTTCTGAGGGCAGGGGAGGCTAAGCCACAAGCCCCCAACAGGTGCCTGGCCTGACCCATCTGGCTTCCCCAGGCTGTCACCAAGGGGCATTCTCAGCTGATGTCCTCGTCCCCCTTTCCACAGACACAGCAGGCCAGGGGGCTATGCACCTCCAGTGGCTTCCTACTTGGCCTCCCACAAAGCCGGGGTGAAAAGCTGCTAGACCCCCAGCCCTCCTGGGCCAAGCCATGGCAGATGTAGCAGGATTCACTCCCATCTTCTCCTGCCTGTGCCCTGGTGCTGAGGGGCCAGCCCCTTTTCTGCTGCCCCAACTCTTCTCCCACACTGCACTTTGTGCAGGAGCCATTGGTCTTTGTGCCAAGGTGTGTGGCTGGGAGCCAGGACTCTTCCCCAAATCCCCCCTCTGACCTGCTCACACTGTCTGGCTGCCTCCAGCACAGGCTGAGCTCAGAGGCCAGGTGGGTGACCTGCCCTGCAGCTGTGATGGCATCAGGCCCTTCCCACCTGCCTGCTCAGTCTGGAGATGGAGCTCCAGCGGGCCTCAGACACCCAGGAGGGGGAACAAAACTCTTTTTGTTAAACCTCAGTGCATAGAAGCTGAAGCACCTGAACCTTGTAACAACCAGCTGAGCCCCTGTAGGTCCCACTGAGATTTGAACTCAGATTGCAGGATTCAGAGTCCTGAGTGCCCTTACACCATGGGACCTGTGGTATGAAGGTATGTTGGGCATCTCTGACTCTCAGCTCTCAGGCTGGCCTCTTCTCTCCTGGCTTCCCTTCAGCTGCAAGAGGGTTTTTCTTGCACAAGAAGGGGCAGTGTAGACAGCTCCTTCTGGCGCAAGAGCCTCTTCTGCAAAAATGGAAGCTCATTAGATATGCAAATGAGGATCAGCAATAGTCCACCCTTAGCCTCATTTGCATATTTCTGGCACAAGATCGCACCAGCGTAGACATAGCCTGTGGGTTTGAGCTGGTTCCAGCTGAGGAACAGGTTTGCCTGGTTTATGTGTATTGGTGCCAGAAAGCTTCAATGATTTGTATTCATTTAAAGAGTCCACATACAATGGAAATCCAGGGTGCAATAGAACTGGAGAGGTAAATGTTTCTATTAAAGGAAGATTTTTCAAGGGGGCACTTGGATTTGAACCAAGGACCACTTGATCTGCAGTCAAACACTCTACCACTGACCTACACCCCCATGCAAATCAAATGCCTGCAACCAGTGTTGGGACCTGGGCAGGGAACAAGAGGCTTTTGTGTAACACATCTCGGGTGGGATGGACCTCACTGACCCCAGATTGTGATGGACCCTAACAAGAAATTTGTCCTGAAAACAACAGAGCTGGGGCAGGACAGAGGTTATGTCAGCACAGAAAAGTTATTTTGGAATAATGGCTGCTTAGAATAACAATGCAAAAGTCTATGAAGCAATTCTGTTAATGTAAAATAATTCTGACATAACGGATGGCTTATTCCAACTTCTGTAAACCTCATTCTGCGAAGAATAACGCCTATTCCAAATTGGCTATTTCAAAATAAGGCACCTGTAGATGCTCCACTTCCGCTATTTCAAAAGGGCCGCTTCCTAGGCCCATTCTAAGTTATTCCTCCTGGGGCTCTAAATTGAGATAGCTCATCTACATTAGCTATTTCGGAATCACTATTCAAGAACAGCTTATTCCAAAATAAATGTGCCATGTAGATGTAGCCAGAGAGTCCTGAGAGATGAAGCTGTTGGTGGAAACTGTAGGGTAAACTGAGGCAGCCCTAAATGTGCTAGTAGGCCTCTAAACAGCATGACTCCATCCTGGGATTAGGCCTGGGAACACCACAGCCAGGATAAGAGCTGCAGACAGTAAGATGACCCTGGGCACCATAGCAACCACATTCTAAGACACTGGACAGGACCCCAGTTAGTAACGTAACACACTTTGCTCAAGATAACATTCATAAAATGTGCTTAACTGTCTTGCTTCACTCCTAGATAATGAGCCTGAGAACCAAGCGCTGCACCAACTCAAGGCCATACCCTCCTGCTATAGAAACATCATCTATAATGTTATTACTGTTTTGCTGATATTAATTAATGAGTTGTTACTTTGCAATGGGCGGAGATATTATGTAATCTTTAGTAGTTCTATTGGCTTATGTGCTCATTTCGTCTTGCTGCTAGACCTATCAAATCATCTTTCCTCCGTCCACCTGCTGACTATATAACCTATTGTATTGTTTTAATTAACCAGTGTTCACCAGGGTAACCCCTGCATGTCACTCCATCAGCAGGGCTACGTCTAGACTGGCGCGCTTTTGCGCCAGAGCTATGCAAATGAGGCTCAGCGACACTGCCCCTTCTTGCAAGAAGAAAACTTTAGCAAAGCCGCTATGCCTGAAAATAATCGGCATAACGGCTTTGGCGCAAAGGGTTTTTCTTGAGCAAGAAGGGGCAGTGTAGACAGCCCCGCCTTGGCGCAAGAGCCTCTTCCATGAAAATGGCGGTTCATTAGCTATGCAAATGAGGCTCGGCGATATTCCAACGCTGAGCCTCATCTGCATAGCTCTGGTGCAAAAGCGCCAGTCTAGACATAGCCCAGGTGTATAATAAATCCTCCGCTTATTTTCACCTGCATCCAGAGTGTCCTGGATTATTTCCAACACTGGGGAGCAAGAGCAGCCTGGCTGGGGAAGGGAGACACAGGGCAGGGCTTGTACAGAAGGAGATGGGGAGATACAATGGCAGCTCCCCACCCCATGGGGCAGGAGGGGGAGGGCAGAGGTGACTGGTGGGAGCACTTGGGGCACCAACTCCTCTGGCCCCGACAGAATTTCTGAAGTTTATAAACAGGGTGCCCCAAATGCCCCTGGCTTCTGTGGGTGCCTCTGCCTGCGCCTCCTCGGCAGGCACCAGTCCCCGGGAGGAGCTGCCCTCCAGCAGCCTGAGGGGAATTTTTCTGTGAATTTTTTAAGTGTAGATATCTGCAAACACTGATCTGTTATGGACTGGCAACAGTTTATTTGCATATTTGTTATTTGCATAATGTATATGCAGATATGTAAATGTAATGTTACTGGTCTGGCAAAAGTTTGTGAATGGGTTTGGCTGTCCATGGTAGATAAACACTGACCTGATCCCTGGGGCCTGGCCGAATGCAAGGCAGGGAAAACACTGGGTGAAAGGCGGGGGGAGATATTTTTCCACCAGGCCTTTGTCCCTCCGAATCCCTGGGGACGTTGGGTTTTGTCTCATTTGGTTTTCCTTTTCCCTGCTTCCCTCCTTGCTGTGGGGGAGGGGGCGGCTCTCTCACCCTTGCGGCGGGAAGCCCTGGCACAGAGATGGGACGGACAGATGCTCTGAGAGCGAGTCCCTGCGCTGTTTGGAGAGAGAACTTTCACCCTTCCGCCCTCCCCAGCACTACCAGGATGGCCGAGTGGTTAAGGTGTTGGGTTTAAGATTCAATGGATGTTTGTCTGCGTGGGTTCAAGCGCCACTCCTGGAAGCTCCCTGCTTTGGAGAGACGTTGATCTGGACCCTGCTTTGTCCTGTTGTGAGGGCAGGGGACTGGACTTCATCTCTGAAGGTCCCTGCCAGTTCTAGTGCTCTGTGATCAGAGTCTCAGTTCTGATTGGCTGAGCAGGGAGGAGAGTCAAGACTTTGTTGTTCTCCTTAAGTCCCAGTAAATGAGCCAGAACCAATTGACTGCTGGGGGAATTGTTCTGCTTCTTGCCAATGGTTGTCTCTGAACAGCTCCTGACTTTCTTTGTGTCCTGGTGCTTCTAACCCACTGGCTGAGCCATCCCTAGGCAGGGCTGTGGGGCTGTAGCTCCTTTAAGACACTTTATTCTGATCTGTCAGGGTGTGAAACTCCAGATTAAGGGGGAGTTTCAGCATCAGGCTTCTGGGTCCTGTGCCCAGTGCTGTCCCAGACTGACTGTGTGAGGTCAGACAAGGCCCTTTGCCTTTCTCAGTCTTTGTCCCTCCCTCTGTCACTTGGGGATAACCATCCTCTCCCACCTGCCCCATGGTGGGGGGAGCTGTGAGGAGGGGTGTGGCTAGCAGCAGTGAGTACTAGGAGGTGTCCTGTCACCTGGGCTCTGGTCTCCGGTCTCCGGTCACCTGGGCTCTGTGTAGGGTTGGTTGCCAGATGGTTTCAACAAAAATACCGGACACATATGACATTACATCACAATCTACATTATTGTTATTAAGAAAATACCGGACATTTCTATTTTCTCAGTTTGTTTCCTTAACAGAAAGCTCAAATACTGGACTGTTTGGTTCAAAACTGGACACCTGGCAACCCTAGCTCCATTTCAGCAGGGAAACACAGTTGAACACCTCCCCCCATATGCTGGCCCAGCCTTGTGCCTGCTGGTGGGGGTGCCTCCTCCCCGATCAGTGGGGCCTCCTGCCCCCGTGTTGCTGCAGCAACTGCCAGTCTGCCCGCACCCAGGCCTCGCAGCCATGTTGTCTGGGGGTGAGATCAGGGAGAATGGTGCCTTCCTAGCCCAGCCTCCTCCCCATCGCATCGCTGAGGGAACTTTCTCCCATTGCTAGCCCCATGCTCAAGGCTTGGTATGTTCTGTAAAAGGGGCAGGCCACAGGAGCTCCCCCCTCAGTCCTACTGAGCATCTGCCAGAGCAGCCCCTCCAGCTCTGCCTTGTCATCAGCCAGACCCTGCTCTGCTCCAGCCACCTCCCTCTGTCTGAGTCACTCTTGGATCTGGTGGGACTAGACAACTGCTGTCCTATGGCACTTCTTGGGAACCATCTCTCAGTTCCCATGGGGAAAAGCAAGCCAGTGCTTCCCAGTAAACACTCAGAAGGTCACAGTTCTATACCCCAGGTGGGACTTGAACACACAACCCCTGGCTGCAGAGGCCAGTGCCTTGTCCATTAGGCCACTGGGGCCAGACAAGAGAAAAGAAGAAGGGACAGAAATTCTCTGTCCCAAAGACCTACCCCCACACACACACATTGGCTGAGCAGACATGTCCCTCCTTTCTACCCCAGCAGACACGTCTGCAGCCCCTAGCAGGGAGGCAGCTGGGCAGGTCACTGGCAGAGCTGAGCCTGGGCTGGCAGCGATGCATGTTGGTCAGCCACAGCCCTGGGAGAGCAGCTGGGGAGCTCGGCTGTGCCCACACAGCCCACCCCACTCAGCCGCCCACCCCCAGTCTCTTCCAGTACAGCCTGCCCCACCTCTCCCACAGGGCTTCTACAGGGGCCTCTGTCCCAGGGAGAATGGGGAGCCCCTGCCCCAGGCACCCACCCACCCTGCTGCTGCTCCCACCAGAGCAGAGGATTCACCCGACACAAATAAATGCCTCTGTCCTCCTGACCTTGGCTGCTGGGTTTCCTCCTGTTTAGCTGGCTGGCCCCAGGTAAGGTCACATGAGACTTCTCATATGCACCCGCCCTCAGCACGGAGCCCTGGGCAGCCGCCCTGGTTGCTCAGCTCTCAGGCTGGCAGGGCCTGCAGGGATATTGGGTTTGAATGACAAGCTAACCCAGAGCTTCTGGAAATGGAAGTGGAGTAAAAAGTACAATATTTTCTAAAAAAAAAATAACTTGAATAAAAGACAAAGTGTGACAAAAATAAATTACTTGAGTAAAGTACAAATACCCAAAAAAGGTCTTGAGTAGTGTAATCAAGTATTTCTACTTAGTTACTTTCCACCTCTGTCTGGCAGGCAGGGGTTCTTGGTCCCTTGCTGGTCCGCAGATTGGCAGTTTTTTACCTCTGACTTAGATGAGCCCCAGAAACTGCAGTTTCAGGAAGAAACAGCAAGAGATTTTGATTGGGTGCCAGGTGCTCCACATGCTAATCAGGAGGCATAGTTCTGTAAACAGGGACATGGAGTATATGCCGATTTCTGAATCTGGTAGAGCGTGTTTGAATGGGACAAGCACTTTGCTAAGATTATTTCTGTTCTTTAGTTTTCTAAGTGTTCTGTGAAAACATTCCCCATGAGGAGAAAGTGAATGCACATGAGTGTGGGTGTGTAGAGTGCAGAAGCCTGCTATAACTGTACTTTCAGGGATCATTTTTATAGTTGGTAATTAGAGAAATGTAGCTGAAAGTGGTTGGTCTCGCTAACCATGAGGATGAGTGATAGTGTTTTCTTCTGAGCATGAAGCAAGCAGGCAGTGTTGCTTTAATGTAATTGCTGTCTGCTATTGATGATTGTTCCTTCTTTCCTGTGGGGAAGCTGGAGGAAGAGAGCACAGGCTGAGTGGCTGGCTACTGTCAAAAAGTTCAAAATTAGTTTTGAAGTAGAGAGGAGCAGGGATTTCACTTTATCATCTTGTCTTGGCTTTTCCTTAATTCCTGGTTTTACTTGTACTGCTCTGGTCCTGATGCTGGGCGATATCTACCTTGGCAAGGTTTTGTGCAAAAACTTGCTGTCTGTCTACACTGGCGGGGAGCTCTTGATCAAGAACACTGAAGTTCTAATGTGTGAAATCAGTGCTTCATGCACAAGAACTATGATGCTCCTGCTCAGGAATAAGCCCTCTTGTGCAACTGTTCTTGTGCAAGAGGCCAGTGTAGACAGGCAACATGAATTTCTTGCGCAAGAAAGCCCTATGGTGAAAATGGCCACCAAGGCTTTCTTGTGCAAGGGAGCGTCTACACTGCCATGGATGCTCTTGCACAAAAGCACATCTCTTGCACAAAGGCACATGCCAGTGTAGACGCTCTCATGCGAAATACTTTAACGCAAGAACTCTTGCGTTAAAGAGTATTTGCGCAAGATCATGCCAATGTAGACCTAGCCCTGATGTCTTCATGCTGTTCTCTCACCTGCTTCTGGGTCTTTTCCATGGTGCTTCTCACCCTGGACTTAACCAGCCTCTTGGATCTGCCTCATGCCTTGTCCCCATCTGTTCCCTATTGGCCCTGGGAGGCAGAGACTAGCCGCAGCCCAGTGTTAATTATCCCTTGGGTTAGTGTCTTTCTCCCATTACGTGTAGCTAAGATATTTGTTAGTAACTGGCAGGTGCCACGGGGCTCACCCCTAAACAGAGTCACACGACCTCAATATTGGTTCACAAGACAAAACTCACTCTACTGCTGGAATGGGAACAATGACTAGCAGTGAGGCCCCTCCCTGGCAGCACCGAGCAGTGAGAGCTGAGTGAAGAGGGAAGCAGGACCAGGGGGAGAAGGCTCCATGACTGTGTAAAAGGGAGGCTCTGCCCTGGCCAGTGGGGAATTGTTGCCTCTCCGAGGGGTCCAGGCCTGGTGGGTCATTTCCCCAGGTTACTGAGTGGGGGCTGGAGCCAGGTCTGTGTTGTCTCCTTCAACAACAAAACTGAACAAATGGATCTTGTGCCGACCTGACTGTGCACTGGGCTAGTGCTGTGTGCGCCACAGAGCTTCCTGCAGTGCTGCCCACACAGGAGGGGGAGGGGCAGTTTGAGTCACCCAGCTCTGCCCCTTTTGAAAGGCCTGTGTAAATGGCAGGCGCTGTCTTGGTGGGGAGGGAGAGGCTGGGAAGGGGCCTCTAAGTAACCTGTTGGGTCACAGCTGCTGTAACATCTTTCAGTGATGACAGAGCAATGTGCTTGGTAGTTTTCCTGGAAAACATCTGAGCTCTTGCACAAAAAGGCTTATTCCTCATAGAAAGAGGAATAACTGTCGCTCAAAAAGCCCTCTCTTCTGATGAGCTGTACATTTCCTTGCACAAAAACATGCTCATAGTGCGGATGCTCCAAGGCTATGTCTACACTGCAGGCTTTTTGCATAAGAGCACCTGTTCTTGCGCAGAAACGTGCAGAGCGTCTACACTGCACGCACGTTCTTGCACAAGTAAATTTACAGAATAGTGTCGGAAAACAGAGCTTCTTCTGGAAGAGTTATTCCTCCCCACAAGGAATAAGCCCTCTTGCACAAGAGCTCTTCCACAAGAAGGCAGTGTAGACGGGAACATGAATTTCTTTCGCAAGAAACCTCTATGGCTAAAATGGCCTTTAGACCTTTCCTTGCACAAGAGAGCATCCACACTGCCATGGATGCTCTTGTGCAAATCACACCTCTTGTGCAAAAGCACATGGCAGTGTGGACGCGCTCTTGTGGAAGACCTTTGCACAAGATCTCTTGAGCAAAACAGTTCTTCTGCAAGAAGCCTGCAGTTTCAAGGCAACAACAAGAACAAAAGTTTCATAACCTACACTCATGTGAATGTGATTTATTCCTCCACTAACAAGTGTCTCTGAAGGGATGAGAAATGCAGGGCCCAGGTGCAGGGAGCCGGGTCACATTCTCCTGCCTGAGTCTCAGACCTGGCTGAAGCCTGGTGTGACGCCGAGTCGGGTTCCCCTGTCTTGCAGCCCTGCAGCAGCAAGAACAGATTCAGCTGGCCAGTGGAACAGAGAGGGGTTCATTGCTTCTCCAGGATACAGCACGGCACAGACGTGATGTGGTTACAGGAGTCAGGACCAGGATGCCTCAGACCCTTTGGATTTGGGGTCCATTGTCACCCCTAGACCCTCAGCCCTCAATAAAGGCTGTTTCCTTCATGTTCCCCAGCCAGCCACTGACCCTTCCCCAAACCTGGTGTTCGTCTCCGCCTCCTCCCTTTGTCTCTCCTCCTGGGAAGCGCCTTGTTATCTCACCCAGGCTGGGCCTCCTGTCTGGGCTAATACACATGCTGGTGAGTCAGTGGGACACCGGGTTACAGAGCAGACAGCACCCCACACACACTACGCCACACCTGGTTACAGAGAGAAGGGGCCAATGCAAACAGCCGCATGGCAGTGAGAGAGTCAGTACGTGGGTGGGTGGAGCAGGAGCTGGGGCAGATCTGGGCTCTAACTCACTAGGGGTGTGTCCCATAGCTCAAAATAAGTGATGCAAATTGTGTAGCTTATTTCGAGTCAATTTTGAAATAGCTTATTTTGTAATTTGGCGCTGGCTACACAGCACTTATTTCCAAATAAATCGCTATTCCAATCACTCGCCTCCTGCCATGAGATTTGCAGGACGCCGAATAGCGAGCCCGTTATGGTTTGAAACAAGGGTCTTACTCTTAAGATGCATCTGTGTGATCTGAGCACCACGTCCTAAACCTCTGAGCTAGCCGGCCCACGGGTGTCAGTCTCACAAGTGGCCCTTTCAGAAAGGAGCCTCAAGCAGCCACAGGGATGTTGCAGGCTCTGGAACAAGGGGTGGGGGCAGGAGCACTGCTTAAATGCATAGGACTTAGCTCTAGGGAAAACACTTATTGGTAAGGGAGTTAGCTTAAGTGGTAGTGTGCTTGCTTAGCATGTAAGAGGTAATGGGATCAATACCCACATTCTCCAACTACTGATCAGTCCTTGTCACTTATTTCCACTGTCAGGGGGCTCAGTAGCTCCTACCTGCTCTCCCAAAAAATACAGACCAGGCTCCCCTTTCTTTTCCCCCAGCAATTGCCATGCTGTGAAGAAGAGAGCAGAGATAGCCAGCCCAACAGTCCAACAGGCTCTGTAGTGCAATGGAAAACATGTTGGGTATCTAAGCTAGGGTCATCGGTGTGTGCTAGACCAGTTATTTAAAGGTTGTGGGTTTAAATCCCACCAGAGCGACTTTAGGTGCTCACTGATTTCCAGGGCAGCTTTTACAGACCAGGCAATCCTTAGGCTGACACTGGGGTGAGCTTGAGTCCAGACAGTTCCCTGCAGACCCCAATGAGGGTGGGGGCAGGAAGGGCTGGTACATGAGGATGGGGCCTGGTTGTTCTGAAATGCTGCAGGTGCTGTTAGACCATTTTCTTCCTCCCTGCCTTTTACCAGTGCTGTGCAACACTCAGGCTATGTCTACACTACACTGTTCTTCTGAAAAAAGCTACGCAAATGGTGAACCCCAATTTGTGTGGCTTTTTCTGCTTCTTTTTTCAGAAGAGGCTTTTCCAACATTTGGCCTGTCTACACTGGGCCAAATGTTGGGAAACCCTTTTTTGGAACATCCCTTCTTCCTCATAAAATGAGCTACAAAAGGATGCCCAAAAAGCACATCTGCTCTTCTGTAATTTTTTCGGAAGAGCAGATGTGTTCTCTGGACTAAAGCATTGTCTCTGTAGTGTAGACACAGCCCTGATGTAACATCTTATTTCAAGCTTAGGGTGCAGCGTACACAGAGGGTTGAAATATGATACACAATGTGAGCTACAGAAATTGTCATTTTGAGCTTATATCGAAAATGCTTTGGTGTCTACACAGCACCAAATATCGAAATAACCTGCTATTCTGAAATATCCCTTACTCCTCATATGCCAACCTATGAGGGCAGGGGAGGCCAAGCCACAAACCTTCAACAGCTGCCTGGCTTGACTCATCTCCTTTCCCCAGGCTGGCACCAAGGGGCATTTTCAGCTGATGTCACCCCCTCTGTCACATGGGATTTGGGCTCATCCCAGGCACAGGCCTGGCAGCAGGTGCTGCGCTTACCTGGGCCACAAGGAGCAGGAATAAGAGACGACCTTGTGTTTTTGCCTGGCTTTGCACCAGGGACCTTTTGTATGAGAAGCAAAAGTGAAAACCCCTATACCCCAGTATCCCACTTGGGGTGGGGAGAGGTGTGAAGCATGGATGAGTATTGTGTTACGAACTCTTTTTCTAAAACCCTGCTCTGCAGGAGGGGAATGCACCGTGTGAACACTCCACCTCTTGTTCTCATGGAAGCGACTAACCCGAGCTACCAGCTCCTCATTTCTTTATTAATGACCTGGATGAGGGATGGATTGCACCCTCAGCAAGTTTGCAGATGACACTAAGCTAGGGGGAGAGGTAGATACGCTTGAGGGCAGAGATAGGGTCCAGAGTGTCCTAGACAAATTGGAGGATTGGGCCACAAGAAATCTGATGAAGTTCAACAAGGACAAGTGCAGAGTCCTGCACTTGGGATGGAAGAATCCCAAGCATTGTTACAGGCTGGGGACCAACCAGCTAAGTAGTAGTTCTGCAGAAAGGGACCTGGGGATTACAGTGGATGAGAAGCTGGATATAAGTCAACAGTGTGCCCTTGTAGCCAAGAAGGCTAATGGCATATTAGGTTGCATTAAGAGGAGCATTGCCAGCAGATCCAGAGATGTCATTATTCCCTTTATTCGGCTCTGGTGAGGCCACATCTGGAGTATTGTGTCCAGTTCTGGGCCCCCACTACAAAAAGATGTGGTCGCATTGGAGAGGGTCCAGCGGAGGGCAATCAAAATGATTAGGGGGTTGGAGCACATGACCTATGAGGAGAGGCTGAGCGAGTTGGGTTTGTTTAGTCTGCAGAAATGAAGAGTGAGGGGGGATTTGATAACAGCCTTCAACTTCCTGAAGGGAGGTTCCAAAGAGGATGGAGAAAGGCTGTTCTCAGTAGTGACAGATGGCAGAACAAGGAGCAATGGTCTCAAGTTGTGGTGGGAGAGGTCCAAGTTGGATATTAGGAAAACTATTTCACTAAGAGAGTGGGGAAGCACTGGAATGGGTTCCTAGGGAAGTAGTGGAGTCTCCATCCCAAGAGGTGTTTAAGTCTCGGCTTGACAAAGCCCTGGCTGGGTTGATTTAGTTGGGATTGGTCCTGCCTAGAGGAGAGGGCTGGACTTGATGACCTTCTGAGCTCTTTTCCAGCTCTATGGTTCTATGATTCTATGATTTCCTCACCAGCCCCTTTGTCATCTGCTTAAATGAAGCACACAAGATCTTTTATAGGGGAAAAGGCAGCGCGCCACATTTATTGAGAATACAACAGTTGCACATGCTTTTCAATCAATCACACACACAGTCATACACACACAGTCCCGCCAGATGATTTTACAGTTACCACTATCAATCTAGTGGCCAGTTAGGTCCATCACAGAGGGGGAACAGGGCCTCTGTCAGGAGCGCGATCCGATGCTCCTCTGGAGTTGGTGGCAAGATGAACCCAAAGTTCCATAGCAAAGCACTCTGCTTTTATAACCCTTTTTTCTGTTGAAATCAATGGATTCCGCTGTCAGCCTGTGACCAGAGTGTTATCTCTTGTTCCCAAAACATCTCCTAATCTTGTCCTGTAATCAATCGTCTTTCAGGGGTGCTAGCTCTGATTGAAGGCTGTCAAACTGCCAATAGTCCAATCATCCTATGAGTAGGGGTCCACATCGATGATTATAGATGGATCTTCCTAGATGCCGGGTTGTCTAGTTTTCACCCACGCTCCCTTCCTTCTTCAGCCATCTGGTTCTGAGCAATAACGTTTGCACCTTTATCTCAACACATACATACCCTTTTCACACATAAGCAATCTTTTACAAGGCCTTCTCGAGGAAGAGCGTAACAGAAATATCTGCAGTGGGCAAAGCAAAAAGACATAAATAAAACAGTTAAGGCCTTAGCAGTCAACATTCCTCTAGTCTCATTAACACAGACACAATACCAAAACTCTATTATTTTCATCACTACACTTTTAAACAAGGAACTATAGGAGATATATACTTAAATGGCTACATTACTAAATCCTAAAATGCAAATATAAAAAGAATAAAACTTTCAGGCCCCACACACCTTGACATTTGTAGCTCAAAGCTGGAACTGCTGTGGAAGGAGGTGAAGCTACAGAAGCTGACAGGGGACAATCAGCGGGTGGAGGGTTATTTTTCTCCTCCCTGGGCTGATGTGGCTAGAACTGAGAAGAAGAAAATCCTCTTCCCTTCTCCTCAGAAGGCAGAAATTGACGTTTGTTCTCTCTCTGGTTCTACTAAAGCTGGACCCCAGGACTAGATTTTTTTTTCTTCTAAAACTCTGGTTAACACTGTCTCTTATTTCAAAATAGCGTTATTTTGAAATAGCACCATAACGCAAATATGCAAATGAAGCACGGGATATTTAAATCCCAGCTTAATTTACTATTTTGAATGTCTTCATTTGCATCCCTCTCTCGAAAGAGGGTGCAAGTGTAGACATATCCGAACTGCCTTGTGGGCACCAAGGGGAGCCGCAAGAAGAGAAGACCCTGTGTTTCTGCCTGGTTGCGAACTGGGAACTTTTCATGTGTTAGGCTAAGCCATGGTGCCCACCCACAAAATTGCTTCAAAATTCTTCTACTTTATGGTCCCAGGTAACACCTTTGACTCCCACAGTGCAGCCATTCCCCATTTCCCTCCTGCCTTCCAGCCCTGGCGGTGTCTAGCCACTTCCTACCCTGCCTGTGGTTCTCCTTCCGGGACCAGCACGGGGTTGTCACTCACCCTGGTTGGTTCCTGGCTCCCTGCTCCTCTCTGGCTTCCCTGGCCTCCTCCCTGGCCAGCCCGAGGCTCATCCCCTTGCCAGCGGCCTCCGGGCCGCTTTTGAAGGGCCCACCGGCACAGCAGGTGACGCATCGCCGGGCGCTGCCATCCCCTGCTGGCCACTGTGGTGACGTCCAGCAGCTGGCGTCGGCCCTCCAGAGCTCTGGCGCACCCCAAGTGTTGTGTCCGGCAGCGTCTGCCGGACCGCCACTACCCTGTCCCGCGCGTGCGGGCCATGCTACCCCGTCACATAGTGCTTATGTTGGGCATTTACCCTTAAAGTTGATTTATTTAACTCTCTGAGAAAACAAATTATTTTAGGAATCCAAGCTCTGAAACTTCCCTGTGTCTCTGTTCAAGGTTGAGTTGATAATACTTTTGGCTTGCTTTCAGATCCAACATTGTATGTGAATACAGCCTGGCTATTTCAAAGGAATATAAAACACCTGTCCCCTGAAGTAAACTGTTGAAATACAAACAAGGTATTTATCAGCACTTATTGGACAAAATGATATTATTATTACTATAGCGCTAATAAGTAACCCTGTAACACTGTATATGATTCTTTTCAGAAACTGAAAACCTTTTGCTTGCCGGAATGGTAATTGGCAAATACCTAGTAGTAAGGAGAATATCTATAACAGTAAAGCCTCTCAGTTACCACCGAGAATAGTTTGAAGTTTCACATATTAAAAACCTGGTCTGCAGTACAAGAGGGACACTGGAATACCACCTTTAGCTTAATAATTGAACAATAAAGTAATTCACCCAAACCTCTAAAGGTGGTTTACAAAATAAAATCATATCATTAGGTAAGAACAGGCTGATCAAAATGAACAAGAACATCTGTAAAGGAAAAGTATTCTAAAGTATAATGTGCCACTACGACAGGGGTAGAAATGTTTTCTTTGTCTTTCAGAACATCAGAAAGCGCTGGTACCAGCTGAAGAGCAACTAAAAGAAAAAAAACCAAACATGGTCATGACATAATGTGTTCTGTGTTCTGTCCAACTTTGTCTTGTGTGTCTTAATTGTGATACGTATTGCAAACGTCGTTGTGTGTAGAATATTGTTTTAATGAAAGGATATTTTAAGTAAAGCAGAAGCATGAATTTAAACAAATCAAAATTAATAATTGGGCCCAATCAATTGGCAACTCTAAATTTTAGTGAATGGATAATAGTGTAGTAATTGTTTAAGCTAGAAGAATGTTAACAATATATCCACAGGTGACCACAAGGAACTGGAAGGAAGCAAGGAGTGCACCACGTGAAAAGGAGGACTGGGAGTGGGGTACCAGCCCTCCCCACCGGATTGGCTTTGCTTTAACAGCCACATGAATGAAATATTTAGCTTTTGTAAAACTTGCACACCAGCCATAAAAGTGGTTTGGCCAGAGATGATAAGAAATCTATAAATGAAACAACACGGGCAAGTGAGACATCAGCATATTTAAGTAAAGATGCCCACAACATTGATGCCCACAACAATGAGGAAACTAGTAACCTCACCATTGCAATAATAGCCACTTGCCCTGCTAGTTATTGGTGCCTGGTGCCTGATGCCTTAAAAGGCCTCACGAATACCTGGTAAGAATTATGGAATTGCATGGGTTCCCATTAACAATCAAACATCTGGGAACCATGCTGTGGTCCCATAAGAGAAACAGTGACTCCAGTCAATGTAAACTGCCTTCAAGTCACATACAGAGAAATAAACAAACACCGAGCTGGTCCAAATGAAAGGTACCTTCTGGTGTTTGAGCACCTAGACAGACCACTCCATTGAACTCAATGGAAGGCCCTCCTCTACATATCCATCCATGTGCATAACGGTCCCTTGCTGGGCAATCCGGACCATAGACGGGACTTGGCTCTACCGTACTTCGGCAATGACGGGTAACCTAACATGGGATCCTGAGTGATGGAGGAAGTAAGTACCTAGAGGAGGGTTTACTGGCCCTGCAGGCAGAGATTGAGGAGTTGGTGGCCGGTGCCCAAAGGCATATCAGGATTGCCTGAGGTACACACACATAGGGAAAACCGTAGACAATGCCATAACACCTTAATCTGAGGCACTCAACCAGGAAGTAGAGGTCAAATCTATAATCACAGGCAGTGCCTTTACTGGTGACAAAATATCCAGTAATCCAGTATCCAGTAATCCTGGGGATGGATTTGAGTAGTGTTTTGCCAAATTAAGTGGCGAGTTTCGATTATAACATTTATAATAGTACTGGTGCTGTACCAGTGCTTCCAAAGTAAATTAAAACCCTGAAATTGTTGTATTTAACCTGGTGGGTTAAAGAACCCTAAGGTCAAGAGGAGGGAACTGTAGGGTAAACTGACGCAGTCCATCGTATCTTGCTGAGAAATGAGAACTCAAATCCTAAATCATTAGGCCAGGCCTGGGAAGCACACAGACAGTAGCTACTGTGACCCTGGTTCCCTGGCAACCACATTCCAAGAGGGCCTCACTTTGATAAGGCTGGTACCAAACAACTCCACAGGATTATTTTTCACTGTCTTCTTTATTCCTAGAAAATAAGCCTGGGCCCCAAAGACTGCGCTAACCCAAGGCAATATCACCCTGCAGTAGACGATTATATTTCCGGCTCAAAGAGTTACCATCAACATGCCTCTGTTTATGTTGGCTCATTTTGCTTGTTAGGAATAATTACCTGTATTATTGATAAGATGTTTAATTGGTGATGGGCAGGGATCCTGTGTAACCTGGTAGTCCATTGGCTTATGTGCTCATAATGTTTCCACTGCTAGACCTATCAAATCACTTCCTCTGCCCACCTGTTGCCTATATAATCGAATGTTTGTTTTGGTTAAGTTAGCGCTCATCAGGTTAACCCCTGGTGGGTACTCCACCAGCTGTGTGAACCAATAAATCCTGTGTCCGAATTATTCCCTACACTCCCAACACAGGAGAAGCTGTGGAGGAGAGAGAACTCCAGAGGCTGCCCTAAAGCAGCCCCCTTACCTCCTCTGCCTCAGAGAAAGAAGCAGCAGAATGGTGGAGGTCAGGCCTACTGAAGTGGAGAAAGGGGGGGCAATAGACCCCCAAAGAGATGGGGGGGGCTCCCCCATCCAGAAGCAGGGCAGGAAAGACCCCCCACACCCTTAATAGCTAGAAAAGCAGGTGGAAAAGGGGGCCTGGCCTAAAATGTAACGGTAGACAGGGCCTGCTGGACACAAACAGGCAGATCGCTCCACAGGCACCCCTCTCCCAAAAAGGAGAGAGGAGGGGTGTAGGAAAATGTGCAGCACCCCTAGAGCAGGGGGCTACCAAGGCCTCATGGAAGGTCTACAAAATCCTATAGAAGGCAGCCATACTGGGAGGTGGGTTAATGCCTTCTTGTTTCCCAATTAACCTCACCTGACTACAACCCAGTAATCAGGGCAGATAATGAAGGCCTAATTAGGAGTCAGCCTGCAATAGGCGTTAATTAAGCACTTGTTGCTAGTTAAGATCTCCCGGTCCCTATAAAAGGTTTCCTCCCAGGCAGCAGGGGGTTGAGTTTTGAGAGGTGCAGAGCACAGCCAAGCTGAGCCCCAAAGTAAAAGGCAGAAAATAATAGAAGGAAGTGGTGGGTGAAGTGGCCCAGGGGAGAGGTAGTGGTATTAGGGTGGGGCAAGAAGCCCTGCCAGGTGCCCCTCCTGTGGGGCCCCTGGGCGGAGTCCAGTGGAGTGGGCAGGCCCAGGCTTCCACTCCCCTGCTGGGGAGACTAGAACAGACCAAAGGCCAGGAAAAGGGGGGTTGTTTTCCTTCCCCCCCTCCAACTCAGGATTTGCCTGTGATGAGAATGATTTAATAAGCAGAGACCCTTGCCTCCGGGGAAGTTCCAAGGCAACAAAGGGTCACCATGAGTCTCTGAGGCACACAAGAAACTCTCAAAAAGCAAAGAACCCATGGGGAGCTAACAAGGGACTTCTGTCACAAAGTGTAAGGCATAAACACAATTTGCCACGTGTACCCCGCTTTCTTGCATATATTCAAAATCGTAAATGCATAGTCCTCCCCTACTCTGGAGACAAGATGTTACACATGTAAGACTCATGGCCCTCTACGTTGTCTGTCCTTTGCAACACTGGTGGTGGAAGGGGTGGGGTTAGGAGCAAGGCTTAAGGGAGGGTGGGGAATCTGTCAAAACAATATGGTGATGAAACCTATCAAGGCATTTACTACTGATGCAGCACTTTCTGCAGGCTGCCTTCAGGCTCTGCAGGAACCCAACCCCAGGGCTTCTTGGAGACCTTCCTCAAGCATGTC
>CM033444.1:1116535-1136256 GCA_019425775.1 Rafetus swinhoei | reverse complement strand
TTGCTCCTTTGGCTTCCTGCTGTGGAGACAAGGCCAAGCTCAACTGAAGGAAGCTGACTCCAGGTACATATTGAGGATGGTAGGAAAAGCAGACACATTGGTCAGGCACGGCTGGTTTCATACACACTGAGCCTCACCTACAGCTGGGAGGCAGTTTGCAGTGAGCTGAAAAGAAACTGGCCGACAGAACCAAGGCTCAGGATATTTCTGGGTCCAGATGTGCAAACAGCTGGCAGCCAAGCTTGTTGCCCTTGTTAGGGTGTGACCAAAACACAGGCCTCACTGTGAGCAGGATTCGAGCCTGAACAGGGAAACACTTTGGATTTCTAAGCCAACTCCTTAACCACATCATTACTCTGAGAGAACCTTCTCCTGTATTATATGTGAACAAAAATTTGTTACTTGCTCTTTGGCCAACTCAGATTGCTACAGGGCAAAGGAATTCTCTCTTAATTCTGTCCCTCAGGAAGGGACCAACCCAAAGGAGGCCAGGCCCCACCTGGGGTCTCCAACCCAAACTGTGAGACCCAAAGACTTACAGTCCAGATGATCAGTGTTTGCTGCACTTTTCCCTTCCCCAGCATTGCTAAATCTCAAGGCCAACTCTACAGTCCCAGCGGCTGGGAGATGTGCATGTCAGAGCCTCTGACCACTGAGCTTTAGCCTTCTGTGCCCAGGAGCCAGACACTGCCAGGGGGAGGAAATGGGGATTGGCAGCACTTTGGGAGGCAAAGGTGTTGTCTGGGACCATAGAATAGAACAATTTTAGGAGCTGGCCTACAGAGGGCATCATGGCTTAACTGGCTAAAGCACCTACCTTATAAACAGGAGATCCTGCGTTCAAGTCCCAGTGGTACCTTGCTGTGCCCTTTGCTCACATTTTCCTATGTCCTTCTGGGACACAGAAGAGGCCTCCCAGGCCACCCAAGGAGCTGCTGGTTCAGGAAAAGGCTGATTGAGAGGCTTGTTAGGGAGAACCAGAAGCCTGGAGCGGGTGTAGAGGTGACTGGCACTGGCAGGCAGGGCTCTGACTCCACTTTAAATCCTTGGGTACTACACACTGACCAGTGATTCCTGCTCCATGGTTGTCCCAGTGCTCTGGCTGTGAGAGATATGCCTGTAACTCCCTGCTGGGAGTGTGGGCCCTGCCCTGCCTGGTGTGGGAGGGGACAAACACAGGGCCGGTTGACAGGGGCTCTGAAACTCCAGCATGGGGGTCGTACAGCCCTTCAGCTGGATTTATACCAGGCTGGTCGGAGCCTCTCATGCTCGCAAAGGGGGATTCTACACTTGCTGCCTTGGGAGCCAGGGTCACATTGCAGAGCTCCCCCAGGGCCGTCCCACGGTGCCACCAGCCCAGCCCTGGCCCCTCTCCCTGCCCTTGGCAACGTGGCTGCGTTTTATCCTTCCCCTTCTGTGACAACTGCCCATTCCCCGCCAGCCCCAGATCCTGTGGGACCCGCTCCCTTCCCCACGAGCAGTGAGCGCCAGTGTGGCTCCTGCTAAGGCTGTGGCTTGTGGGAACAAGCCCTGGCTTTGGGAGGAGACGAGATGTCCAGGTGTTGAGTTTCACCCATGGCTAGTGTGGGGTGACCTACACTTTGGGGGCAGCTGGAGGTGCTTCCTGAGAGCTGATTTTCAGAGGGGCGTGATCAGCCCTTCCTGTGTTTCTGGCTCCTTCCAAGGGCTTGAATCTGGCACCTAAAATTGAGGAATGTGGATTTGGAAGAGGGAATTTGTGACTCTTTAGGGACCCTGGTGTGCCCCAGTAGCCTAAAGGACAAAGCATTGTTTCCTTCAATCAGGGTTTGTGGGTTCAAGTCCCATCTGTGATGACAGTTGTGATGTTTCCTGGTAGATGTAGAGTATCTTTGGCTTCCTCTTTGCTGTGTTACCTGTGAGATGTTTCAACACTAGGCAAGGGTCCCCTAGAATTGCCATTTTCCCCCAGACAGGACCCCTCAGGAGCAGACAGTGACACTGGTGGTAGGTGCAGACAGGAGGAGAGTTTTTCCTAAAAGCTGAGGTGTGAAAAGTGAGGTCACTTGCAGAGATGCAGACGCTGGCGTCTCTGTATGTGCCTTGGCACCTATTACCCATTGGTACCCTCCACGTCTCAACCCCATGCCAGCTCCCAGACTGAAGGCCAGTGCACATGGAGCCAGCGACCGTAGCAAGGGAGGCGGCTGCAGCACAATTCCAGGCCTGGGGCACATTGAACAATAGTTTGAAATATTTTTAAAACAAAAAATATGAAAAACTTTAGGCTCCATCTACACTGCAGGCTTCTTGCCCAAGAACTGTTTTGGTCAAGAGTGCTTGTGCAAGAGCACATCCACAGTGCTATGTGCTTTGGCCTAAGACGGCAGGATAGCTCAGTGGTTTGAAGATTGGTGTACTAAGCCCACAGTTTTGAGTTCAATCCTTTAGGGATCTGGGGCAAATCTGTCAGGGAGGGTTCTTGGCCCTTCCATGAGCACAGGGACAGGACTAGTTGACCTCTCAAGGTTCTTTCCAGCTCTATAAGATGGTATATCTCCTTATAAAGAGCATCCGTGGACACGCAAGAAAGCTCTAATGGCTATTTCAGCCATAGGGGGTTTCTGGCACAAGAAATCCCTCTTGCCTGTGCAAGAGGGCTTATTCGTTATGGGGAGAGGAATAACTCTTGCACAAGAAGCCCTCTTTTCCAATGGTTTACTGTACATTTTCTTGCACAAGAATGCGCATGCAGGGGTAAACACACCACTAGTTTTTGCACAAGAACAGCCATTCTTGTGCAAGAAGCCCACAGCAGAGACCATAGAGATGCAGTGTGAAAAACCTCACGACAACAAGCCCACCCCAGCAGGTCCCACTGAGATTTGAACTCATATTGGAGGATTCAAAGTCCTGAGTGCTGCCCCTTACTCCATAGGACCAATGTGGCACAGTGTGCGTGGGTACCTGGGATACTCAGTTTTCCAGCTGCCCTCTGCACTCCTGGCTTCCCTCCTGCTGCTTCAACCCTCTGGCTATGACTACACGGCACATTTATTTTGGAATAAGCTGTTCTCGAATAGTTATTCCAAAATAGCTTATTTCGAACTAGCATGTCTACACTGCAGGGAAACCTCAGAATAGTCCAAAGCAGGCTCCCCAGTGTAGACGAGCTACCTCGATTTAGAGCCCTGGGAAGAATAACTCAGAATGGCCCTGGGGAGGGGCTAGTTCAAACTAGCAGCAGTGGCGCATCTACACAGGCCTTATTTTGAAATAGCTAATTTGGAATAGGTGTTATTCTTCGTAGAATGAGGTTTGCAGAAGTTGGAATAAGCCGTCTGTTACTTCAGAATTATTTCAAAATAACGGAATTGCTGTGTAGACTCTTGCATTGTTATTGTGGAATAACGGCCATTGTTCCAAAAGAACTTTTGTGTCTGGACAGAACCTGCGCAGCCCAAGAAATGTGATTGGCAGCTCCTCCCCACAATCATTTTGTCAATTGAAGTGCAGGGCTCTGAAGACATGGACCCAAGGTAACCACCTTGGTTGCTTTCTGCTAAGGCCAGGCCGGAGGGAAAGAATGGCTCCTTTGAGGCCAGAGTTGAACAAGCAACCTAAGGATCACTTGCCAAGCATACACTAGAGTCCGCCTCTCTGCCAGCTGAGCTATCAAAGGGCACCTGAAGAGCACTACTTTGTCCAGGTTGTCCCTTCTGCAAGTCTCAGGGCAACTGCTCCCCAAGTAGATGGCATTGCTGATGAGGGGCAGAGGAGCACAGGGGCTGTCACAGGTACTTCACATGCAGACAGACCCCCTGAGTGAAACCTGAGCTAGATCCATCCATGTCACAGCAAAATGAAAACAGTTGGGTTCTTCTCATGTTGGACTTTTAAACTGTAGTGTCAAAGAGAAGAGGCCAATGCAAACAGCCCCATGGCAGAGAGGGAGTCAGCACGTCGGTGGGTGGGACAGGGAGCTGGGGGCAGATCTTGGCTCTAACTCGTTGAGTGACCTTGGCCTGTTCAGTGAATCTCTCCCTGGCTCTATGGCCGTGTCTGTACAGCAGGGACAGCAGGACTCATAGGCCCCACAGGAGGGGACTGGTTTCATGCTTCACCCCATGGCCCAGCAATGAGCCCCTAATCTCTCCCTGTGCTCTGGGAGCCAGGTTTGCTGTGTGAATTCTGTGGGGCAGATGCCATGAGGCCTGGGCACTGGGATTATTTACCAGTTTCCTGGCCCTCTGACACTGCTAAGATCAGAGCTGAGGCGGCTGAGTGGTTCAGGTTTTCGATTAGAAAGCCAATAAACTAAGCAGGTCCACAAAATCCACTAGTTCTGCAACCCCAGAAAAGTAAATCTGAACCTCAGTCTTCCCTGTCCCTTCCCCTCACGCCATAGGGCTAGAACACCAGAGGAGTGAGGTGTCTTAGTTGGGGGCCACATCAGTGAAGGGTGGGGGCCTTTGGAGGAGTTTCTTTGTTTCTCACTTTTGTGGCCCCGATTTTTCTGTGAGTCAGTGGCCCTGACCCAAAAAAGGGTCCCCACCCCTGCCATAAATAAAGCAACATTAACATAAGAACGGCCGTACCGGGTCAGACCAAAGGTCCATCTAGCCCAGTATCCTGTCTGCCGACAGTGGCCAGCACCAGGTGCCCCAGAGAGGGCGGACCGAAGATAATGATCAAGCGATTTGTCTCCTGCCATGCCTCTCCAGCCTCTGACAACAGAGGCCAAGGGCACCATTTTATCACCTGGCTAATAGCCTTTTATGGACCTAACCTCCATGAAATTATCTAGCTTCTCTTTAAACTCTATTATAGTCCTAGCCTTCGCAGCCTCCTTTGGCAAGGAGTTCCACAGGTTGACTACACGCTGTGTGAAGAAGAACTTTCTTTTATTAGTTTTAAACCTGCTACCCATTAATTTCATTTGGTGTCCTCTAGTTCTTCTATTTAGGGAACTAATAAATAACTTTTCTTTATCGGCCCTCTCCACACCATTCATGATTTTATATACCTCTATCATATCCCCTCAGTCTCCTCTTTTCTAAACTGAAAAGTCCCAGTCGCTTTAACCTCTCCTCATATGGGACCCGTTCCAAACCCCTAATCATTTTAGTTGCCCTTTTCTGAACCCTTTCCAAGGCCAAAATATCTTTTTGAGGTGAGGAGACCACATCTGTACACAGTATTCAAGATGTGGGCGTACCATAGTTTTATACAGGAGCAGTAAGATATTCTGGGTTTTATTTTCTATCCCTTTTTAATAATTCCTAGCATCCTATTTGCCTTTTTGACCGCTGCACACTGTGTGGAAGTTTTCAGAGAACTGTCCACGATAACTCCAAGATCTCTTTCCTGATTTGTTGTAGCCAAGTTAGCCCCCATCATACCGCATTTATAGTTGGGGTTATTTTTCCGATGTGCATTACTTTACACTTATCCACATTAAATTTCATTTGCCATTTTGTTGCCCAATCACTAAGTTTGGTGAGATCTTCTTGGAGTCCTCACAGTCTGCTTCTGTCTTGACTATCCTAAACAGTTTGGTATCATCCGCAAACTTTACCACCTCACTGCTTACCCCTTTCTCCAGATCATTTATGAATAAGTTGAACAGGATTGGTCCTAGGACTGACCCTTGGGGACACCACTAGTTACCCTCTCCATTCTGAAAATTTACCATTTATTCCTACCCTTTGTTTCCTGTCTTTTAACCAGTTCTCAATCCAAGAAAGGACCTTCCCTCTTATCCCATGGCCATGTAATTTACACAAGAGCCTTTGGTGAGGGACCTTGTCAAAGGCTTTCTGAAAATCTAAGTATACTATATCTACTGGATCCCCCTTGTCCGCATGTTTGTTAACCCCTTCAAAGAACATTGGAACCTTGTGTGCTGGCCGCAATGTTTTCCTTTCTTTAAAATGAAGTTTGATCAACTAACATGAGACAGTTCAAACACTTAATCTGTTTAATTATTTAAATTAAACTGTTCTCCCCAGCTGCAGCCCTAGCAAAATGGCTGGGGTGTAATTATGTCATTAGTGGCGAGTGTCCATTAGCAACCAAGAGTCCATGGAAAGGTTTGGGGAGGGCAGGGGCTCAGCAAAGGGCTGGGGTCTTGGGGAAGGGACAGGATAGATCCTGGCTTGTCCTGACATTTAAAAGGTGATGTTGGGGGCATGTGGCACCCTCTGATGTTCCCTGTGTGAGCCCCAGAACCAGCCCTGAGTGACGGGGGCAGAGGGGGAGCAGCTCACACATGCCAAGGGGCTGGCCATGGGCAGGACATGAGCCTGCAAGGCAGCAGTGACATCACAAGGGCCTTGTGCAGTGATGTCACTGCTGGGGCAGTGGCTGGGAGGCAGTGACCTCACAGGGGGGTGCATGGCAACAGCCAGGTGGGACAGGCTGCAGGGCTGGGGCATCTCAGAGACCCCCATGGCCTGGCTGCCTGGAATCTCCTTTGTGAGGTTTCCCCTTGAGGGCAGAAGGGATTGAGGGTCCCATCTGGGAGTGTCTGTGGGGAGATTTCCCCTTTCCCCAGGCTGCAGTGGGAGGGGCTGGGGCAGGCAGGGGTACAGGAGGGGCTGGCACTGAACTGAAGAGAGATCTGGGAGAAGCAAGAGGAAGGGTTGCAAGCCTCCAACGAGGATGGGATTTGAACCCACGTGGGCAGAGCACAATAGATTAGCAGTCCATCCCCTTAACTACTCGGCCACCTCATCTGAGCTGTGGGGCCTTGTTTCAAACTACCCAAAGCCAGCACTGCCAGGAACCTTTGTGCCACTCGCTGGCTGGCCAGGGACACCCAGGGCTGGAAGGTTTTGGCTTTTCACAATGTTCCCTGGGCTGTTGTACAAAGCTCAGTGCTGGTAACAAACCCAAACACCCCTTGGCTACATCTACCCCGCAGGCTTCTTACACAAGAACTGTTTTGTGCAAGAGTTCTTGCGCCAAACGTCTTGCACAAGAGCACGTCCACACTGCCATGTGCTTTTGCACAAGAATGTCCATGGCAGTGTGCACGCTCTCTTGTGCAAGAAAGCTCTGATGGGCATTTTAGCCATAGGGGTTTCTTGCACAAAAAAACCCTGTTGCCCATTCATACTACCTTCTTGTGCAAGCTCTTGCACAAGGGGGTTTATTCCTCATGGGGAGAGAAATAACTCTTGCTCAAGAAGCCCTCTTTTCCTACGTTTTGCTGTGAATTTACTTGCGCAAGAATGCGCGTGCAGTGTAGATGCTCCTCAAGTTTTTGCACAAGAATGGCCATTCTTGAGCAAGAAGCCTGCAGTGTAGACGTAGCCCCTTGGTGCCCAGAGAGGGGCTGTCTAGTCACAGTCTGGCTCGGCGCGCTCTCTGCAATGGGAAGATGTCCACGGAGCAGGCAGATGGCAGCGGCACATGGCTCTGAGGGGCCCGGCATCCAGAGGAGCGTTTCCGATATGAGTGTTTACTGACAGTGTCCGTCTCTGTTCTGATTTCACAGTGTGGTGAGACACTGGCACCCACAGCAGCATTGATGGGGTGGCTGGAGGGAGTGGCTGGCCGGTAGGAGCAGTGGCAAATGGCCAACGAAGCGGGTGAGCCTCATTTGCATATCTAATGAGCCACCATTTTTGTGGAAGAGGCTCTTGCGCCAAAAGGAACATCTACACAGCCCCTTCTTGCGCAAGAAAAAACCCTCTTACGCAATGCTGCTACGCTTAGCCTCATTTGCATATTCCTGGCACAAGAACCCGCCAGTTTAGACATAGTCCAATTGTTTTCACTGTCGGGGGCTCAGTGGCCCCTCCCTCTTCCTACTTGCTCTCCCAAAAAAGACAGACCTGGCTCCCCCTTTTTTCACCCCAGCAATTGCCATACTGCAAAGCAGATACCAGACACAGCAAAACCAACAAACTATGAGACTCTGTGGTGCAGTGGAAAGCATGTTAGACTTCTAAGCTGTTGTGCTCGGTATGAACCAGATCAGTTACAGGCAGTCCCCGGGTTACGTACAAGACAGGGACTGTAGGTTTGTTCTTAAGTTGAATTTGTATGTAAGTCGGAACTGGTACAAATTGTACCCCAGGTGTCCTCGATTCAGCCGCTGCTGAAACTGACCAGCGGCTGACTACAGGAAGCCTGAGGCAGAGCTGCTTTGCCCCAGGCTTTCTGGAATCAGCCGCTGATCAGTTTCAGCAGCAGCTGACTTGGGGACACCTGGGGTAGAGCAGCTGGGGTGCTCCCAGGTTGGTCCCCGCAGCGCCGAGGTGCGGCGCTGCGGGACCAACCCGGCAGCGCCCCAGCTGCTCTGTCCCAGGCATCCAGATTCAACCGCTTTTGAAACTGACCAGCAGCAGCTGAATCGGACACGCCTGGGGCAGAGCAGCTGGAGTGCTGCTGGGTTGGTCTGGTAGCGCCGACCCTTGGTGCGGCGGGACCAACCGGGCAGCACCCCAGCTGCTCTTGGGGATGCCTGGGGCAGAGCAGCTGGGGTGCTGCTGGGTTGGTCCCGCAGTGCCGCTCCTCGGCGCTACTGGACCAACCCGGCAGCACCCCAGCTGCTCTGCCCCAGGTGTCCCCAAGTCAGCCGCTGCTGAACCTGACCAGCGGCTGATTCCAGGAAGCCCGGGGCAAAGCAGCTCTGCCTCAGGCTTCCTGTAGTCAGCCGCTGGTCAGTTTCAGCAGTGGCTGACTTGGGGACGCCTGGGGCAGAGCAGCTGGGGTGCTGCTGGGTTGGTCCAGTAGCGCCGCACCTCGGCGCTGTGGGACCAACTCGGCAGCCCCCAGCTGCTCTACTCAGGCGTCGGCGAGAAAAGCCTGGTCTGCTGGCCGGGGCACCAGCTGCGCCCCAGCAGACCAGGCTTTTCTCGCCACGGAGGACAGGGGCGCGGGACTGCCTCGGCGGTCCCGCCACCCGCCCTCCGCGAGCTTTGCTCTCCCTGGTCTGCTGGGGGCTCCCAGCAGACCAGGGAGACGCGAAGCAGCTTTTCTTGCCGCGGAGGACGCGGGCGGCGGGACTGCCGCGCGCGTCTCGGCGGTCTGCGGAGCGGGAGGCACAGCTAGTGGGGGGTTCCCTCACCCCGTTCTTGAGTAGGGATCCGACGTAGGTCGGATCCACGTAACCCGGGGACTGCCTGTATTCAAAGGTTGTGGGTTCAAATTCCACCACATTCACATTAGCTGCTCTTGGATTTCCAGGGCAGCTTTTACAGAACAGGCAATACTTAGGCTGACACCAGGATGGGCTTTAGTCCAGACAGTTCCCAGCAGACCCCAGCGAGGGTGGAGGCAAGGGCTGTTCTGAAAGGCTGCAGGTGCCCACAGACCCTTTGTCCCTCCATGTCTCCTACCAGTGCTGCATCACTCAAGCTATGTCTACACTACACTGTTCTTCTGAAAAAGCTATGTAAATTGTGAACCCCAATTTGCATAGCTTTTTCTGCTTCTTTTTGGAAGAGGTTTGCAACATTTGGCCTGTTTACACTGGGCCAAATGTGGGGGAAAAAATCCTTTTTTGTAACATCCCTTCTTCTTCATAAAATGAGGTTCACAGAGACACCAAAAACGCATGTCTGCTCTTCCGGAAAAAGTTCGGAAGAGCAGATGTGTTCTCTGGACTAAAGTGTTGTCTCTGTAGTGTAGACAGAGCCCTGATGTAACATCTTATTTCAAGTTTAGGGTGCAGCGTAGACAGAGGGTTGACATATGATACGCAATTTGAGCTACAGAAGTTGTCATTTTGACCTTATTTCGAAAAACGCTTTGGTGTCTATGCAGCACCAAATTTGGAAATAACCTGCTATTCCGAAATGTCCCTTCCTCCTCATGGAATGAGGTTTACAGGGACATTGGACTAGCGAGCCCATTGTATTTCACAGTAATGGGGCACTGTTAACACACAGGATAGATATTACAGATACCTTAGTACCCCAAAATAGCACTGCATTGTGAAGGTCACCTTACAGGACCACAGCAGGGGGCAGGTTTGATGCTGAATTTTCAGCCTTCTGTTCTTGGGAGTCTTTGTTGCTGTCTACAGCCACGTAGGCCTCACCCTGCATCTCCAGAGCCCCAGCCCCACAGACTGCCAGAGAAGAGACAGAGCTGCCAGGTGTTTTCAGACTCGCAGCAGGGGGCACAAATCCCTCTCTAGGGAGCCTGCAGGAAAGGAAGCCAAAGAAGGTGGATTTTGAGGGGCCTTGTAACAACCAGCCCAGCTGCAGCAGGTCCCACTGAGCTTTGAACTCAGAGTCCTGAGTGCTGCCTCTTACACCATGGGACCTACACAAGGCAACTGTGACTCAGCTGGGCCAAACTGGAGCCCTGGCCCAGGCCCACTGGGACCAGCTTTGCTTGTTTCCTTCCACCCAGAGCCCTCTTGTTCTCCTGGGCTGCAAGGAGCCTCCCTGGGGTGCCCTGAGACAGGCACAGGACTCTGCCTCCCCACAGCCAGCCCCACCCCACAGGATTTGGCAGAACAAGGGGGTCTCTGCTCACCCTACTGAGTCCCACTGAGATGTTGAGCTTTGTCCTGCCCCCTCAGCTTGGCCTCCTCCTCTGCCCCATTCCTGCCTCACTTCCTCCTTGGGTAAGTCACACAAGGGAAGCAGCAGGAGGAGCGGCCCCATATGCCAATTTCTGAGGGCAGGGGAGGCTAAGCCACAAGCCCCAACAGGTGCCTGGCCTGACCCATCTGGCTTCCCAGGCTGTCACCAAGGGGCATTCTCAGCTGATGTCCTCGTCCCCTTTCCACAGACACAGCAGGCCAGGGGCTATGCACCTCCAGTGGCTTCCTACTTGGCCTCCCACAAAGCCGGGGGTGAAAAGCTGCTAGACCCCCCCCAGCCCTCCTGGGCCAAGCCATGGCAGATAGCAGGATTCACTCCCATCTTCTCCTGCCTGTGCCCTGGTGCTGAGGGGCCAGCCCCTTTCTGCTGCCCCAACTCTTATCCCACACTGCACTTTGTGCAGGAGCCATTGGTCTTTGTGCCAAGGTGTGTGCTGGGAGCCAGGACTCAGGACCCTTCCCCAAATCCCCCTCTGACCTGCTCACACTGTCTGGCTGCCTCCAGCACAGGCTGAGCTCAGAGGCCAGGTGGGTGACCTGCCCTGCAGCTGTGATGGCATCAGGCCCTTCCCACCTGCCTGCTCAGTCTGGAGATGGAGCTCCAGTGGGCCTCAGACACAGGAGGGGGAACAAAACTCTTTTGTTAAACCTCAGTGCATAGAAGCTGAAGCACCTGAACCTTGTAACAACCAGCTGAGCCCCTGTAGGTCCCACTGAGATTTGAACTCAGATTGCAGGATTCAGAGTCCTGAGTGCTGCCCCTTACACCATGGGACCTGTGGTATGAAGGTATGTTGGGCATCTCTGACTCTCAGCTCTCAGGCTGGCCTCTTCTCTCCTGGCTTCCCTTCAGCTGCAAGAGGGTTTTTCTTGCACAAGAAGGGGCAGTGTAGACAGCTCCTTCTGGCGCAAGAGCCTCTTCTGCAAAAATGGAAGCTCATTAGATATGCAAATGAGGATCAGCAATAGTCCACCCTTAGCCTCATTTGCATATTTCTGGCACAAGATCGCACCAGCGTAGACATAGCCTGTGGGTTTGAGCTGGTTCCAGCTGAGGAACAGGTTTGCCTGGTTTATGTGTATTGGTGCCAGAAAGCTTCAATGATTTGTATTCATTTAAAGAGTCCACATACAATGGAAATCCAGGGTGCAATAGAACTGGAGAGGTAAATGTTTCTATTAAAGGAAGATTTTTCAAGGGGGCACTTGGATTTGAACCAAGGACCACTTGATCTGCAGTCAAACACTCTACCACTGACCTACACCCCCATGCAAATCAAATGCCTGCAACCAGTGTTGGGACCTGGGCAGGAACAAGAGGCTTTTGTGTAACACATCTCGGTGGGATGGACCCTCACTGACCCCAGATTGTGATGGACCCTAACAAGAAATTTGTCCTGAAAACAGCAGAGCTGGGGCAGGACAGAGGTTATGTCCACACAGAAAAGTTATTTTGGAATAATGGCTGCTTAGAATAACAATGCAAAAGTCTACGCAGCAATTCTGTTAATGTAAAATAATTCTGACATAACGGATGGCTTATTCCAACTTCTGTAAACCTCATTCTGCGAAGAATAACGCCTATTCCAAATTGGCTATTTCAAAATAAGGCACCTGTAGATGCTCCATTCCGCTATTTCAAAAGGGCCGACTTCCTAGGCCCATTCTAAGTTATTCCTCCTGGGGCTCTAAATTGAGATAGCTCATCTACATTAGCTATTTCGGAATCACTATTCAAGAACAGCTTATTCCAAAATAAATGTGCCATGTAGATGTAGCCAGAGAGTCCTGAGAGATGAAGCTGTTGGTGGGAAACTGTAGGGTAAACTGAGGCAGCCCTAAATGTGCTAGTAGGCCTCTAAACAGCATGACTCCATCCTGGGATTAGGCCTGGGAACACCACAGCCAGGATAAGAGCTGCAGACAGTAAGATGACCCTGGGCACCATAGCAACCACATTCTAAGACACTGGACAGGACCCCAGTTAGTAACGTAACACACTTTGCTCAAGATAACATTCATAAAATGTGCTTAACTGTCTTGCTTCACTCCTAGATAATGAGCCTGAGAACCAAGCGCTGCACCAACTCAAGGCCATACCCTCCTGCTATAGAAACATCATCTATAATGTTATTACTGTTTTGCTGATATTAATTAATGAGTTGTTACTTTGCAATGGGCGGAGATATTATGTAATCTTTAGTAGTTCTATTGGCTTATGTGCTCATTTCGTCTTGCTGCTAGACCTATCAAATCATTTTTCCTCCGTCCACCTGCTGACTATATAACCTATTGTATTGTTTTAATTAACCAGTGTTCACCAGGGTAACCCCCTGCATGTCACTCCATCAGCAGGTCTAGACTGGCGCTTTTGCGCCAGAGCTATGCAAATGAGGCTCAGCGTTGGAATATCGCCGAGCCTCATTTGCATAGAATGAACCGCCATTTTCGCGGAAGAGGTTTGCGCAAGAAGAGGGCTGTCTACACTGCCCCTTCTTGCGCAAGAAAAACCCTTTTGAGCAAAGCTGTTATGCCTGAAAATAATTGGCATAACGGCTTTGCACAAAAGGGTTTTTCCTGCACAAGAAGGGGCAGTGTAGACAACCCCGTCTTGCACAAGAGCCTCTTCCACGAAAATGGCAGTTCATTAGCTATGCAAATGAGGCTCGGCGATATTCCAATGCTGAGCCTCATCTGCATAGCTCTGGTGCAAAAGCGCGCCAGTCTAGACGTAGCCCAGGTGTATAATAAATCCTCCGCTTGTTTTCACCTGCATCCAGAGTGTCCTGGATTATTTCCAACACTGGGGGAGCAAGAGCAGCCTGGCTGGGGAAGGGGAGACACAGGGCAGGGCTTGTACAGAAGGAGATGGGGAGATACAATGGCAGCTCCCCCACCCCCATGGGGCAGGAGGGGGAGGGCAGAGGTGACTGGTGGGAGCACTTGGGGGCACCAACTCCTCTGGCCCCGACAGAATTTCTGAAGTTTATAAACAGGGTGCCCCAAATGCCCCTGGCTTCTGTGGGTGCCTCTGCCTGCGCCCCTCCCTCGGCAGGCACCAGTCCGCCCGGGGCAGGAGCTGCCCCCTCCAGCAGCCTGAGGGGAATTTTTTCTGTGAATTTTTTTAAGTGTAGATATCTGCAAACACTGATCTGTTATGGACTGGCAACAGTTTATTTGCATATTTGTTATTTGCATAATGTATATGCAGATATGTAAATGTAATGTTACTGGTCTGGCAAAAGTTTGTGAATGGGTTTGGCTGTCCATGGTAGATAAACACTGACCTGATCCCTGGGGCCTGGCCGAATGCAAGGCAGGGAAAACACTGGGTGAAAGGCGGGGGGAGATATTTTTCCACCAGGCCTTTGTCCCTCCGAATCCCTGGGGACGTTGGGTTTTGTCTCGTTTGGTTTTCCTTTTCCCTGCTTCCCTCCTTGCTGTGGGGGAGGGGGCGGCTCTCTCACCCTTGCGGCGGGAAGCCCTGGCACAGAGATGGGACGGACAGATGCTCTGAGAGCGAGTCCCTGCGCTGTTTGGAGAGAGAACTTTCACCCTTCCGCCCTCCCCAGCACTACCAGGATGGCCGAGTGGTTAAGGCATTGGATTTAAGATTCAATGGATGTTTGTCTGTGTGGGATCAAACCCCACTGCTGGTAGCTCCCTGCTTTGGAGAGACATTGATCTGGACAGTGCTTTGTCCTGTTGTGACGGCAGGGGACTGGACTTCATCTCTGAAGGTCCCTGCCAGTTCTAGTGCTGTGTGATCAGAGTCTCAGTTCTGATTGGCTGAGCAGGGGCCAGTCACAGGGAGGAGACTCAGGCCTTTGTTGTTCTCCTTAAGTCCCAGTAAATGAGCCAGAACCAATTGACTGCTGGGGGAATTGTTCTGCTTCTTGCCAATGGTTGTCTCTGAGCAGCTCCTGAGTCTCTCTGTGTCCTGGTGCTTCTAACCCACTGGCTGAGCCATCCCTGGGCTGTAGCTCCTTTGAGACACTTTATTCTGATCTGTCAGGGTGTGAAACTCCAGACTGAGGGGGAGTTTTAGCATCAGGCTTCTGGGTCCTGTTCCCAGCGCTGTCCCAGACTGGCTGTGTGAGGTCAGACAAGGCCCTTTGCCTTTCTCAGCCTTTGTCCCCTCCCCTCTGTCAGTTGGGGGTAACCATCCTCTCCTGCCTGCCCCATAGTGGGGGGACCTGTGAGGAGCTGTGTGAGGGTGTCGCTAGCAGCAGTGTGTACTAGGAGGTGTCCTGTCACCTAGGGTCCGTGGGTCTGTGTAGAGTTGCCAGATGGTTTCAACAAAAATACCGGACACATTTGACATTTGACATTTCATCACAATCGACATTATTGTTATTATTAAGAAAATACCGGACATTTTTCTCAGTTTGTTTCCTGAACAGAAAGCTCAAAACAGAAAGCTCAAATACTGGACTGTCTGGTTCAAAACTGGACACCTGGCAATCCTAGCTCCATTTCAGCAGTGAAACACAGTTGAACACCTCCCCCCATATGCTGGCCCAGCCTTGTGCCTGCTGGTGGGGCTGCCTCCCCCAACATCAGTGGGGCCTCCTGCCCCTGTGTTGCTGCAGCAACTGCCAGTCTGCCCACACCCAGGCCTCGCAGCCATGTTGTCTGGGGGGTGAGATCAGGGAGAATGGTGCCTTCCTAGCCCAGCCTCCTCCCCATCGCATCGCTGAGGGAACTTTCTCCCATTGCTAGCCCCATGCTCAAGGCTTGGTATGTTCTGTAAAAGGGCAGGCCACAGGAGCTCCCCCTCAGTCCTACTGAGCATCTGCCAGAGCAGCCCCTCCTCCAGCTCTGCCTTGTCATCAGCCAGACCCTGCTCTGCTCCAGCCACCTCCCTCTGTCTGAGTCACTCTTGGATCTGGTGGGACTAGACAACTGCTGTCCTATGGCACTTCTTGGGAACCATCTCTCAGTTCCCATGGGGAAAAGCAAGCCAGTGCTTCCCAGTAAACACTCAGAAGGTCACAGTTCTATACCCCAGGTGGGACTTGAACACACAACCCCTGGCTGCAGAGGCCAGTGCCTTGTCCATTAGGCCACTGGGGCCAGACAAGAGAAAGAAGAAGGGACAGAAATTCTCTGTCCCAAAGACACACCCTCACATTGGCTGAGCAGACATGTCCCTCCTTTCTACCCCAGCAGACACGTCTGCAGCCCCTAGCAGGGAGGCAGCTGGGCAGGTCACTGGCAGAGCTGAGCCTGGGCTGGCAGCGATGCATGTTGGTCAGCCACAGCCCTGGGAGAGCAGCTGGGAGCGGCTGTGCCCACACAGCCCACCCCACTCAGCCGCCCCACCCCAGTCTCTTCCAGCACAGCCTGCCCCACCTCTCCCCACAGGGCTTCTACAGGGGCCTCTGTCCCAGGGAGAATGGGGAGCCCCTGCCCCAGGCACCCACCCACCCTGCTGCTCCCACCAGAGCAGAGGATTCACCCGACACAAATAAATGCCTCTGTCCTCCTGACCTTGGCTGCTGGGTTTCCCTCCTGTTTAGCTGGCTGGCCCCAGGTAAGGTCACATGAGACTTCTCATATGCACCTGCCCTCAGCACGGAGCCCTGGGCAGCCGCCCTGGTTGTTCAGGTCTCAGGCTGGCAGGGCCTGCAGGGATATTGGGTGTGAATGACAAGCTAACCCAGAGCTTCTGGAAATGGAAGTGGAGTAAAAGTACAATATTTTCTAAAAAAATAACTTGAATAAAAGTCAAAGTGTGACAAAATAAATTACTTGAGTAAAGTACAAATACCCAAAAAGGTCTTGAGTAGTGTAATCAAGTATTTCTACTTAGTTACTTTCCACCTCTGTCCGGCAGGCAGGGGTTCTTGGTCCCTTGCTGGTCCGCAGACTGGCAGTTTGTTACCTCTGACTTAGAGGAGCCCAGGAACTGCAGTTTCAGGAAGAAACAGCAAGAGATTTTGATTGGGTGCCAGGTGCTCCACATGCTAATCAGGAGGCATAGTTCTGTAAACAGGGACATGGAGCATATGCCGATTTCTGAATCTGGTAGAGCGTGTTTGAATGGGACAAGCACTTTGCTAAGATTATTTCTGTTCTTTAGTTTTCTAAGTGTTCTGTGAAAACATTCCCCATGAGGAGAAAGTGAATGCACATGAGTGTGGGTGTGTAGAGAGCAGAAGCCTGCTATAACTGTACTTTCAGGGATCATTTTTATAGTTGGTAATTAGAGAAATGTAGCTGAAAGTGGTTGGTCTCTAACCATGAGGATGAGTGATAGTGTTCTCTTCTGAGCATGAAGCAAGCAGGCAGTGTTGCTTTAATGTAATTGCTGTCTGCTATTGATGATTGTTCCTTCTTTCCTGTGGGGAAGCTGGAGGAAGAGAGCACAGGCTGAGTGGCTGGCTACTGTCAAAAAGTTCAAAATTAGTTTTGAAGTAGAGAGGAGCAGGGATTTCACTTTATCATCTTGTCTTGGCTTTTCCTTAATTCCTGGTTTTACTTGTACTGCTCTGGTCCTGATGCTGGGCGATATCTACCTTGGCAAGGTTTTGTGCAAAAACTTGCTGTCTGTCTACACTGGCGGGGAGCTCTTGATCAAGAACACTGAAGTTCTAATGTGTGAAATCAGTGCTTCATGCGCAAGAACTATGATGCTCCCGCTCAGGAATAAGCCCTCTTGTGCAACTGTTCTTGTGCAAGAGGCCAGTGTAGACAGGCAACGTGAATTTCTTGCGCAAGAAAGCCCTATGGTGAAAATGGCCACCAAGGCTTTCTTGTGCAAGGGAGCGTCTACACTGCCATGGATGCTCTTGCACAAAAGCACATCTCTTGCACAAAGGCACATGCCAGTGTAGATGCTCTCATGCAAATACTTTAACGCAAGAACTCTTGCGTTAAAGAGTATTTGCGCAAGATCATGCCAATGTAGACCTAGCCCTGATGTCTTCATGCTGTTCTCTCACCTGCTTCTGGGTCTTTTTCCATGGTGCTTCTCACCCTGGACTTAACCAGCCTCTTGGATCTGCCTCATGCCTTGTCCCCCATCTGTTCCCTATTGGCCCTGGGGGAGGCAGAGACTAGCCGCAGCCCAGTGTTAATTATCCCTTGGGTTAGTGTCTTTCTCCCATTACGTGTAGCTAAGATATTTGTTAGTAACTGGCAGGTGCCACGGGGCTCACCCTAAACAGAGTCACACGACCTCAATATTGGTTCACAAGACAAAACTCACTCTACTGCTGGAATGGGAACAATGACTAGCAGTGAGGCCCTCCTGGCAGCACCGAGCAGTGAGAGCTGAGTGAAGAGGGAAGCAGGACCAGGGGGAGAAGGCTCCATGACTGTGTAAAAGGGAGGCTCTGCCCTGGCCAGTGGGGAATTGTTGCCTCTCCGAGGGGTCCAGGCCTGGTGGGTCATTTCCCCAGGTTACTGAGTGGGGGCTGGAGCCAGGTCTGTGTTGTCTCCTTCAACAACAAAACTGAACAAATGGATCTTGTGCCGACCTGACTGTGCACTGGGCTAGTGCTGTGTGCCACAGAGCTTCCTGCAGTGCTGCCCACACAGGAGGGGAGGGGCAGTTTGAGTCACCCAGCTCTGCCCCTTTTGAAAGGCCTGTGTAAATGGCAGGCGCTGTCTTGGTGGGGAGGGAGAGGCTGGGAAGGGGCCTCTAAGTAACCTGTTGGGTCACAGCTGCTGTAACATCTTTCAGTGATGACAGAGCAATGCTTGGTAGTTTTCCTGGAAAACATCTGAGCTCTTGCACAAAAAGGCTTATTCCTCATAGAAAGAGGAATAACTGTCGCTCAAAAAGCCCTCTCTTCTGATGAGCTGTACATTTCCTTGCACAAAAACATGCTCATAGTGCGGATGCTCCAAGGCTATGTCTACACTGCAGGCTTTTTGCATAAGAGCACCTGTTCTGCGCAGAAACATGCAGAGCGTCTACACTGCACGCACGTTCTTGCACAAGTAAATTTACAGAATAGTGTCGGAAAACAGAGCTTCTTCTGGAAGAGTTATTCCTCTCCCCAAGGAATAAGCCCTCTTGCACAAGAGCTCTTCCACAAGAAGGCAGTGTAGACAGGAACATGAATTTCTTTCGCAAGAAACCTCTATGGCTAAAATGGCCTTTAGACCTTTCTTGCACAAGAGAGCATCCACACTGCCATGGATGCTCTTGTGCAAATCACACCTCTTGTGCAAAAGCACATGGCAGTGTGGACGCGCTCTTGTGGAAGACCTTTTGCACAAGATCTCTTGAGCAAAACAGTTCTTCTGCAAGAAGCCTGCAGTTTCCAAGGCAACAACAAGAACAAAAGTTTCATAACCTACACTCATGTGAATGTGATTTATTCCTCCACTAACAAGTGTCTCTGAAGGGATGAGAAATGCAGGGCCCAGGTGCAGGGAGCCGGGTCACATTCTCCTGCCTGAGTCTCAGACCTGGCTGAAGCCTGGTGTGATGCCGAGTCGAGGTTCCCCCCTGTCTTGCAGCCCCGTAGCAGCAAGAACAGATTCAGCTGGCCAGTGGAACAGAGAGGGGTTCATTGCTTCTCCAGGATACAGCACGGCACAGACGTGATGTGGTTACAGGAGTCAGGACCAGGATGCCTCAGACCCTTTGGATTTGGGGTCCATTGTCACCCCTAGACCCTCAGCCCTCAATAAAGGCTGTTTCCTTCATGTTCCCAGCCAGCCACTGACCCTTCCCCCAAACCTGGTGTTCGCTCTCCCTCCCTTTGTCTCTCCTCCTGGGAAGCGCCTTGTTATCTCACCCAGGCTGGGCCTCCTGTCTGGGCTAATACACATGCTGGTGAGTCAGTGGGACACCGGGTTACAGAGCAGACAGCACCCCCACACACACTACGCCACACCTGGTTACAGAGAGAAGGGGCCAATGCAAACAGCTGCATGGCAGTGAGAGAGTCAGTACGTGGGTGGGTGGAGCAGGAGCTGGGGCAGATCTGGGCTCTAACTCACTAGGGTGTGTCCCATAGCTCAAAATAAGTGATGCAAATTGTGTAGCTTATTTCGAGTCAATTTTGAAATAGCTTATTTTGCAATTTGGCGCTGGCTACACAGCACTTATTTCCAAATAAATCGCTATTCCAATCACGCGCCTCCTGCCATGAGATTTGCAGGGACGTCGGAATAGCGAGCCCGTTATGGTTTGAAACAAGGGTCTTACTCTTAA
>CM033444.1:1104134-1116435 GCA_019425775.1 Rafetus swinhoei | reverse complement strand
CAGATCTCAGGATGGGTGAAAACTTAGTTAACAGCATTTTGTCTGGCAAAAACTGCTTATCGATAGTTGTGTTTGTGCAATCGGCATTCTATGATTATTCTCTTCACTTTCCTATTGTTTGTCTGTGTGATCGCTGTCTGGATTGTAACTGTTTCTGTCTGCTGTATAATTAATTTTGCTGGGGAAAATCAATAAAGGTGGTGGAGTATGATTGGTTAGGTAAATCATAATAGTATGTTATCTTTGGTTAGTAAAATCATATTAAAAGAATTGGTTAAGCAGGACTCAACTTTCACTATATAATGTAGGGTGCAAGAAGGAGACCAGGAAGAAGAAGGAAAAGGGGAAAGAGAAGAGGAAGGAGGAAAAGGGAAAGGAAGGAAGAAGAAGGAGGAGGAAGACCTGGAAGCAGAACTCACCTCCAGGGCAGCCTCAGACCAGAGCGCCCAGGACCCTTCTGCATGACCGTTGAAATGGTTTGCTGTGTGAATTCTGTGGTTCAGGTGACGTCAGGCCTGGGCACTGGGATTATTTACCAGTTTCCCTGGGTGGCTTTTACTTAGAGCTGTGATGGCCGAGTGGTTAAGGCGTTGGACTTGAAATCCAATAGGGTTTCCCTGTGCAGGTTCAAATCCTGCTCACAGCGAGGCCTGTGTTTTGGCCACACACCTTCCTAGGGCAACATGGTACCCAAACCCTGAGAAGAACATGCCTGTCCCATCAGAAGGGACATGTGGAGAAGGCAACAGAGGCTTCAAAAGCAGGAGAGAACATGGATTGCAGGGTCCTGCCTAACAATAGGGAAGCCAGTCTGGCTTTCAGCAGAGCCACCTCCCCATGGACACAGCCAGGGGGTCAAGCACCTCCAGTGGCTCTTCCCACTTGTTCTCCCCAAAAGCCAGCCCTGGTTGGGTAGAAAGATGCTGGGCCCAGCGGCCTCCCTTCACCTGGCAGAGGCAGAAGTGATGGAGACAGGCCCAGGGGCCGAGTTGTTCATGTGGGAAACAGAGACCGGGCAGCACAAAAGAACACCCATGAATGTCAGTGAGAGGCAGAGGTGGCAAAGTGGCAGCAGCATATTTCACCGTAAGGGACCTACAGCTGGTGTCTTGCGCAACTAGGACACACTGTTCTCCTGCCTTCCCTCCATCAGCTTCATCTCAGGACTCTCCGTCCTGCCCCAGCTCTGCTGCTTTCAGGGCAAATCCCTTGTTAGGACCAGTCACAATCTGGGGTCAGTGAGGTCCCTACCTGAGGTGTGTGGGCTACAAAAGCCTCTTGTTCCCTTCTCAGCTCCTAACAGTGCAAACGTTGGGAGTGTAGCTCAGTGGTAGAGTATTTGACTGCAAATTATATGAGCGTTACTTCAAATCCAACTGACCATTCAATGGAAACATTTATGTCTCAATTCCATTGCATTCTAGGTTTCTGTTTTTGATTCTTTAAATGAATACGAACCCTTACTGCTGTCCTGTGCCAATGCACATAAACCAGGCAAACCCGTCCCTCAGCTGGAGCCAGCTCAAACCGCTGTGTGTCTGGTTTCTGTTTCCATCCATTCAACAAGGGTGTGATTTGGAAGCCCAATAGCAGGTGCTTGGTCTCCATGGGCTGTGCTGTGCAGAAGAACAAGAACCACACCCAGCTGGGGAGGAACGGCCTAGTGTGTATTGCAATTGGTGGAGGAGGTGCCCAAATCTACCAGAGATGGGCAGGAGCCTGTTACAAACATACAGTAAACACCGTTATCAGACTGCCTGGTGCACATTCCTACCTTCCTTTGTGCACACAACATACATGGGGCTCTATTTACTGGCCACCTGCCTTTCACACAGATCATTGATCCTTGTGACTTTCAGGTACATTCATACGGCAGCTGTTTAAACATAATGTGCTTCTATTGCATGATCAGCACCAGAATCTCTGGCTATGTCCACACTACGAGTTTTCTCAGAAAAAACGGTGCTACTGAGGGTCTCATTTGCATGAGCCATGATCTTATTTGCATATTTTTTGGCAAACTGATTTTGCGCTGGGATTGTTGTGCAAAAACAAGCAACATGGAAGTTTTCTTTTTGTGGAAAACCCCCTTTTACTGTAAGATCAGGATACTTCTTTTTGGGGGGGCATAAGAATCTTGTGGAAAATGGGGGCTTTGTGCAAAAAAAATGTTCACACTGCTTGTTTTTGCACAAAAATCCCATTGGCAGAAAATATGCAAATGAGATGGTGACTCATGCAATTGAGTCCCTCATTAACATATTTTTTTAAGGAGAAAACTTCTAGGGTAGATGTAGCCTCTGTGAGTTACCAGCAGTGAGGCTGTTAGTGTCGGCATCTAATTAATTGCATCAGTAGGCCATGGCTTCACTCAGGTGGAGATGGCTGCTGCAATCCATCTTCAGAGCTTGATTTAGCAAGTCTAGCTAAGCCTCACTAAATCAAACCCTAGGGCACCTTCTGCTCTTTGCTACTATCCTACTCCCACCACCAAGCTCAACTGAAGGTAAAACCAACTCCAGATACATGTTGAGAAGAAAAGACTCTTTGACCTGGCACCAAGGCACCACTGGGACTTGAACCCAGGATCTCCTACTTATAAGGCAAGTGCTTTAGCCAAGTAAGCCATGGTGCCCTCCTCGAAACCTACCCTAAAACTGTTCTACTTTATGGGGCCAGACACCCTCTTCCCATTCCAAAGTGCAGCCGTTCCCCATTTCCCTCCAGCTCTTGCCATGACTCAAGGCCTGCGCAGCCCAAGACATTAGATTGGCAGCTGGTACCCAAAACCTTTTGTCAATTGTAGCACCAGGCCCCAAAGGGACAGACCCAAGGCAGCCGCCTGGTCCTAAGGCCGGCCTGCAGCCAGGAGGGAGAAGAATCTCTCCTTTCAGGTGGAGTCAAATCAGCAACCTAAGGACACTTGCCAATCCCGGCTCTCCGCTCTGCCAGCTGAGCTATGGAAGGGTGCCTGGGGCAGGCTGCTTTGCCCAGGTGGCCCTTGGACGAGTGCCAGGAAAGAGCCCCCGAAGGGCCGGCCTCCCAGTGGAGGGCAGAGGAACCCAGCAGCACTGGGGTGTCACAGGTGCTTCACACAGAAGGACCCTTGAGTGAAACCAGGCAGAAAGCGCGCGTCTCGCTCCTGCAGCTCCCTTGCTGCCCTGGCAGGGGCTGAACCTTCTCCCACCGGCCTGGGCCTGGCATCCCTCCCCCGCCCGGCACCACAGAAAGCCCCTTGGCATGCGCCTAGGCAAGCTTAGGCCCTGGGCTCTGGGGCCAGCCCCCTTGTGGGTCAGAGCCCCCTGGCCACAATGCTACTCCAGGGGGCTTGGTTCCAGGGCCTCCTAATCCCAGGGCTGGGGGGCTGGAGGCCTTTGCCCTGGAGCTTCAGAGCTCCCCCAGTGCCACGTGCCAGGAGGGACACTCTCCCGCAGGGCCGGTGCGATGTAGGAACCTCTCCCAGGGCAGTGCCCCCAGCCCAGTCCCTGCCTCTGGTGGGGGCAGATAAGAGATACCCCCCCCTTCCCCAGAGAGCAGCCCCCCCGGGCTGTAGGAGGAGGATTTGGCCCAGGGCTGCTCCCAGCAGAGGCGGCTTTGATCCCAGCCTGGGTCCAGGGAAACTGCTCCCAGCTCCCAGCATGTGCGAGGTTGGGGAGCGAGCAGATCAGTGTTTGCAGATATCTACACTTATTTGCATAATGTGTATGCAGATATGCAGGGCTCTACAATTAGGGCAATCTGCCTGTGGTGAGTAGATTTTAGCCCGGTGCGGCGCTCAGTGCAGTCTCTGCATGCGCAGTGATATGTAAATAAAATGTTACTGGTCTGGCAAAAGTTTGTGAATGGGTTTGTCTGTCCATGGTATAAACACAAAGTCTGGAAACACTGGCCTGATCCATGGGGGCTGGCCAAATGCAAGGCAGGGAAAACACTGGGTGAAGGGGGGAGGGGGGATATTTTCCCCAACAGGCCTTTGTCCCTCGGAATCCCTGGGGACGTTGGGTTTTGTCTCATTTGGTTTCTCTTTTCCCTGCTTCCCTTCTCACTGGTGGGGAGGGGGCGGCTCTCTCGCCCTCGCGGTGAGAAGCCCTGGCACAGAGATGGGACAGGCAGATGCTCTGAGAGCGAGTCCCTGGGCTGTTTGGGGAAAGACCTTTCTCCTGTCTGCTCTCCCCCATACCACCAGGATGGCCGAGTGGTTAAGGTGTTGGACTTAAGTTCCAATAGACATTTGTCTGTGTGGGTTCAAACCCCACTCCTGGTAGCTTCCATGCTTTGGTGAGACATTGATCTGGATGGTGTTTAGTCCTGCTCTGAAGCAGGGGACTGGCCTTTGTCTCTGAGGGTCCCTTGGGCTATATCTGCCCTGGCAGGTTCTTGTGCAAAACACATCTGCACTGCCATGTGTGAGCTGTGCTTTTGTGCAAGAGCATCCATGGCAGTGTGGAGCTCTCTTGTGCAAGAAACCCTGTCCTGAGCTCTTGTGCAAGAGGACTTACACCTGCTAGAAAAGAGAGCTCTTGTGCAAGAAGCCCTTTCTTACTACACTTTACTATAAAACTTCTTGCGCAAGAGCGAGTGGGCAGTGTGGCCCTTCTTGCGCAATAACCATCAGTGTAGACACAGCCCACCAGTGTACACATAGCCTTCCAGTTCTAGTCCCAGTTCTGATTGGCTGAGCTGGGAGGAAGTCACAGGAGGAGACTCAGGACTTTGTTGTTCTCCTAAGTCCCAGCAAATGAGCCAGAACCAATCGACTGCTGGGGGAATTGTTCTGCTTCTTGCCAGTGGTTGTCTCTGAGCAGCTCCTGAGTCTCTCTGTGTCCTGGTGCTTCTAACCCACTGGCTGAGCCATCCCTAGGCTGGGCTGTGGGGCTGTAGCTCCTTTAAGACCCTTTATTCTGATCCGTCAGGGTGTGAAACTCCAGACTGAGGGGGAGTTTTAGCATCAGGCTTCTGGGTCCTGTTCTTCAATCCCCACCCCACTCAGTCGCCCACCCCAGCCTCCCCAGCACAGCCTGCCCCACCCGCTCCCCACAGGGCTTCTACAGGGCCTCTGTCCCAGGGAGAATGGGGAGCCCCTGCCCCAGGCACCCACCCACCCTGCTGCTGCTCCCACCAGAGCAGAGGATTCACCCGACACAAGTAAGTGCCTCTGTCCTCTCTGCAAAGCAGAACGATTCAAGTTGTGAGTAACCCAGCGCTTGTGGAAATGGGAGTGGAGTAAAAAGTACAATGTTGTCTAAAAAAACCCACCTTGATTAAAAGTCAAAGTGTGACAAAACAAATTACTTGAGTAAAGTACAAATACCCAAAAAGGTCTTGGTTAGTGTAATCAAGTATTTCTAGTTACTTGCCACCTCTGCCCGGCAGGCATGGGTTCCTGGACCCAGCTGTTCCGCAGACTGGCAGTTTGTTACTACTGATTTAAAGGAGCCCGAGAAACTGCAGTTTGAGGAAGAAACAGCAAGAGATTTTGATTGGGTGCCAGGTGCTCCACATGCTAATCAGGAGGCATATTGCTGTAATCAGGGACACGGAGCATATTCTAATATGCAGATTTCTAAATCTGGTGGAGTGTGTTTGAATGGGACAAGCACTTTGCTAAGATTATTTCTGTTCTTTAGTTTTCTAAGTGTTGTGTGAAAACATTCCTCATGAGGAGAAAGTGAATGCACATGAGTTTGGGTGTGTAGCGAAGCGGGCCCTGCTAAGACTGTACTTTCAGGGATTGTTTCTATAGTTGGTAATTAGAGAAATGTAGCTGAAAGTGGTTGGTCTTGCGAACCACGAGAATGAGTGACATGCTTCTGAGCATGAAACAAGCAGACAGTGCTGCTTTAATATCATTGTTGTCTGCTATTGATGATTGTTCCTTTTTTCCTGGGGGGAAGAAAGCACAGGCTGAGTGGTTGGCTACTGTCAAAAAGTTCAAAATTAGTTTTGAATTAAAGAAGAGCAGAGATTTCACTTTATCATCCTGTCCTGCCTTTTCTTGAATTCCTGGTTTTGCTTGTATTGCTCTGGTTCTGATCCTGGGCTGTGTCTACATTGGCTCGATCTTGCGCAAAAGCGGTTGCTTTTGCACCAAAACTTGCTGCCTGTCTACACGGGCCGCGAGTTCTTGCATAAGAACACTGATGTTCTAATGTAAATCAGTGCTTCTTCTTGCCAAGAACTATATTCTCCCACTCAGGAATAAGCCCACCGGCTACATCTACACTAGCATGATTTTGCATAAATACTTTTTTAGCATGAGAGTTTTTGCGTTAAAGCATTGCACAGAACCTCTACACTGTGTGCTTTTGTGCAAGGGTGTGCTTTTGCGCCAAGCATCATGCTTCAGTGTAGATCTTCTCTTCGCATGAAAGCTCGATGGCCATTTTGTGGCCGGGTTTCTTGCGCAAGAAGTGATGTTGCCTGTCTACACTGGCCTCTTGCGCAGAACAGTTGCAAGAGGAGCTTATCCTAATGGGAATGAGTATTTAACGCAAGAAGCATGGTTATACATTAGACTGTCAGTGTTCTTTGCAAATACTCGGCCAGTGTAGGAAAATAACAGGCCTGTGCCAAGCACTTGCACTAGCAAAATCATAATGTAGACATAACCTGTGAAGAACTTTTATTAGTTTTAAAATCTGCTGCCCATTAATTTAATGGGAGTTGGAGGCTCATCAGGTACAGGCCAGGCAGCGGAGCTGCACTTACCTGGGCACCAAGGGCAGCAATAAGAGCCTGACTTTGAACTTGAGAGTCTTTTGCATGTTAGATAAGCGTGATAACCACTACACACTGTTACTAACTCTTTGGACAAGGCCTCAGGGGAAGAGGCCGAGCAAGAGCAGGGAACAAACCCCACACACACACACACATGCTACTTCTCTAGACCTTCGCTCCCAACACTGGGGGGTGGGTGCATATGCCTGGGGAGGGTGACCCTCATCACATCCCCAGCATTTCCCCTGCATGGATGGACCTTTGGGGCAGGCCCAGACTCCCCAGCCTCTCACCCAGCTTCTGTCACACTGTAGGGTGGAGCAGCCCACAGGTGTAGGGTCATAGACGTGCGCACGGGGTGTGCCGGGTGTGCCCAGGCACACCTAATGTCTTGGGCCAGCTAGCCCAAGCCATTTTTGCACCCTGAGCCCCACCTGGCCCGGCAGCACCGCGCGGCCCAGCAGCACAGCACAGCACCCCTGAGGCGCCCGGGAGCGCTGCCACCTGGCCCGGCAGTATGGCGCGGTGCCCTTGAGGCGCCCCCGCCTGGCCCTGCAGCACTGCGCAGCGCCCCGCCCTGCAGCACCATACGGCACCCAGGGGTGCCCCTCCCCGGCCCTGCAGCTTGGGCTGGCTCTGACTCCAGCCCTGCAAGCTGTAAGGCAGAAGCTGAAGGTAAGGGGGGGGGGGAGAATAAGAGGAAGGGGTGGGAGAGGAAGGGGCTTTTGCAGTGGGGGAGGGTGGAGGAGGAAGAAAGGAGAAGGCACTAAAGGGACAGGGTAGAGGAGACACAAATGCCAGGGGGCCAAGTGCAGACAATGAGGAAAAGGGCAGGAGGAGGTGGTGTCAGTGGGGGACAGGGTGATGCTGGGAGAGGAGAGGGAAGGGCATTGGGGATTGGAGGGGAGGTGCTGGGAGAAGGCTTGACAGAAGGGGATAGGCATGAGGAAGGTGGGGTTGGAGCAAGTCATGTCTGAGGCGCAGGGCATGACAGAAATGGGGGCAGAGGGTGGTGAGGGGATGGGCATCAGGAAAAAGGGCAAAGGGGGCAGGGGCAGTGAGGGAAGGGGGAGGCAGCAGGAGGGTGCAGGGGGTTCAGTAGGACTTGGGGATCCTAGGGGGCAGTGTGGGTGTGTGTTCAGGGGGGTTGGATAGAGGGTGGGGCCCCAGGGAGACAGGGGGAGGGACCAGGCCACACCTGGCTCTTTGGGGAAGGGAACAGCCTCCTCACCCTGCCTCCCCTATTCAGCTCTCCGTACTGGGGGAGGAGCAGGAGGTGGGATGGAGAGGGAGACAGTGAGAGGGATGGGGCAGGATATAGAATGGGGAGGGATGCAGTGAGGGGGTGGGGTAGGAGGTGAGCTGGGGAGGGAGGCAGTAGGTAGGATGGGGCAGGAGGTGGGAATGGGAGGGACGCAGTGAGGGGGTAGGGTTGCTGTGAGGAAGGTGGGGCCCAGGAGGATGGGAAGGGAATGAGCCTTCTGAACACTCACATTTGCTATTTCAGGGCTTGGCAAACTTTTAGCTCCAAGGGCCACGCTGGGACCAGAAATTGTGTGTGGGGGCGGGTAGGGAAGGCTGGGAGAGGCTCTGCCTCCTCTCCCCAAGCCAGACATGGCCTGCTCCATCCCCCATCCCTCCCCCTGCACTCCAGGCCCCCCATCCACACCCAATCTGCTCCCCACACCTGAGCAGCTCCCCTGCCCTGGGCCCCATGACTGCACCACGCAGAGCAGCAGGGTTGGCTGTGGGGCAGCCACGCCAGCCAGGCTCTAGGGGAACTGGGTGTGGGGAGGGGCAGGAGAGGAGGGGCCTGGGGTGCCTCCTGGTCAGCCCTGCTCCCTGCACTGCCCAGAAGTGGTTCCTGTACTGCCCTGGCCCAGCTAATGGGGACGCACCTGCCCCCTCCCCCCGCTGCCCCAATGCAAAGAGCTGCACATGCCAGCTCAGGGGCTTCACCCTGCCTCAGTTCCCCCACTGGGCACAGACAGGAGGATGAGGACCCCACATCCCAGGGGCTAACCAGGGGCTGAAAGGTCTCAGGTGGGCCCCACCCCTCTGCCCACTCCAGGTGCGTGAGGCTCCAGCCCTCCTTGGCCCAGGGGGCAGCGAGGGGCCTTGGCCGCCTGGCCCCAGCAGAGGGGTTCCTAGGCCGAGCTCAGCACCTGCCTGCAGCGGGGAATTAGGCACCAAACTCCATGAGTGCCGGGGCTTAGGCCACACGCTCTGTGGGGGGCTCCCATTGGCTGGCTCCGGCGGCTCCCTGCTCGCACGCTGGCATGTGTGGGGCCCATTCTGAGGGGGCGTCTCTCCCCTTTCCTTGCCCAGGGAGCCCACGGGCCCAGCTCAGGCTGGGTGGGTCCTGGCGCGTCCTGTGACTGGTCAGTGAGGTGCCTGGCGATCGGTCTCAGCCCCTCAGGGCCGGTGAATGTGGCCACCGGGCCTTTCCTCCCGGCTGCACACGAGGGTTTATTTCCCTTCTGCAGCCTCTGGGGAGCCCGGTGCAGGCGCGACTCTGGCGCAGACACAGCGAGGGGAAGGCGGGCGGGGCCGTGACTGAAATAAGAGCAGCGGGCAGGGGGCTCAGTTGTGGGGCCAGCAAAGACACTTTGTGCTGCGGGGTGTCAGTGGGGTAGCCCTGGCAACGGGGCGGGTCGGTGTGAGGAGCAAGGGAGATTTTCTGCCCAAGAGCCTGTGTTGGGAAGGGATTTGTCAGCCCGGCCAGTGCTGTGACACGGCTCCCTGTGACAGTCAGGGTGCTGTGTGTGTTGCATGCTGCTCACCACAGACATGCACGGCCTGTGTGACGCTGCCCGGCCTGGTGCCAGCTCATGCCCAGGCCCCAGACCTTCCTGGGCACTGGCACATGCCGGGCCGGCAGCCAGCTGGCTCCTGGGTGACTGTGCAGTTAAAACAGGCATTGGACTGGCAGAGACGGGGCAGGGGCTGGACTCTGGGAAATGCTGGGGCGGCTGGCGGTGCTGACCCCTGGGACTGGCTGTGCCTGTGGTGCTGGGCGAGTTCGGTGTTTCTCAGGGGCTGGACGAGGGGTTGTTGTGACACCGGGAGCAGCCCAAGTCCAGGAGAGGAGCAGAGCCAAGTGTGAGACCCTGGTGTGTACGGGGACAGGGGGTGTGCGGGCACTTCTCCTGCCTGGCACAGGAAGCTCCAAACACCAGACAAGCCACCGTGGAGCATTGTGAGCAAAAGACTCTGTTGGCTGCTCCCCTCCTCCTTGTGCCCTTGAAGAGGAGCTGGGCCCCAAACCCTCTTATCAGTGTGAGCTCTGGGGGAGGGAAGGCCAAGCCAGGGTAGGAAGAACTTTCTCTCTACTGGGCTTAGACGCTGGGGGTGGGGCAGGGAGGGAGGGGGATGGTGGTGGGGGGAAGGTTAGGTACAAACTGAGGGATCTGCAGTGGCCCCAGGCAGGCTGGTGCTACAGGATCACACCGAGCTGGCTCACCAGAGGTGCGTCTATTCCCTTGGGCTAGGCAGGAGCGCCCTGTGTGTGTGCGTGTGTGTCCAGCTGGTGCATTCGCCCTGTGAGTAACTCTCCTTCCCTTCTCTTGGCCAGTAAATCATTCGTGACTGTGCCATAGGACTGGCTGCAGGCGCTGGGTTTGCTTTCAGCCGGGAGGCGCCAGTGACTTGGGGCAAACGCTTTTTTGGGACGGGCAGAAACCAGAGTGTTGTGGGGTTTGGGGAGGGAGCAGGCTGTCTGTCACTCAGGCTGTCCTGCCAGGGCGGGGAAGGTTCCCTCGAATTTGTTTCCATCTATGTGTGGAAAAAATGTCATACTGTGCACCGAGGTAGGTGCAGATGTGCACCACCTATAGAAACACAGGCTACCGGGGCTCTCCTAATAAGCTCAGCAGCACCTGAATCTCTCCTGAGTGGCTGCCCAAGTGCTCAGATGACAGGGAATACTAGTGGGGGGCCCATGAGCAGCCCCAGCCCATGTCCCCACCATCACCAAGGGCAGATGGAGAGTCTGAGGCTCCCACAACTGCCCCTGTGGTTCTGACCCCATTCAGGTCACAGTAACAGCTGTCTGGGCAGCGGGGGGATCCATGGACCCTCCATCTGCCCTGGACAGGGACTGCTAGGGCCGGCCCATCAGGCAGGGGCAGCTTTCCAGCCCCCCCCCCCCAGATGGATGGGTCTGTGATGGCCCCAGCTGCATTGGCACCCAGGGCTTCTCCTCCTGGGCAGGGCTCCAGCTTCTGGGAATGGGGAGGGGCAGGGGAACTGGGGAGAAAGAGGCCAGGCCAGACCTGCCCACATTCAACAGTGGGAGGGGCCCTTGGCCTCCTGTTCTGGTGCCCCGGAGAGGGATGGGCAAAGGCAGAGGTTGCTCATTGTGACAGGCATATCCTGTATCCATGGCAACATTGCACCCCTGCCCAAGGGGCTGGTGACAGGCCGGGTGGGGCAGGGAGGGGCAGCAGCACATGGGGCTGGGAATGTCCCAGCCACCAGAACCACCCAGCCCTGGAGCAAAGGCTGGAGAGAGGCAGGAGGGGAAACTGACAAACACCCCCCCCCATCCCAGCCTGTGTCCCTGGGCCAGTGAGAAGGGAGAGGGGCCCCACTGGGGCGGGAATGTCCCAGCTCCCAGTGCACTGCACAGGGGCTGCAGGGTGGGGACCGGCAGAAGCAGCAAGGGGGCAGGTGTAATACTAGCTCATAGTAGCAACCCCCGCAGCAGAGAATCATGGGGTTGCTGCTGGGAGGGGCGGTTCCTACAGCCCAGGGGCGGGTCAATCCGACTCCACAAGAACCCAGGGGAGCTGGAGCCATCGCCCCGCAGCTCCATGGCCCGCAGGAGGGAGCAGCCCGCGCAGCCAGGGACACGCGTGGGGCAAAGAGTCCAAGAGTTGGCAGCGCGCTAGGACCCAGGCGGCGCCGGGTGGAGCAGGCAGGGACATGAAGGCGCTGCGGCGACTCGGGCCAGTGCGCCCCTCGCAGTGCCCCCCCTCAAGGCAGCCCCCCCCCGCGGGGAGAAGGGGAGCCGGCGGGGCTGTGGGAGCCAGGGGTCAGTGAAGGGGGAGCAGGGCTGTGGGCCTTTGGGGCGCTGGGGGCAGGTGGATAATTCTGGGTTGGGGCAGAGCTGGGGCAGGAGCCCAGACTGAGCAGCCGAGCCCGGAGCGTCTGTCTGCAGGGAGGGAGCCGGGGAACCGGGGTGTGAAATGGACCCAGCCCCTTTGGAAAACCCCAATCGCCCCGACAGGACTGCGGCCGGAGGGGAGAGTCAGGAAAGTGCCGCACCCCTCCCCTCCATCCTCACCCAGGGCCCCCACCCCGTCACACAGTCTGCGCCCCCGCCCTCCCAGAGCCCCTCCCAGAGCCCGCCCCCGATGTCCTGACACCACCCCCGCGCGAGTTGGGCGCGGCCCTGCACAGACCCCGCAAGGGGCGTGTCCGGGAAGGCCGCGGGGACTCCATCTCCTGGCCCCGCCCCCAGCCGTGTGAACCCCCCGCCCCGTTGGCTGCGGCCCCTGCAGGACGCCCCTCCCCGCGCGAGGCGAGAGCCGCGAGGCGTGACCGCCGGACACGAGGAAATCCCGCCCCGGGCTCAATAGCC
>CM033444.1:779178-1104034 GCA_019425775.1 Rafetus swinhoei | reverse complement strand
GGAGGGGAGGCAGGACCAGCTGGAGAAGGCTCCATGATTGTGTAAGAGGGAGGCTCTGCCCTGGCCAGTGGGGAATCATTGCCTCTCCCCATAAGGTCATCCCACTGGGGACAATGGAGGGAAGATAAGAGTTTTCTCTGCTCTTGGGGAAAGCAGGCCAGGCCAAGGCCCTTTTAGCCATTGGGTCTAGGCATGTTGGAGCCCCCTCCTATCAGCTTGCTACAAAGCTCTTAACCTTTTGCCTGTTCCTGCTATTACAGGCAGCTAAGGAAGAGCAAGTTACACATCCAAATGTCCCTGTGGCCAACATGGGGCTTGAACCTATGACCTTGGTGTTATTAGCACCACACTCTAACCACTTGAGCTAGTTGGTCTATGGAAGCCTGACTCACAAATGGCCCTTTCAGTAAGTCACCTCAGGCAGCTGCAGGGACATCTCTGCAGCTGCCAATGGCTCTTCTCTGACAGGGCCACTAGTGACTCACTGTGATGTGGACTGGCTAGTCCAGCTGGTTTGAGGTTTGGGGCTAATAACAACAAGATGGCTAGCAGCCGGCATGGCATGCTGAGACCCAGGGCAAAGAGGCAGCCGGAATCTCTTGCTGCCAGCACCTTGCCTCCCAGCTTCTCCTGTCAGCAGCAGCCGCAGCCCTTTCGGCCACTGGGTCAGCCTGGGAAGGGAGGCAGGAATGGGTCAAAGTAGCGAGTCAGGCTGAGGGGGCAGGCAAAGCTTATCTTGCCTTGCAGGGCCACTGGCAACAGCTTCTCTCTTGTGCACTGCTGCTAAGGAGAGAAGTGGTACAGTGCTACAGAAGCAGCTTTCAAAGTAGCCTAGTGAGGCAATTATTACACTGTAAATCTGAAGGGCTCTCGTTCAAGCCTGGACTTTGTCAAATATCTTTGTCCTTTAAGGCCCTATGCTGTAGAGCTAAAGCTAAATTCAGCTTTCTCAAGTGCCCAATGCTTACGTTAAGTCAGAAGAGCATTATTGGCCAAAACTGAAGGAAGAAGTTTCCTTTGGCTTCCCTTACTCTTTGTGAAATGCGGGTTGTTGGAGTAAGATGTCCTCCAGCTCAACCTTATGTTGAAATCAAGGCTTGCAGTGTGGACACACTCTTTGTTTTTTCAAAATATTGCTGCTGAGCAGACGCACCCTGAGGCTCAGCCCTTGTTTGGCTCCTGTGTGGACGGTCCAGCTGTGCTTCCCGGAGAGGCAGTGACTGCTCTGCTGCTCCACCTAGGAGCCAGCAAGCCCTTGCTCGGCCTGAGCCGTGCAGCCCCTGTTACCCAACCCCCAGCTTCTTCCTGACCCCTCAGCTGAGTCCTTTTTAGGTGGGAGCTTCTAGGAACCGGCATTCCTGGCTGCAGGGTGGATCTGGGTCCCCCGCCAGCCTTTGGATCCATGGGAGACATGATCCCAGGGGAACCATCTCCTGGAGCTTCTCCATGGCCCATGGAACTCACGACAGGGGGACCCAGGGCCGGTGTCTGTACGGTGCAACATTTCTCCTTCCTGTACTGGAGAGGGGAGCCAGATCATTCCCATGAGGCCACATACAGATGGGGCAGGGTCTGGAGAGGTGAAGCTGATGAATGGGAGCAAGCAGAGCAGAGTATCAGCTACCAGTGGAGAACCTCAGAATCTTACCAGCGTGTTGGCCCCATGGTGTAAGGGGTAGCCCTCAGGACTCTAAATGCTGCAAGCTGAGTTCAAATCTCAGTGGGACCTGCTGGTGAGATGTTGGCTGGTTGCAAATTGATGCTTCTTGCCCCCTCTCGCTCAATTCCACTGTGTGCTTCTTGACTTTCTCAATCTAAGGATTTTGGAGCAGCCCTTCTGACAGGTGATACAGTGGGTCAGTGCACAGTAGTTATAAGACAAGCACTCATAGGAGACATACTGAGGTTGTGAGTTCAAGCTTCATCTGGTGCAGTGGTTTTCCAATAACCAGCTGGAATGTCAGCCCACAGAAGAGGAACAATCAAAATATCTCCTTTACTTACTGTCAGTCTCATCAGAGTGAATGCTGGGTGGCCAGGATCCAAGGCCAGCTGACACACACACAGAGTCAGCTCTTTTACCCTCTTACTGCCAGGGTCTTGTTGCTCATCTTCTTCCCAGCCAACAGCAGCTGAAGCCACTGGGTCAGCTTGGGAAGAGAAGCAGGAATGGGACCAAGTACCAAGTGAAGCTGAAGGAGTCATGCAAAACTCATCTTGCCTTGCAGGGCCACTGGCAATAGCGTCTCTGTTGTGCACCCCCCTGATAGAGAAGCAGCAGCCCCAAAACCAGGGCAGCAGCTGCTCAAGTACATCAGTTTGGGGAATGTTAGACTGAAGATCTAAAGGTCCCTGGTTCACTCCCAGCCTTTGGCAGACCTCTTTAGAATAACAGGGCTGGAAGAGATGGAGCTGGGCCCAAAGCAAGATCTGCCCCCACTCAATCATACCAGTGAGGGGTTTATACAGCTGGAACTTAAAAACCTCTAGGGATGGAGATTCCACCCTCCTAGGGAACCCAACCCAGTGCTTCACCACTCTTACTTGGGAAATAGCTTATCCTAATATCCAACCTAGACCTCCCCACTGCAACTTGAGACCTTTGCTCCTTGTTCTGCCATCTGTCACCACCCTCTTCAGATCCTCCTAGAAGTAGTTACAGGCTGCTATCAAATCCCCTTCACTCTGCTCTTCTGCAGACTAAACAAGCCATTCTCACCTGTGTGTGGCCCCAAACTGATTTCTTTGTGGTTCAGAAGCCCCTCAACCCAAAAATGGTTCCCACCCCTGAACTGAAGGGAAGCCAGGCATGCAGTGTGTCACTCAGAGGTTCCCAGAGAACACCGTGCTTCCAGGTCCCATGGAGTAAGGGGCAGCTCGGGACTCTGAATCCTACAATTTGAGTTCAAATTTCAATGGGACCTGCTGGTGGGATGCTCATTTGCTGCAAATCCTTGGGAATCAAAGGTTTTGGCTTCCTTGTCCTTAAATGCCCCAGAGCGTCTTTGGCCTCCTGCTGGGTGACTGGTGCTCAGTAAAGTTAGGTGTTTGGCCCGGCTGGGTCAGTGAAAGGGTGGATCAATTGATAATTGTCTGTTCTGAGGATTCCTTCTGGGGCAATGGAATTGGCTGCTGTCAGGAGACAGGATCCTGGGCGAGATGGACCTTTGGTCTGACCTAGGCTGGCTGTTCTGATGTTCTGTTTGCTTTCTGGTCTTGTCCTGGGCCAGGGAGAATGGATCCACGTCCTCACGTGGACAGAAAGTGGCCTGTGAAAGGCTCATTGCTGAGCCATTCTTGTCTCCCTGGTGGTCTAGTGGCGAGTACACAGTGTTGTACACAGCCTTGGCTAGGCCAGTTAGTAACTTCAGGGGCTAGGGGCCTCCTGCTCCTCTGCCATCCCCATCTCTGTGTCTGGGGGCTTTTTTCCCCACAGGGGCAGACTGTGTGGGGAGCATTCCCAGGCCTGTGTGCTCTTTGGTGGCTTGTTCTGCAGTGAGAGTAAGAGCAGAGCAGGTTTGGAGGCTGGCACATCTGATTAAGAGAGCTTTAAACTAGGAATTTGGGGGAGACGGTTGGGAGATGTCCAGGTAATCTCTACACTGGATTTTAGTATTGAGAGGGAGGAAAACGAAGTAGGAAAGGATATAGCCGGGGGTAGGAGAATGGACATAAGGAGGAAGGACAGAGTGGATACTAGTCTAATAGGTCATATTGGAGGTACAATGTCCATGCCAAATTGGGTAAAGAATGTGAGTGAGGCTAAACAGCAAAAATTAAGATGTTTGTACACCAATGCGAGGAGCCTAGGTAACTAAATGGAGGAACTAGAGCTACTGGTCCAGGAAGTGAAACCAGATATTATAGAAATAACAGAAACATGGTGGAATACTAGGCATGACTGGAGTACAGGTATTGAACGGTATGGGCTGTTTAGGAAAGATAGAAATAAAGGTAAAGGTGGTGGAGTAGGTTGTATATCAATGATGAGGTAGATTGTAAAGAAATAAAAAGTGATGGAATGGAGAAATCAGAGTATGTCTGGGCAAAAATCACATTGGGAAGAAAACTATTAGATCCTCCTCTGGGATAGTGCTTGGGGTGTGCTATAGACCACCAGGATCTAATTTGGATATGGATAGAGACCTTTTTAATGTTTTTAATGAAGTAAATACTAATGGAAACTGCGTAACCATGGGAGATTTTAACTTTCCAGATATAGACTGGAGAACAAGTGCTAGTGATAATAATAGGGCTCAGATTTTCCTAGATGTGATAGCTGATGAATTCCTTCATCAAGTAGTTGCTGAACCAACAAGGGGATGCCATTTTAGATTTGGTTTTGGTGAGTAGTGAGGACCTCATAGAAGAAATGGTTGTGAGGACAACCTTGGCTCGGCGATCATGAGCTAATTCAGTTCAAACTAAATGGAAGGATAAACAAAAATAAATCTGAGACTAGGATTTTTGATTTCAAAGGGCTAACTTTAATAAATTAAGGAAATTAGTTAGGGAAGTGGATTGGACTAAAGAATTTATGGATCTAAAGGCAGAGGAGGCCTGGGATTATTTTAAGTTAAAGTTGCAGAAGCTATCAGAAGCCTGTATCCCAAAAAAAGGGAAAAAATTTATAGGCAGGTGTTTTAGACCAAGCTGGTTGAGCAAGCATCTCAGGGAGGTGATTAAGAAAAAGCAGAAAGCATACAAGGAGGGGAAGATGGGCGGGACCGGCAAAGAAAGCTACCTTATTGAGGTTAGAGCATGTAGGGACAAAGTGAGAGAGGCTAAAAGTCATGAAGAGTTGGACCTTGCAAAGGGAATTAAAACCAATAGTAAAAGGTTTTATAGCCATATAAATAGGAAGAAAACAAAAAGAGAAGATGTGGGACCGCTAACCACTGAGGATGGAATGGAGGTTAAGGATAATCTAAGCATGGCCCAATATCTAAACAAATACTTTGCTTCAGTCTTTAATGAGGCTAATGAAGAGCTTAGGGATAATGGCAACATAACAAATGGGAATAAGGATATGGAGGTAGATATTACCATATCCGAGGTAGAAGCCAAACTTGAACAGCTTAATGGGAGTAAATTGGGGGGCCCAGATAATCTTCATCCAAGAATATTAAAGGAACTGGCACATGAAATTGCAAGTCCATTAGCAAAAATGTTTAATGAATCTCTAAACTTGGGTGTTGTACCATTTGACTGGAGAATTGCTAATATAGTCCCTATTTTTAAGAAAGGGAAAAAAAGTGACCCGGTAACTACAGGCCTGTTAGTTTGACATCTGTAGTATGCAAGGTCTTGGAAAAATTTTGAAGGAGAAAGTAGTTAGGGACATTGAGGTTAATGGCAATTGGGATAAATTACAACACGGTTTTACAAAAGGTAGATTGTGCCAAACCAACCTGATCTCCTTCTTTGAGAAAGTAACAGATTTTTAGATAAAAGAAATGCAGTGGATCTAATCTACCTCGATTTTAGCAAGGCATTTGATACAGTACCACATGGGGAATTATAATAATTATTGGTTAAATTGGAAAAGTTGGGGATCAATACGAAAATTGAGAGGTGGATAAGGAACTGGTTAAAGGAGACTACAGCGGGTCATATTGAAAGGTGAACTGTCAGGTTGGAGGGCGGTTACTAGTGGAGTTCCTCAGGGATCAGTTTGGGGACCAATCTTATTTAATCTTTTTATTACTGATCTCGGCACCAAAAGCGGGAGTGTGCTAATAAAGTTTGCGGATGACACAAAGTTGGGAGGTATTGCCAATTCAGAAAAGGATAGGGATATCATACAGGAAGATCTGGATGATCTTGTAAATTGGAGTAATAGTAATAGGATGAAATTTAATAGTGAGAAGTATAAGGTTATGCATTTAGGGATTAATAACAAGAATTTTAGTTATAAGTTGGGGACACATCAGTTGGAAGTAACGGAAGAGGAGAAGGACCTCGAGTCCAGGTTGATCACAGGATGAGTATGAGTTGCCAATGTGACATGGCGTGAAAAGGCTAATACGGTCTTGGGATGCATTAGGCGAGGTATTTCCAGGAGAGATAAAGAGGTATTAGTGCCGTTATACAAGGCATTGGTGAGACCTCATTTGGAATACTGTGTGCAGTTCTGGTCTCCCATGTTTAAGAAGGATGAATTCAAACTGGAACAGGTACAAAGAAGGGCCACTAGGATGATCCGAGGAATGGAAAACCTGTCTTATGAAAGGAGACTCAGGGAGCTTGACTTATTTACCTTAACCAAGAGAAGGCTGAGGAGAGATATGATTGCTCTCTTTAAATATATTAGAGGGATAAATACCTGGGAGGGAGAGGAATTATTTAAGCTCAATACCAATGTGGACACAAGAACAAATGGATATAAACTGGCTATCAGGAAGTTTAGACTCGAAATTAGACGAAAGTTTCTAACCATCAGAGGAGTGAAGTTCTGGAACAGCCTTCCAAGGGAAGTAGTGGGGGCAAAAGACCTATCTGGCTTCAAGATTTAGCTAGATAGGTTTATGAAGGGGATGGTTTGATGGGATAACATGATCTTGGCAATTAACTGTCCTTTCACTATTAGTGGTAGATAGGTCAATGGTGGGATGATAGGAGTTACTATAGAGAACTTTTTCCTGGGTGTCTAGCTGGTGAGTCTTGCCCACATGCTCGGGGTTCAGCTGATCACCATATTTGGGGTTGGGAAGGAATTTTCCTCCAGGGTAGATTGGCAGAGGCCCTGGAGGTTTTTCGCCTTCCTCTGTAGCATGGGGCATGGGTCACTTGCTGGAGGATTCTCTGCATCTTGGGGTCTTTAAACCATCATTTGAGGACTTCAATATCTGAGATAGAGGTGAGAGGATTATTCCAGGAGTGGGTGGGTGAGATTCTGTGGCCTGCATTGTGCAGGGGGTCAGACTAGATGATCATAATGGTCCCTTCTGACCTTAAAGTCTATGAGTCTGTGAAGCTTTCCCCACAGTCAGAGTAGCTGAATGGTTTTCTCTCCTCTGTGGGTTGTCTTGTATTTTATAAAGTCTGACCTGTGTTTGAAGCCTTTTCTGCAATCAGAGCTGTTATAAGATGACTCTCTTGTATGTATTATCTGATGGCTAGTAACGAGGAGCACTGACTGAAGCTTTTCCGCAGTCAGAGCAATTGAAAGGTTTCTATCCTGTGTGGGTCTTCCTATGGGTAACAAGGTTTGACTTGCGACTGAAGCTTTTCCCACAGTCAGAGCAATTGAAAGGTTTTTCTCCTGTGTGGCTCCTCCTATGGCTAACAAGGTCTGAGTTGCTACTGAAGCTTTTCCCGCAGTCAGAGCAGCTGAAGCGTTTCTCTTCTGTGTGGGTCATGCTATGGGTAACAAGGTTTGAGCTGCTACTGAACTTTTTCCCACAGTCAGAGCAATTGAAAGGTTTCTCTCCTGTGTGGGTCCTCCTATGGGTAACAAGGTTTGAGCTGCTACTGAAGCTTTTCCCACAGTCAGAGCAGCTGAATGGCTTCTCTCCTGTGTGGTCATCCTATGGGCAACAAGGTATGAGCTACGACTGAAGTTTTTCCCACAGTCAGAGCAATTGAAAGGTTTCTCTCCTGTGTGGGTCCTCCTATGGATAACAAGGTATGAGCTTGAACTGAAGCTTTTCCCGCAGTCAGAGCAGCTGAATGGTTTCTCTCCTGTGTGGGTCCTCCTATGTCTAACAAGGTGTGAGTTTCTACTGAAGCTTTTCCCACAGTCAGAGCAGTTATGGGTGTGTCTCTTGTATGTATTTTCTGATGGTTCATAAAGTGTGAGTGCTCACTGGAGCTTTTCCCAGAGTCAGAGCACTTGACGGGCTTCTCTCCTGTGTGAGCTCTTTGATGTTCAATAAGAGTTTCACAGTCACTACAAGTGCAGGGTGACTGTTGATGGGGTATTTCCTGTTGAACGGTTTCTGTGTTTCTTTTCTCCCCTGCTCCTGTGACTGGAGTTACCCTGTCCCTCTCCTGGATGGTTTCCTGCTGCATTTCTGGGCTATGCTGACTCTCACAGCTCTCTCCTTGCTCACGTATCTGGAAAACATGCCCTTCAGATCTTCCCAATAACATCCCACATGGAGCCACTTGCTCCAGTCCTTCCTGCTGAAGACTCTTCTCATGGTTCTCAGTCAGCGTCCCATCACCTGTTGGGATAGAGAAATAATCCAGACAGGAGTTATTCTCCATGATGAGCTGAAAGGAAACTCTGAAAGAGGAATATAAAAGGGGACACACACTCAAATAATGGTGAAATTATCATGAGCTGAGTTCATCCTCCTCCTTCACAACCCTTCCACAGAGAAGAGAACCCAGCCTTTCCTCCCCCACCACACATTGACTGGAGTTGAAGACAGGCTGAACAGTCAGCTAGACTTCATGAAAACACACAAGTTACATCTGCTATAAGGAGACAGAAATTGGTTTCTGAGTCAGTTTAACTGATTGCTCAACTGTGTGGGTGTTGCTGATGATCTCCCTTCCTCACAGCTCTGGGGATCTGGGACCCACAACTCCTCCTCCTGCTCTACCCAGGAGATCACATCAGTTTTGGAGACTGGAAATCCTATTTGGAGAGCAATGAACCAAGTGCTGATCTTGTTCATTAAGGTCTGTGCCATTACTGCTTCCAGAGCCAGGATCCGAGTCACCCACCCAGGAAGGCTACTTTCCCCACTTTGCAGAGACTGGGCTCTGGCTGGTACAAGATCCCTGGACACACTCACCTGCAGTAAAGTGCATCACCTCCCCTTGGGAATGGCCCAGCTCATTCCCGAGGGGAGCTGAGCGCTCTGCTGCACTCTCTAGGGTACAACTCAGTCCTCCTCACAGTCCGCTCCATCCCACTGGCATCCCAGGGCTGGACAGGAACACGCTGCTCAGAAGGGGAGCTCTAGTAAGGGCTTGCAGGTCTGACACCAAAGTCCCCAGGCAGGGCTCAGACTGCAGCTGCCACATGGCAGGTCACTAGGACATGGAGATGAAGGGACCCAGCAGATCTCTAGCTCCCCAAGGCTCTGTCCACAGAACTCCTGGCTGGTGGGCTGATCTTGCCTGATCTTTAGCTCAGATGCTCTACTTGGGCCAGAAGGAAGCAGAGGAAGTTGCCTGAGCATATAAGTGAATCCTTGGCTGGTTGCTTCAGGTTCTGCCTATGCTCCACACTCCTGATCCCAATTGCCTGTGTCTGGGTGGGCCCTGCCAGCTGCCCACAACAGTTGCCATTCCCGTGGCTGCCCAGGGTGGCGCCGGCTTCTCTCAGGGCAAGCCAGAGCAGAACTGGGCCATGCTGTTTCTCTGGTGCTTGTGGCTGTTGCTCAGCTCCCCTCTGCAGCTTCGGTTCTACTCTGCCAGCAGCAGCCTTTGTGTGGTTTCCCAGTCTGCCTCTTGTGGCGAGCCTGGCCTTTGATTTGGTGCCCTCCAGGGCTGCACAGAATCTACCACCTTACACCTTGTGAGCGCTGCTCCCATCAGCTTCGGCCACACCCATTCTCAGAGCTTCATTTACTATTCAGAAGACCCACCTGTGACATGACCATGGAGATCATTGTGCTACTGCTGTTACACAACTGCAAGAAACCTGGTGCGAAGTGTACTGATTTCCATGTCAATGGGAATGTTCTGATGTGATGACTATGATTATCTTGTTTATGTCCATTATTTTTGAACTAGAACAGGCTGGGCTTTGGAAGAATGCTGGGGCACTGGGTACCAACTATCCAGGAAAGCACATTCCTGAGCAGGAGGAGGCCAATCAACACACAGATCTCCGCAGTATCTGCAAACACACAGTCCTAACAGATGGCTCAGAAAGACATTGACCCTTGTGCACAAGAGCGGGATGAGGGGATAATGGATACGGATGTTTTGTTCAAACAAACAGGCAGAAGGCTAAGGGGTAGAACACATGGAACACAACATGCATCTTGTTTGTGTCAATGTGAGAGGAGAAGTCACAGGAGGGGCATGTTGATGCTGGCTGAGGGGCAGTGTTCTAGCTGCTGACTGAGCTGGTACTGTTATTGGGTTGGGACAAGTCTCACTGTACCTGTGTCCAAGGAGCTGGGACACTAGCACCCTGCTCCTTTCACAATAAACTTGGCCGAGTGCCTTAGCCTCTGAATGGAGCCTGGGTCTTTCTTAGCGCAACCCTGTGGTGTGCTGCATGGATAAGCCGCAAGCTCTGCCAGTGCCGCTGGCATCAGAGCTCCAGAAAGAGCCGCCCTGAACAGCCGTAACGACGCTCTGTGGCGCTAGCAGCAATTCATATGGCACTGCAGTCGCTATGGGAAGCAAAATTATCAATCACAACAGCACCTGGGAACACCGGTAAATCAGGACCCCACTGTGATATCGGGTGCTCATATGGAGCTAAGCATCATCCCTCTTTAGTGTAGGTACTTTCCCGCCCTGAGAAACAGGGACACTCTATAATAGCTACTGCAGAGAAAGGCGAACACACACAGAGGCAAGTGAGCCCCAGAGAGAATCAAGCTGAACTTTTGAAAGGAAACCCAGCCTGTGCCTGAAATGCAAGGAGAGCTCTGCTCACGTTTATCTACTACAGAGCTACCCTGAGAAAACACTTGCAGAGCGTGAACTGCCTCATCCACCCTCCTCAGCCCCAGCCCCCAACCCCTCCCACTGGCAAAAACCAGCATGTCACAGAGATTAGCCACAGGCAGGAAGGACTGTGGGAACTGCACCCTCCTTCCAGTGGCTCAGCCCACTGCCACAAGGGGACCCTGCAGGCACTAACAGCAGCCAGACCCACAACTCTGGTACCTGCCATTCCTGCCTGAGCTCTTCCACCCACACCTCCAGCCAAGGCACATAACATGGGCAAGATGGTGGGAAGCACATGGAGACCTTGGCTGTGGGAAGAGGAGCACCATTGTTATGTTCCTGAACTTGCTTCCCTGGAGGGAATATAGAGGGACAGCCTCTCACACGGAGCCAGGATTATTGGGGCTCATACTTCTAACAAGGGGCAACAGGGGAAACGAGGGACCCTGAACCAAACCCAACGCAGCTGCTCCATAGCCCACCCAGCTTCTGATACTCAAGGGAACAGGAATTCTTACCCAGCCAGCTCACAGCCTCATAATTCTCCTGCATCACATCCCTGTAGAGGGCTTTCTGGCCCGGGTCCAGTAGAGCCCATTCCGCTGCAGAGAAATACACAGTCACCTCCTCGAAGGTCACCGGCTCCGCCACGGCCATTTCCTGTCCCTGGCTCTGCAGGCCGTGGGCTGAGCCGGAGACAGACATGGGTGTTCTGCAGCCTGGCAGGGGAGAAGGGCAATTGGAGACGTTTCAGAAAGGGGCTTTAATCCTTTCCACACCCCCATTCTGCCCAGACTCTGTCCCTGGTGACACACATGCTAGACTCTGCCATTGTGGGCAATTGCTAAGTCTAGATATTCCATAAATAACACACAAGTTAGATCCCAAATCCACATTCATTTCTCTCAACTCTTGGCTTGAGTTTCAATGTTACTGCGCTCTAACAATGGGATTCAGTTCTGAGCATGCAGTGTTTTCGAGAAACAAGCCACTAATTATGCCGCCTGAACATGGCTGCAGGTGTCTAAATTTAGGTTTCTGCAGCTAAAGTGTCTCATTTTCCTCCATATATTTGTAGCACAGACTCAAGCAGACCAGGAACATTTTCTCTGCATATTTATTACGCAAATAAAGAATATGCAAATGAAATGCTGCCAGTCTGTAATGGATCAGAGTTTATGGATATCTACAACATTAAAAAAACTCAGAGAACAAATTCTCTCTTCTGGGTGGGTGACTGGTTCCTGCAGAGAGAGGGGCACCCACAGGAGCAATGGGCATTTAGAGCACCCTATTTAGCAACTGAAATATTGTCAGGGGCATAGGAGCTTGTGCCCCCCATTGCTACCACCAGTTACCTCTGCCCTCTCCCCTCCTGCCCCACGAGGTGGGGGAGCTGCCATTGTATCTCCCTCTCCTTCTGTACAACCTGTGTCTCTCCTTCCCCAGCCATGCTGCCCTTGCTTCCACAGTCTCCCCTGCCTCCCTCCCACATTCCCCTTTTCTTCCCTGTGACCCCTCCTCAGAGTTTCCTCCATTGCATCCTTGCTCCCATCCACCCCATTAGTCTCCCTGAATCCTCCATCTCCCTTCACACCTCTTGCATCCTTCTCCTGCTCCAGCCTCACATAGCCCTGTTTCCCTCTTCAGCCCTCCTGCTCACTCCCAGAGCTGGCTCCACTGCCCCGCACTGGCTCTTATTCCATTTAAAAGACAAAGGCGGTGGGGTCCGGGTGCGAGCTGGGAATCAGCTGTCCTGGCTCACACCCAGTCCCAGATGCTGCACCTCTTCTTTTTATATGGAGTGAGAGGCCCTCATTTTAAAAATCACAGGCGCAGTGCCTGGGATGGGGCATGAGGCAGGACAGCTGATTCCTGGCTCACGCCATCCTCTGCTGTGCCTCTGCCTCTCCCCCTGCCACTCAAGCTGGCTCCCCCCAGATCCTGTATCTGTTCCCCCCTTGCTGCCTCTGGCAGCAAGGCAGGAGGGAAGCGACTAGTTGAGTAGTGACTGAACTATCCGACAAGCATATGCTGGTCAGGAAGATGACTACTTGACTAGTCTCTATTCTGGACCCTTGCAAAAAAAGATAATTCATTTAAAAACCTGGATTTTGGCAACACAGAGCAGTAGGACTGTCAGAATGAAGGGCCCCATTGTAATGTATTGTAACAATAGGTGTAGCACACAAAGAAACTGTGACACCGAAGTATGTGATTAGAAGTACAAATATACCAGTAAAATGCCAAATATTTGTATAAACAATAAATTGATAGAAAAGTAAGATGGGAACCTTCAGTGCTTGCAGGCTGGGGAGTTACTTACAGAAATACAGATTATGTAATAAGTTTGCAAGTACAAAATTATTTTTACAAGTATCTCGGTGCTTCACATGTAATAACCTGGCCTGTAGTGAACACGCAGGAAGCAAAATCTACCCAAGTGACCAGTGATGTGAAAATACACCAGGCTGAGGGTAACTGTATTTCCATATGTTGGATACTGGACACCTGGTAAAACAACTGGTATCCAAGTGAGCTCAGTGGCAATCCATCAGAACTGAGCAGCACAAAGGTTCAAATTAACATCAAATCCCTGTTAAGCATAATGCCTGTGTAGCTGGAGCCTTCTTATCTTTAAGGCTTTAGGGTTCAAAAGGGCGAGGGGGACACCCCCCTCCACCTCTCTCACATGACTGGGTGTCTGGCAGAGCTGACTAGGGATGTTAAATATCGGTTAATTGAACAGTTGAGTAACCTCATGAATTCTTATCAGTCAGTTGACTATTCTATAGTCCCTGGGAGCAGGACCAGCCGTCAGTGTGCTCCAGCCTCACTCCTGAGGAGCCCCCCTGTGACTCCACGCTGCTGCCTTGGTATCAGAGGCAGCAGTGCAGGGTGCCAGGCAGAAGCTGGTCTGTGAGGGAAGCCAGTTTAAAAACTATCTCCCCTCATGGACCAGCTGCCTGTTGCCCTGTGCTGCTACCTCTGATAAAGAGGCACTGGTGAGGGGTGGCAGCAGCCTCCATCTGTGGAGGTGGGTCTGAGCTCCCAGACCCGGTATGAGCTGGCACTGAGCTGGGCTGCCTGCCCACCCGCCTCCTAATACACTTTAAATGCAGAGACGCAACAGGGTAGGTCCCAGACCAGTTTCAAGCCAGGACTGAGCTGGATGGCTGGCCAGCCTGCTAAAAATTTACTGGCAATTGTGGGGGTGGGGAATGTGTGTAGTCTATAGCATTAACCTATAAGCTTTTGCTTATTGGTTAACCAACTAGACTATTACATCCCTAGAGCTGACCCCCGGTTCTCTCCTCTGAGCCCCATCTGGCAAGGAGGGAGGACACACACCCTCTCCTGGGACCTGGAGTTATGTCTCCTAGAGAAGCACCTAGGCAGGGCTGCATCCCGCAGGGGGATATGCAGGAACTAGACCCCCTGCTCCCTATTGGTGGGCAGGCAGCTGGGGAGCAGGGATCTCGCAGCAACAGGGCCCCTCAGCTCTGATGGGGAGGGAGACAGAAAATATGGGACAATTTACCCATTTTTAAGAACAAGCCAGGACCCTGCAGCAGACCTTAACCCAGGACGTCTGCTCACTAACTAGAGTGCTGGGCAGGAGAGAAACAACAGCTCTCAGAGGCAGCCCCAGCCACTGAATCTCATCCCCTTGGGCAGCACCCACCTCTCAGGAAGGGATGAGGCACCTTCTCCAGGCACTGGTCACCCACGCAGCCCTGGGAAGTAGGCGCTGTCACCCCCATCCTGGCAGGGAGAAAGCCCTCTGTCCCCGCGCCCATATTTTTACAAACACTGCAAATGTCTCCCCCCCCCGGTATTTTTTTCTGGCAGGGCCTGTGTCCTGTTCTTAACCCTGCTGCCTGCCCCAATTTTGCCCTTTGGCCCTTCTCTTGGCCCTGCAGCCAGTTGTGGGATCTCCCCACCCATATGGTCAGTTTGATCCCTGCACAAATTTTGCCTTCCCTGCAATTTCATGCATCATCTTCCTCCACAAGCAAACTTGTGGGGAGGGGGCTTTTTGGGTCAGGGGCTGCACACATGCATCCAAGTGAGAAGCAAAACAGATTTAAAGCCCCTCATTGATGTGGCCCCCAACTCCCCACATTCACCACACCTGGGGAGGGGGGGAGGTCCAGCCTAGTAGATTTTGTGTGGCCAGGCTCCAGGGAGTGGGGGAGGGGCTAGAAAGCCAGGGCAGGATGAGGGGGGTGCAGAGTGTGTTCTGGCTGGGGCAGTTGGCTGAGGGTGCCCAGTGTAGGCCCTGGTGTGGGCAGTGGGTGAGCAAAGCTTTTGGGGGCTTTTTGGTTTTTAATTTTGATTTTTTTTATCATCAGTGCTGGTACCTCACACACATGCCCTCCGGACCTGCTCTCCATTGCTGAGCTCAGGAAAGTGAAACTTTCCGAGCCCAGAGGCGCAGCCATGGCTGCAGAGAGCCCCATGGAAAGTCTCCAAGAGGAAGCGACTTGTCCTGTCTGTCTGGAGAATTTCACAGCCCTGTCACTCTGGACTGTGGGTCCAGAACCTATCCCTGCTGCAGTTCTGCATTTAAAGTGTATTTAGGAGCAAGGTAGGCAGATAGCACAAGCCACAAGTGAGCCAGGAGCTTAGACTCCCGCCCCTCCCCTTAGACAGGGCTGCTGCCAACCCATGTTGATACCTCTTCATCAGAGGCAGCAGCAGTGGGTGAAAGGCAGGTCCACAAGGGAACTATAGAATAGTCAACTAACCAATACAAATTCATTAAGTTACTCGACTATTACATTAACCGATATTTAACATCCCTACCCTGAACCTGCTTCTCCTGGGAAGGGGATGTGAAGGACAGTCTCTCACACAAAAGCCAGGATTATTGGGGCAGATACTCCTGACAATGAGGGACCCTGAACCAAACCCAACCCAGCTGCTGATGCCCGGGACAGGAATCCTTACCCAGCCAGCTCACGGCCTCATAATTCTCCTGCATCACATCCCTGTAGAGGGCTCTCTGGCCCGGGTCCAGCAGAGCCCATTCCTCCTCAGAGAAATACACAGCCACCTCCTCGAAGCTCACCGGCTCCACCACGGCCATTTCCTGTCCCTGGCTCTGCAGGCCGGGGGCTGAGCTGGGGACAGACATGGGTGTTCTGCAGCCTGACAGGGGAGAGGAGCAATTGGAGACATTTCAGAAGGGGCTTTAACCCTTTCTAGGGAGGTTAAATGTCTATTAATCAACTAATCGAGTGGCAGATGGACTGCTCAGCCAGTTTTTTTTTTTTTTTTTAAGGCAATACCTTTTATTAACTTCTGTTCAGAGGAAGACAAGCTTTCCAGCCAAAGGGAGTTCTTCTGCAGGGCCTTGTTCAGTTGGTCAAATTCTGTCTTCAGTCCACAACTCTAAGGTTATCAGCACCTCTTAAATCATCTCGTTAATCTTTAAAGTGCTGCATAGTTTTTCCTTTTGTTTTAGCAAGATCAGACTAACAGGGCTGCCTCCATTGCTATTCAACTCTAATGTTGTCACTGAAGTAGACTCAAAGGCGCCACAGGGGTATAACGGAAAAGGGAGTGGGGCTTCAGAGAATACATGGGAAGGCTGCCCACCCCCAGTCTGCAGCGCTGGTAGCTCTGTGAGTTTGTCAGGGGAGAACAGGCAACAGGCTTTCTAATGCGCTTCCTCTGCCATTCAGCTTGTTATTCCGGATTGACGGGGCGGGGGGGTGCTCTCGCTCTCCTGCTGCCCCTCCCCCTCTGACAGGCACGGGAGCTGCCTGAGGCGTGTGCGTGTTCCCAAGTGAGGGGGGGCAGCGGGGACAGGAGCAGCCCCACGGGTGCGGGCTCCCTGGTGTGTCACCGCCCCGTGAAATGCACAAGAGCGGGGAGGCGCAGTGGAGGGGCGGGGCTGTTTCACTCTCCCCAGCGCCCCACGCGCGCGAACCCGCAACAGCTTCCCCCGCCCCGCGCAGCCACGTGGGGCCTGCGCGGGTCCCTGCAGCCCCCGCCCCACCGGCCGGGGCTGAGCGCGTGTCAGCACCGTCTCGCGCGGGGTTGGCAGCGGAGACCCCGCAAGTCGCTCCCGCCCCGCCCCCGAGCCCCGGCAGGAGCCCCATGTTGTTACGCGTGGGAGGAGCCGAGAGGGGGGTGGGGCTATTGAGCCCGGGGCGGGATTTCCTCGTGTCCGGCGGTCACGCCCCCGCCCCTCGCGCGGGGGGAAGGGGCGTCCTGCAGGGGCCGCAGCCAGCGGGGCGGGGGGTTCACACGGCTGGGGGCGGGGCCAGGAGATGGAGTCCCCCCGCGGCCTTCCCGGACACGCCCCTTGCGGGGGTCTGTGCAGGGCCGCGCCCAACTCGCGCGGGGGTGGTGTCAGGACATCGGGGGCGGGCTCTGGGAGGGGCGGGGGCGCAGACTGTGTGACGGGGGTGGGGCCCTGGGTGAGGATGGAGGGGAGGGGTGCGGCACTTTCCTGACTCTCCCTCCGGCCGCAGTCCCTGTCGGGGCGATTGGGGTTTTCCAAAGGGGCTGGGTCCATTTCACACCCCGGTTCCCGGCTCCCTCCCTGCAGACAGACGCTCCGGGCTCGGCTGCTCAGTCTGGGCTCCTGCCCCAGCTCTGCCCCCAACCCAGAATTATCCACCTGCCCCCAGCGCCCCAAAGGCCCACAGCCCTGCTCCCCTTCACTGACCCCTGGCTCCCACAGCCCCGCCGGCTCCTCTCCCCGCGGGGCTGCCTTGAGGGGGCACTGCGAGGGGCGCACTGGCCCGAGTCGCTGCAGCGCCTTCATGTCCCTGCCTGCTCCACCCGGCGCCGCCTGGGTCCCAGCGCGCTGCCAACTCTTGGACTCTTTGCCCCACGCGTGTCCCCGGCTGCGCGGGCTGCTCCTGCGGGCCATGGAGCTGCGGGGCGATGGCTCCAGCTCCTGTGGGTTCTTGTGGAGTCGGATTGACCCGCCCCTGGGCTGTAGGAACCGCCCCCAGCAGCTCCCCATGATTCTCTGCTGCGGGGGTTGCTACTATGAGCTAGTATTACACCTGCCCCCTTGCTGCTTCTGCCGGTCCCCACCCTGCAGCCCCTGTGCAGTGCACTGGGAGCTGGGACATTCCCGCCCCAGTGGGGCCCCTCTCCCTTCTCACTGGCCCAGGGACACAGGCTGGGATGGGGGAGGGGGTGTTTGTCAGTTTCCCCTCCTGCCTCTCTCCAGCCTTTGCTCCAGGGCTGGGTGGTTCTGGTGGCTGGGACATTCCCAGCCCCATGTGCTGCTGCCCCTCCCTGCCCCACCCGGCCTGTCACCAGCCCCTTGGGCAGGGGTGCAATGTTGCCATGGATACAGGATACGCCTGTCACAATGAGCGAACCTCTGCCTTTGCCCATCCCTCTCCGGGCACCAGAACAGGAGGCCAAGGGCCCCTCCCACTGTTGAATGTGGGCAGGTCTGGCCTGGCCTCTTTCTCCCCAGTTCCCCCTGCCCCTCCCCATTCCCAGAAGCTGGAGCCCTGCCCAGGGAGGAGAAGCCCTGGGGTGCCAATGCAGCTGGGGCCATCACAGACCCATCCATCTGGGGGGGGGGGCTGGAAAGCTGCCCCTGCCTGATGGGCCGGCCCTAGCAGTCCCTGTCCAGGGCAGATGGAGGGTCCATGGATCCCCCCGCTGCCCAGACAGCTGTTACTGTGACCTGAATGGGGTCAGAACCACAGGGGCAGTTGTGGGGAGCCTCAGACTCTCCATCTGCCCTTGGTGATGGTGGGGACATGGGCTGGGGCTGCTCATGGGCCCCCCACTAGTATTCCCTGTCATCTGAGCACTTGGGCAGCCACTCAGGAGAGATTCAGGTGCTGCTGAGCTTATTAGGAGAGCCCCGGTAGCCTGTGTTTCTATAGGTGGTGCACATCTGCACCTACCTCGGTGCACAGTATGACATTTTTTCCACACATAGATGGAAACAAATTCGAGGGAACCTTCCCCCCCGCCCTGGCAGGACAGCCTGAGTGACAGACAGCCTGCTCCCTCCCCAAACCCCACAACACTCTGGTTTCTGCCCGTCCCAAAAAAGCGTTTGCCCCAAGTCACTGGCGCCTCCCGGCTGAAAGCAAACCCAGCACCTGCAGCCAGTCCTATGGCACAGTCACGAATGATTTACTGGCCAAGAGAAGGGAAGGAGAGTTACTCACAGGGCGAATGCACCAGCTGGACACACGCACACACACGGGGCGCTCCTGCCTAGCCCAAGGGAATAGACGCACCTCTTGTGAGCCAGCTCGGTGTGACCTGTAGCACCAGCCTGCCTGGGGCCACTGCAGATCCCTCAGTTTGTACCTAACCTTCCCCCCACCACCATACCCCTCCCTCCCTGCCCCACCCCCAGCGTCTAAGCCCAGTAGAGAGAAAGTTCTTCCTACCCTGGCTTGGCCTTCCTCCCAGAGCTCACACTGATAAGAGGGTTTGGGGCCCGGCTCCTCTTCAAGGGCACAAGGAGGAGGGAAGCAGCCAACAGAGTCTTTTGCTCACAATGCTCCACGGTGGCTTGTCTGGTGTTTGGAGCTTCCTGCGCCAGGCAGGAGATGTGCCCGCAACCCCCCCCCGTCCGTACACACCAGGGTCTCACACTTGGCTCTGCTCCTCCTGGACTTGGGCTGCTGTGTCACAACAACCCCTTGTCCAGCCCCTGAGAAACACCGAACTCGCCCAGTGCCACAGGCACAGCCAGTCCCAGGGGTCAGCACCGCCAGCCCCAGCATTTCCCAGAGTCCAGCCCCTGCCCCGTCTCTGCCAGTCCAATGCCTGTTTTAACCACACAGTCACCCAGGGGAGCCAGCTGGCTGCCGGCCCGGCATGTGCCAGTGCCCAGGAAGGTCTGGGGCCTGGGCATGAGCTGGCACCAGGCCGGGCAGCGTCACACAGGCCGTGCATGTCTGTGGTGAGCAGCCATGCAACACACACAGCACCCTGACTGTCACAGGGAGCCGTGTCACAGCACTGGCCGGGCTGACGAATCCCTTCCCAACACAGGCTCTTGGGCAGAAAATCTCCCCTTCCTCCTCACACCGACCCGCCCCGTTGCCAGGGCTACACCCACTGACACCCCCGCAGCACAAAGTGTCTGTGCGCTGGCCCCACACCTGAGCCCCCTGCCCGCTGCTCTTATTTCAGTTACGGCCCCGCCCGCCTTCCCCTCGCTCTGTCTGTACCAGAGTCGTGCCGACGCCGGGCTCCCCAGGGGCTGCAGAAGGGAAATAAACCCCCGTGCGCAGCCGGGAGGAAAGGCCCGGTGGCCACATTCACCAGCCCTGAGGGGCTGAGACCGATCGCCAGGCACCTCACTGACCAGCACCTGCCCAGTCACAGGACACGCCGGGACCCACCCAGCCTGAGCTGGGCCCATGGGCTCCCTGGGCAGGGAAAGGGGAGAGACACCCCCTCAGAATGGGCCCCACATGCGCCAGCGTGCGAGCAGGGAGCCGCCGGAGCCAGCCAATGGGAGCCCCCCACAGAGTGTGTGGCCTAAGCCCCGGCTCTCACGGAGTTTAGTGCCTAATTCCCTGCTGCAGGCAGGTGCTGAGCTCGGCCTAGGAACCCCTCTCCTGAGGCCAGGTGGCTCAGGCACCCAAGGAGCCAGGCCGGGGCCTCACTTTCCCAGAGTGGGCAGAGGAGGGTGTGGGCCCCACCTGAGAGCTTTCAGCCCCCAGGTTAGGCCCTGGGAGTTGGGATCCTCGTCCCCTCCTGCCTCTGCCAGGTGGGGGAACTGAGGCAGGGTCTCCCTAGCTGAGGGGCAGATGTTATGAGGGGCAGGGGAAGGAAGCAGTGAGGGGATGGGGGCAGGGCAAGCACGGGAGGGAAGAGGGAGGCAGGTGTCCCGTTCGGGAATGGAAGGCCCTGTACCCTCCACTCCTGCCTCCCCCTCACACCCAGTTCCCCCTAGAGGCTCGCTGGTGCAGCTGCCCCACTGCCAGCCCCACTGCTTGGCATGGTGCAGTCATGGGGCCAAGGGCAGGGGAGGCCTCAAGTGTGGGGAGCAAACGGGGCATTTCTTTCTTGAACAGTGGTTGGCGGGGATCTGTTTCACTCTCCTAGAGCCCTGCTTACACGAACCCGCAACATCCCCCCCACACGCAGCCATGCGGGGCCGCAGAAAAGAGGTGGGGGCTGCTCAATCTGCCCCCCCAACCCAGAATTATTCCCCCGCCAGTGCCCCAAAGGCCACAGCCCCTTCCCCACGTCCCTGCTCCCCCTCACTGCCCCCTGGCTCCCACAGTCCCGCCCCCTTCACACACACCCCACCGACTCCCCTTCTTCCCGGGGAAGGCTACAAAGAGCGAGGGGCGCCCTGGCCCAAGTCCCTGCAGAGCCTGCAAGTCCCTGCCTGCTCCGCCTGGCACCCCCTGAGTCCTAGCACGCTGCCATCTCTTGGGCTCTTTGCCCCACACATGTCACTGGCTGCTTGGGCTGCTCCCCCTCTGCAGCCCATGGAGCTGCCGGGGCGATGGCTCCAGCTCCTTTGGGTTCTCATGGAGTTGAATTAACCCACCCCTGGGCTGTGGGACGTGAATGGGGTAAGAACCACAGGGGCAGTTGTGGGGAGCCTCAGACTCTCCACCTGCCCTGGACGGGGGGTAGGGACATGGGCTGGGGCTGCTCATGGGCCCCCCACCAGTGTTCCCTGTCATCTGAGCACTTGGGCAGCCACTCAGGAGAGATTCAGATGCCGCCCAACTGATTAGCAAAGCCCCCACAGCCGGCAGCCTGTGTTTCTATGGGTGGTGCACATCTGCACCCGGCTTGGTGTACAGAACAACATTTATTCCACACATAGATGGAAGCAATTTGAGGGAACCTTCCCCCCCTACCCCAGCAGGGCAGCCTGAGTGATAGACAGCCTGCTCCCTCCCCAAGCCTCACAACACTCTGGTTTCTGCCTGAGCCAAAGGAGAGTTTGCCCCAAGTCACTGGCATCTCCCGGCTAAAAGCAAACCCAGCACCTGCAGCCAGTCCTATGGCACCGTCATGAATGATTTACTGGCCAAGAGAAGGGAAGGAGAGTTACTCACAGGGCGAATGCACCAGCTGGACACACACGCACACACACGGGGCGCTCCTGCCTAGCCCAAGGGAATAGACGCACCTCTTGTGAGCCAGCTCGGTGTGTCCTGTAGCACCAGCCTGCCTGGGGCCACTGCAGATCCCTCAGTTTGTACCTAACCCTCCCCCCACCACCATACCCCTCCCTCCCTGCTCCACCCCCAGCGTCTAAGCCCAGTAGAGAGAAAGTTCTTCCTACCCTGGCCTTCCTCCCCAGAGCTCACACTGATAAGAGGGTTTGGGGCCCGGCTCCTCTTCAAGGGCACAAGGAGGAGGGAAGCAGCCAACAGAGTCTTTTGCTCACAATGCTCCACGGTGGCTTGTCTGGTGTTTGGAGCTTCCTGCGCCAGGCAGGAGATGTGCCCGCAACCCCCTCCCCGTCTGTACACACCCGGGTCTCACACTTGGCTCTGCTCCTCTCCTGGACTTGGGCTGCTCCCGGTGTCACAACAACCCCTTGTCCAGCCCCTGAGAAACACCGAACTCTCGCCCAGTGCCACAGGCACAGCCAGTCCCAGGGGGTCAGCACCGCCAGCCGCCCCCCAGCATTTCCCAGAGTCCAGCCCCTGCCCCCGTCTCTGCCAGTCCAATGCCTGTTTTAACCACACAGTCACCCAGGGGAGCCAGCTGGCTGCCGGCCCGGCATGTGCCAGTGCCCAGGAAGGTCTGGGGCCTGGGCATGAGCTGGCACCAGGCCGGGCAGCGTCACACAGGCCGTGCATGTCTGTGGTGAGCAGCCGTGCAACACACACAGCACCCTGACTGTCACAGGGAGCCGTGTCACAGCACTGGCCGGGCTGACGAATCCCTTCCCAACACAGGCTCTTGGGCAGAAAATCTCCCCTTCCTCCTCACACCGACCCGCCCCGTTGCCAGGGCTACCCCCACTGACACCCCCGCAGCACAAAGTGTCTTTGCTGGCCCCACAACTGAGCCCCTGCCCGCTGCTCTTATTTCAGTCACGGCCCCGCCCGCCTTCCCCTCGCTGTGTCTGCGCCAGAGTCGCGCCTGCACCGGGCTCCCCAGAGGCTGCAGAAGGGAAATAAACCCCCGTGCGCAGCCGGAAGGAAAGGCCTGGGGGCCACATTCACTGGCCCTGAGGGGCTGAGACCGATCACCAGGCACCTCACTGACCAGTCACAGGACGCGCCGGGACCCACCCAGCCTGAGCTGGGCCCGTGGGCTCCCTGGGCAAGGAAAGGGGAGAGACTCCCCCTCAGAATGGGCCCCACACACGCCAGCGTGCGAGCAGGGAGCCGCCGGAGCCAGCCAATGGGAGCCCCCCACAGAGCGTGTGGCCTAAGCCCCGGCACTCATGGAGTTTGGTGCCTAATTCCCCGCTGCAGGCAGGTGCTGAGCTCGGCCTAGGAACCCCTCTGCTGGGGCCAGGTGGCCCGGTACCCTCGCTGCCCTCTGGGCCAAGGAGTAAGGCTGGAGCCTCACGCACCTGGAGTGGGCAGAGGGGGTGGGGCCCACCTGAGACCTTTCAGCCCCCTGGTTAGCCCCTGGGATGTGGGGTCCTCATCCCCTCCTGTCTGTTCCCAGTGGGGGAACTGAGGCAGGGTGAAGCCCCTGAGCTGGCATGTGCAGCTCTTAGCATTGGGGCAGCTGGGGGGCGGGGGCAGGTGCGTCCCCATTAGCTGGGCCAGGGCAGCGGAGGAACCACTTCTGGGCAGTGTGGGGAGCAGGGCTGACCAGGGAGGCACCACCAGCCCCTCCTCCTGCCCCCTCCCCACACCCAGTTCCCCTAGAGCCTGGCTGGCGTGGCTGCCTCACAGCCAACCCTGCTGCTCTGCGTGGTGCAGTCATGGGGCCCAGGGCAGGGGAGCTGCTCAGGTGTGGGGAGCAGATTTCATGTGGATGGGGGGCCTAGAGTGCAGGGGAGGGATGGGGGATGGACCAGGCCATGTCTGGCTTGGGGAGAGGAGGCAGAGCCTCTCCCAGCCTTCCCTACCCGCCCCCACACACAATTTCTAGTCCCAGCGTGGCCCTTGGAGCTAAAAGTTTGCCAATCCCTGAAATAGCAAACGTGAGTGTTCAGAAGGCTCATCCCCTTCCCACCCCCGCTGCACCCACCTCCCTCACAGCACCCCACCCCCTCACTGCGTCCCTCCCATTCCCACCTCCTGCCCCATCCTACCTACTGCCTCCCTCCCCAGCTCACCTCCTACCCCACCCCTCACTGCATCCCTCCCTGTCCCACCCCTACTGCATCCCTCCCCATTCTACATCCTGTCCCCATCCTCTCACTGCCTCCTCTCCATCCCACCTCCTGCTCCTCCCCAGTACGGAGAGCTAAATAGGGGAGGCAGGGTGAGGAGGCTGTTCCCTTCCCCAAAGAGCCAGGTGTGGCCTGGTCCCTCCCCCTGTCTCCCTGGGGCCCCACCCTCTATCCAACCCCCCTGAACACACACCCACACTGCCCCCTAGGATCCCCAAGTCCTACTGAACCCCTGCACCCTCCTGCTGCCTCCCCTTCCTCACTGCCCCTGCCCCTTTGCCCTTTTTCCTGATGCCCATCCCCTCACCACCCTCTGCCCCCATTTCTGTCATGCCCTGTGCCTCAGACATGACTTGCTCCAACCCCACCTTCCTCATGCCTATCCCCTTCTGTCAAGCCTTCTCCCAGCACCTCCCCCTCCAGTCCCCAATGCCCTTACCCTCCCCTCTTTCAGCATCACCCTGTCCCCTCCCACTGACACCTCCCCTCCTGCCCTTTTCCTCATTGTCTGCACTTGGCCCCCTGGCATTTGTGTCTCCTCTACCCTGTCCCTTTAGTGCCTTCTCCTTTCTTCCCCTCTCCTCCTCCATACAAGCCCCTTCCACCCCTTCCCTTTCTTCCTCCTCCACCCTCCCCACTGCAAAGCCCCTTCCTCTCCCACCCTTCCTCTTATTCTCCCCCTTACCTTCAGCTTCTGCCTTACAGCTTGCAGGGCTGGAGTCAGAGCCAGCCCAAGCTGCAGGGCCGGGAGGAGGCACCCCTGGGTGCCGTATGGTGCTGCAGGGCGGGGCGCTGCGCAGTGCTGCAGGGCCAGGCGGGGGCGCCTCAAGGGCACCGCGCCATACTGCCGGGCCAGGTGGCAGCGCTCCCGGGTGCCTCAGGGGCGCTGTGCTGTGCTGCTGGGCCGCGGTGCTGCCGGGCCAGGTGGGGCCCAGGGTGCAAAAATGGCTTGGGCTAGCTGGCCCAAGACATTAGGGTGTGCCTGGGCACACCCGGCACACCCCGTGCGCACGTCTATGACCCTACACCTGTGGGCTGCTCCACCCTACAGTGTGACAGAAGCTGGGTGAGAGGCTGGGGAGTCTGGGCCTGCCCCCAAAGGTCCATCCATGCAGGGGGGAAATGCTGGGGATGTGATGAGGGTCACCCCTCCCCAGGCATATGCACCCACCCCCCAGTGTTGGGAGCGAAGGTCTAGAGAAGTAGCATGTGTGTGTGTGTGTGGGGGGGGGTTGTTCCCTGCTCTTGCTCGGCCTCTTCCCCCGAGGCCTTGTCCAAAGAGTTAGTAACAGAATATTTGTCGAAGTTTAACTATAGCACAAGACCAGCATAAGTGTGTTTCATGTAGTGGTTATCACGTTTATCTAACATGCAAAAGATCCCTGCTTCAAAGTCAGGCTCTTATTGCTGCTCCTTGGTGCCCAGGTAAGTGCAGCTCCTGCTGCCTGGCCTGTACCTGGGATGAGCCCAACTCCCATTAAATTAATGGGTAGCAGATTTTAAACTAATAAAAGAAAGTTCTTCTTCACATAGGCTACGTCTACATTGGCAAGATTTTGCGCAAAAGCAGGTGCTTTTGCACAAAATCTTGCCACCTCTCTACACTGGCCGGGAGTACTTGCACAAGAACACTGACAGTCTAATGTATAAAATCAGTGCTTCTGCGCAAATACTCTGACGCCCGCTCAGGATAAGCCCTCTTGCGCAACTGTTCTTGCGCAAGAGGCCAGTGTAGACAGGCAACATCAATTTCTTGCGCAAGAAAACCCGATGGCTAAAATGGCCATCAGAGCTTTGCAAGAAGAGACATCTACACTGGCATGGATGCTTTGCGCAAAAGCACATCTCTTGCACAAAAGCACATGCCAGTGTAGAGGCTCCCTTGTGCAAATGCTTTAACGCAAAAACTCTTGCGTTAAAAGTATTTGCGCAAAATCATGCCAGTGTAGATGTAGCCGAGGGCTTATTCCTGAGTGGGAGCATCATAGTTCTTGCGCAAGAAGCACTGATTTCATACATTAGAACATCAGTGTTCTTGCGTAAGAACTCGCGGCCAGTGTAGACAGGCAGCAAGTTTTCATGCAAAAGCAACTGCTTTTGCGCAAGATCGAGCCAATGTAGACACAGCCCAGGATCAGAACCAGAGCAATACAAGCAAAACCAGGAATTCAAGAAAAGGCAGGACAGGATGATAAAGTGAAATCTCTACTCTTCTTTAATTCAAAACTAATTTTGAACTTTTTGACAGTAGCCAACCACTCAGCCTGTGCTTTCTTCCCCCCAACTTCCCCACGGGAAAAAAAGGAACAATCATCAATAGCAGACAGCAATGATATTAAAGCAGCACTGTCTGCTTGTTTCATGCTCAGAAGCTTGTCACTCATCCTCGTGGTTGGCAAGACCAACCACTTTCAGCTACATTTCTCTAATTACCAACTATAGAAACAATCCCTGAAAGTACAGTCTTAGCAGGGCCCTCTTCGCTACACACCCAAACTCATGTGCATTCACTTTCTCCTCATGAGGAATGTTTTCACACAACACTTAGAAAACTAAAGAACAGAAATAATCTTAGCAAAGTGCTTGTCCCATTCAAACACACTCCACCAGATTTAGAAATCTGCATATTAGAATATGCTCCGTGTCCCTGATTACAGCAATATGCCTCCTGATTAGCATGTGGAGCACCTGGCACCCAATCAAAATCTCTTGCTGTTTCTTCCTCAAACTGCAGTTTCGGCTCCTTTAAATCAGTAGTAACAAACTGCCAGTCTGCGGAACAGCTGGGTCCAGGAACCCATGCCTGCCGGGCAAGTGGCAACTAAGTAGAAATACTTGATTACACTAACCAAGACCTTTTTGGGTATTTGTACTTTACTCAAGTAATTTGTTTTTGTCACACTTTGACTTTTAATCAAGGTGGGTTTTTTTAGACAACATTGTACTTTTTACTCCACTCCCATTTCCACAAGCGCTGGGTTACTCACAACTTGCATCATTCTGCTTTGCAGAGAGGACAGAGGCACTTACTTGTGTCGGGTGAATCCTCTGCTCTGGTGGGAGCAGCAGCAGGGTGGGTGGGTGCCTGGGGCAGGGGCTCCCCATTCTCCCTGGGACAGAGGCCCCCTGTAGAAGCCCTGTGGGGAGCGGGTGGGGCAGGCTGTGCTGGGGGAGGCTGGGGGTGGGCGACTGAGTGGGGTGGGGATTGAAGAACAGGACCCAGAAGCCTGATGCTAAAACTCCCCCTCAGTCTGGAGTTTCACACCCTGACGGATCAGAATAAAGGGTCTTAAAGGAGCTACAGCCCCACAGCCCAGCCTAGGGATGGCTCAGCCAGTGGGTTAGAAGCACCGGGACACAGAGAGACTCAGGAGCTGCTCAGAGACAACCACTGGCAAGAAGCAGAACAATTCTCGAGCAGTCGATTGGTTCTGGCTCATTTGCTGGGACTTAGGGAGAACAACAAAGTCCTGAGTCTCCTCCCCTGTGACTTCCTCCCAGCTCAGCCAATCAGAATTGGGACTAGAACTGGAAGGCTATGTGTACACTGGTGGGGCTGTGTCTACACTGATGGATTATTGTGCAAGAAGGGCAACACTGCCCACTCGCTCTTGCGCAAGAAGTTTTATAGTAAAGTGTAGTAAGAAAGGGCTTCTTGCACAAGAGCTCTTCTCTTTTCTAGCAGGTGTAAGTCCTCTTGCACAAGAGCTCAGGACAGGGGTTTCTTGCACAAGAGAGCATCCACACTGCCATGGATGCTCTTGCACAAAAGCACAGCTCACACATGGCAGTGCAGATGTGTTTTTGCACAAGAACCTGCCAGGGCAGATATAGCCCAAGGGACCTTCAGAGACAAAGGCCAGTTGCCTGCTTCAGAGCAGGACTAAACACCATCCTTATCAATGTCTCACCAAAGCAGGGAAGCTACCAGGAGTAGGATTTGAACCCACGCAGACAAATGTCCATTGGAACTTAAGTCCAACACCTTAGCCACTCAGCCATCCTGGTGGTATTGGAGAGAGCAGCCATGAGAAAGGTCTCTCCCCAAACAGCCCAGGGACTCGCTCTCAGAGCATCTGCCCATCCCAGTTGCCATTCCCGTGGCTGCCCAGGGTGGCGCTGGGCTTCTCTCAGGGCAAGCCAGAGCAGAGCTGGGCCATGCTGTTTCTCTGGTGCTTGTGGCTGTTGCTCAGCTCCCCCTCTGCAGCTTCGGTTCTACTCTGCCAGCAGCAGCCTTTGTGTGGTTTCCCAGTCTGCCTCTTGTGGCGAGCCTGGCCTTTGATTTGGTGCCCCTCCAGGGCTGCACAGAATCTACCACCTTTACACCTTGTGAGCACGTTCCCGTCAGCTTTGGCCACACCTCTTCTCGGAGCTTCATTTACTGTTCAGAAGATCCACCTGTGACATGACCATGGAAATCATTGTGCTACTGCTGTTATACAACTGCAATAAACCTGGTGCGAAGTGTACTGATTTCCATGTCAATGGGAATGTTCTGATGTGATGACTATGATTATCTTGTTTATGTCCATTATTTTTGAACTAGAACAGGCTGGGCTTTGGAAGAATGCTGGGGCACTGGGTACCAACTATCCAAGAAAGCACATTCCTGAGCAGGAGGAGGCCAATCAACACACAGATTTCCGCAGTATCTGCAAACACACAGTCCTAACAGATGGCTCAGAAAGACATTGACCCTTGTGCACAAGAGCGGGATGAGGGGATAATGGATATGGATGTTTTGTTCAAACAAACAGGCAGAAGGCTAAGGGGGTAGAACACATGGAACACAACATGGATCTTGTTTGTGTCAATGTGAGAGGAGAAGTCACAGGAGGGGCATGTTGATGCTGGCTGAGGGGCAGTGTTCTAGCTGCTGACTGAGCTGGTACTGTTATTGGGTTGGGACAAGTCTCACTGTACCTGTGTCCAAGGAGCTGGGACACTAGCACCCTGCTCCTTTCACAATAAACTTGGCCGAGTGCCTTAGCCTCTGAATGGAGCCTGGGTCTTTCTTAGCGGCAACCCTGTGGTGTGCTGCATGGATAAGCCGCAAGCTCTGGCAGTGCCGCTGGCATCAGAGCTCCAGAAAGAGCCACACTGAACAGCCGTAACGACGCTCTGTGGCGCTAGCAGCAATTCATATGGCACTGCAGTCGCTATGGGAAGCAAAATTATCAATCACAGCGGCATGTGAACTCCGGTGTAAATGGGAACTCCGGTGTAAATCAGGACCCCACTGTGCTATCGGGGTGCTCATATGGAGCTAAGCATCATCCCTCTTTAGTGTAGGTACCCTTCCCAGCCCTGAGAAACAGGGACATTCTATAATAGCTACTGCAGAGAGACGTGACCACACACAGAGGCAAGTGAGCCCCAGAGAGAATCAAGCTGAACTTTTGAAAGGAAACCCAGCCTGTGCCTGAAATGCAAGGAGAGCTCTGCTCACATTTATCTACTACAGAGCTACCCCTGAGAAAACAGTTGCAGAGCGTGAACTGCCTCATCCACCCTCCCTCAGCCCCAGCCCCCAACCCCTCCCACTGGCAAAAAACAGCATGTCACAGAGATTAGCCACAGGCAGGGAAGGACTCTGGGAACTGCACCCTCCTTCCAGCAGCTCAGCCCACTGCCACAAGGGGACCCTGCAGGCACTAACAGCAGCCAGACCCACAACTCTGGTACCTGCCATTCCTGCCTGAGCTCTTCCACCCACACCTCCAGCCAAGGCATAACATGGGCAAGATGGTGGGAAGCACATGGAGACCTTGGCTGTGGGAAGAGTAGCACCATTGTTATGTTCCTGAACTTGCTTCCCCTGGAGGGAATGTAGAGGGGACAGTCTCTCACACGGGAGCCAGGATTATTGGGGCTCATACTTCTAACAAGGGGGGGCAGGGGAAACGAGGGACCCTGAACCAAACCCAACGCAGCTGCTCCATAGCCCACCCAGCTTCTGATACTCAAGGGAACAGGAATTCTTACCCAGCCAGCTCACAGCCTCATAATTCTCCTGCATCACATCCCTGTAGAGGGCTTTCTGGCCCGGGTCCAGTAGAGCCCATTCCGCCGCAGAGAAATACACAGTCACCTCCTCGAAGGTCACCGGCTCCGCCACAGCCATCTCCTGTCCCTGGCTCTGCAGGCCATGGGCTGAGCTGGAGACAGACATGGGTGTTCTGCAGCCTGGCAGGGGAGAAGGGCAATTGGAGACGTTTCAGAAAGGGGCTTTAATCCTTTCCATGCCCCCATTCTGCCCAGACTCTGTCCCTGGTTACACACATGCTAGACTCTGCCATTGTAGGCAATTGCTAAGTCTAGATATTCCATAAATAACACACAAGTTAGATCCCAAATCCACATTCATTTCTCTCAGCTCTTGGCTTGAGTTTCAACGTTACTGCGCCTCTAACAATGGGATTCAGTTCTGAGCATGCAGCGTTTTTGAGAAACAAGCCACTAATTATGCCACCTGAATGTGGCTGCAGGTGTCTAAATTTAGGTTTCTGCAGCTAAAGTGTCTCATTTTCCTCCATATATTTGTAGCACGGACTCAAGCAGACCAGGAACATTTTCTCTGCATATTTATTATGCAAATAAAGAATATGCAAATGAAATGCTGCTAGTCTGTAATGGATCAGAGTTTGCGGATATCTACAACATTAAAAAAAACTCATAGAACAAATTCCCCTCTCTTCTGGGTGGGTGACTGGTGCCTGCAGAGAGAGGGGCACCCACAGGAGCAATGGGCATTTAGAGCACCCTATTTAGCAACTGAAATATTGTCAGGGGCATAGGAGCTTGTGCCCCCATTGCTACCACCAGTTACCTCTGCCCTCTCCTCCTGCCCCACGAGGTGGGAGCTGCCATTGTATCTCCTCTCCCCTTCTGTACAACCTGTCTCTCCTTCCCAGCCATGCTGCTCTTGCTTCCACAGTCTCCCCCTGCCTCCCCTCCCACATCCCCTTTCCTTCCCTGTGACCCCTCCTCAGAGTTTCCCTCCATTGCATCCCTGCTCCCATCCACCCCATTAGTCTCCCCTGAATCCTCCATCTCCCTTCACACCTCTTGCATCCTTCTCCTGCTCCAGCCTCACATAGCCCTGTTTCCCTCTTCAGCCCCCTCCTGCTCACTCCCCAGAGCTGGCTCCACTGCCCCGCACTGGCTCTTATTCCATTTAAAAGACAAAGGTGGTGGGGGTCCGGGTGCGAGCTGGGAATCAGCTGTCCTGGCTCACACCCAGTCCCAGATGCTGCACCTCTTCTTTTTATATGGAGTGAGAGGCCCTCATTTTAAAAATCACAGGCGCAGTGCCTGGGATGGGGCATGAGGCAGGACAGCTGATTCCTGGCTCACGCCATCCTCTGCTGTGCCTCTGCCTCTCCTCCTGCCACTCAAGCTGGCTCCCCCCAGATCCTGTATCTGTTCCCCCCTTGCTGCCTCTGGCAGCAGAGGCAGGAAGCGACTAGTTGAGTAGTGACTGAACTATCCGACAAGCATATGCTGGTCAGGAAGATGACTACTTGACTAGTCTCTATTCTGGACCCTTGCAAAAAGATAATTCATTTAAAAACCTGGATTTTGGCAACACAGAGCAGTAGGACTGTCAGAATGAAGGGCCCCATTGTAATGTATTGTAACAATAGGTGTAGCACACAAAGAAACTGTGACACCGAAGTATGTGATTAGAAGTACAAATATACCAGTAAAATGCCAAATATTTGTATAAACAATAAATTGATAGAAAAGTAAGATGGGAACCTTCAGTGCTTGCAGGCTGGGGAGTTACTTACAGAAATACAGATTATGTAATAAGTTTGCAAGTACAAAATTATTTTTACAAGTATCTCGGTGCTTTCACATGTAATAACCTGGCCTGTAGTGAACACGCAGGAAGCAAAATCTACCCAAGTGACCGCTGATGTGAAAATGCACCAGGCTGAGGGTAACTGTATTTCCATATGTTGGATACTGGACACCTGGTAAAACGACTGGTATCCAAGTGAGCTCAGTGGCAATCCATCAGAACTGAGCAGCACAAAGGTTCAAATTAACATCAAATCCCTGTTAAGCATAATGCCTGTGTAGCTGGAGCCTTCTGATCTTTAAGGCTTTAGGGTTCAAAAGGGCGAGGGGGACACTCCCCTCCACCTCTCTCACATGACTGGGTGTCTGGCAGAGCTGACTAGGGATGTTAAATATCGGTTAATTGAATAGTTGAGTAACCTCATGAATTCTTATCGGTCAGTTGACTATTCTCTAGTCCCTGGGAGCAGGACCAGCAGTCAGTGTGCTCCAGCCTCACTCCTGAGGAGCCCCCTGTGACTCCATGCTGCTGCCTTGGTATCAGAGGCAGCAGTGCAGGGTGCCAGGCAGAAGCTGGTCTGTGAGGGAAGCCAGTTTAAAAACTATCTCCCCTCATGGACCAGCTGCCTGTTGCCCTGTGCTGCTACCTCTGATAAAGAGGCAGTGGTGAGGGGTGGCAGCAGCCTCCATCTGTGGAGGTGGGTCTGAGCTCCCAGACCCGGTATGAGCTGGCACTGAGCTGGGCTGCCTGCCCACCCGCCTCCTAATACACTTTAAATGCAGAGACGCAACAGGGGTAGGTCCCAGACCAGTTTCAAGCCAGGACTGAGCTGGATGGCTGGCCAGCCTGCTAAAAATTTACTGGCAATTGTGGGGGTGGGGGGGAATGTGTGTAGTCTATAGCATTAACCTATAAGCTTTTGCTTATTGGTTAACCAACTAGACTATTACATCCCTAGAGCTGACCCCGGTTCTCTCCTCTGAGCCCCATCTGGCAAGGAGGAGGACACACACCCTCTCCTGGGACCTGGAGTTATGTCTCCTAGGGAAGCACCTAGGCAGGGCTGCACCCGCAGGGGATATGCAGGAACTAGACCCCCTGCTCCCTATTGGTGGGCAGGCAGCTGGGGAGCAGGGATCTCGCAGCAACAGGGCCCCTCAGCTCTGATGGGGAGGGAGACAGAAAATATGGGACAATTTACCCATTTTTAAGAACAAGCCAGGACCCTGCAGCAGACCTTAACCCAGGACGTCTGCTCACTAACTAGAGTGCTGGGCAGGAGAGAAAACAACAGCTCTCAGAGGCAGCCCCCAGCCACTGAATCTCATCCCCTTGGATAGCACCCACCTCTCAGGAAGGGAAGAGGCACCTTCTCCAGGCACTGGTCACCCGCGCAGCCCTGGGAAGTAGGCGCTGCCACCCCCCATCCTGGCAGGGAGAAAGCCCTCTGTCCCCGCGCCCATATTTTTACAAACACTGCAAATGTCTCCCGGTATTTTTTTCTGGCAGGGCCTGTGTCCTGTTCTTAACCCTGCTGCCTGCCCCAATTTTGCCCTTTGGCCCTTCTCTTGGCCCTGCAGCCAGTTGTGGGATCTCCCCACCCATATGGTCAGTTTGATCCCTGCACAAATTTTGCCTTCCCTGCAATTTCATGCATCATCTTCCCTCCACAAGCAAACTTGTGGGGGAGGGGGGGCTCTTTTTGGGTCAGGGGCTGCACACATGCATCCAAGTGAGAAGCAAAACAGATATAAAGCCCCTCATTGATGTGGCCCCCAACTCCCCACATTCACCACACCTGGGGAGGGGGGAGGTCCAGCCTAGTAGATTTTGTGTGGCCAGGCTCCAGGGAGTGGGGGAGGGGCTAGAAAGCCAGGGCAGGATGAGGGGGGTGCAGAGTGTGTTCTGGCTGGGGCAGTTGGCTGAGGGTGCCCAGTGTAGGCCCTGGTGTGGGCAGTGGGTGAGCAAAGCTTTTGGGGGCTTTTTGGTTTTTAATTTTGATTTTTATCATCAGTGCTGGTACCTCACACACATGCCCTCCGGACCTGCCCCTCCATTGCTGAGCTCAGGAAAGTGAAACTTTCCGAGCCCAGAGGCAGCCATGGCTGCAGAGAGCCCCATGGAAAGTCTCCAAGAGGAAGCGACTTGTCCTGTCTGTCTGGAGAATTTCACAGCCCCTGTCACTCTGGACTGTGGGTCCAGAACCTATCCCTGCTGCAGTTCTGCATTTAAAGTGTATTTAGGAGCAAGGTAGGCAGATAGCACAAGCCACAAGTGAGCCAGCTTAGAACTCCCCTCCCCTTAGACAGGGGCTGCTGCCAACCCATGTTGATACCTCTTCATCAGAGGCAGCAGCAGTGGGTGAAAGGCAGCCGGTCCACAAGGGAACTATAGAATAGTCAACTAACCAATATAAATTCATTAAGTTACTCGACTATTACATTAACCGATATTTAACATCCCTACCCTGAACCTGCTTCTCCTGGGAAGGGGATGTGAAGGGGACAGTCTCTCACACAAAAGCCAGGATTATTGGGGCAGATACTCCTGACAATGAGGGACCCTGAACCAAACCCAACCCAGCTGCTGATGCCCAAGGGGACAGGAATCCTTACCCAGCCAGCTCACGGCCTCATAATTCTCCTGCATCACATCCCTGTAGAGGGCTCTCTCTGGCCCGGGTCCAGCAGAGCCCATTCCTCCTCAGAGAAATACACAGCCACCTCCTCGAAGCTCACCGGCTCCACCACGGCCATTTCCTGTCCCTGGCTCTGCAGGCCGGGGGCTGAGCTGGGGACAGACATGGGTGTTCTGCAGCCTGACAAGGGAGAGGAGCAATTGGAGACATTTCAGAAGGGGCTTTAACCCTTTCTAGGGAGGTTAAATGTCTATTAATCAACTAATCAAGTGGCAGATGGACTGCTCAGCCAGTTTTTTTTTTAAAGGCAATACCTTTTATTAACTTCTGTTCAGAGGAAGACAAGCTTTCCAGCCAAAGGGAGTTCTTCTGCAGGGCCTTGTTCAGTTGGTCAAATTCTGTCTTCAGTCCACAACTCTAAGGTTATCAGCACCTCTTAAATCATCTCGTTAATCTTTAAAGTGCTGCATAGTTTTTCCTTTTGTTTTAGCAAGATCAGACTAACAGGGCTGCCTCTCCATTGCTATTCAACTCTAATGTTGTCACTGAAGTAGACTCAAAGGCGCCACAGGGGTATAACGGAAAAGGGAGTGGGGCTTCAGAGAATACATTGGAAGGCTGCCCACCCCCAGTCTGCAGCGCTGGTAGCTCTGTGAGTTTGTCAGGGGAGAACAGGCAACAGGCTTTCTAATGCGCTTCCTCTGCCATTCAGCTTGTTATTCCGGATTGATGGGGAGGGGGGGGGTGCTCTCGCTCTCCTGCTGCCCTCCTCTGACAGGCACGGGAGCTGCCTGAGGCGTGTGCGTGTTCCCAAGTGAGGGGGGGCAGCGGGGACAGGAGCAGCCCCACGGGTGCGGGCTCCCTGGTGTGTCACCGCCCCGTGAAATGCACGGGGAGGCGCAGTGGAGGGGGCGGGGGGGGCTGTTTCACAGCTTCCCCCGCCCCGCGCAGCCACGTGGGGCCTGCGCGGGTCCCTGCAGCCCCCGCCCCACCGGCCGGGGCTGAGCACGTGTCAGCAGCGTCTCGCGCGGGGTTGGCAGCGGAGACCCCGCAAGTCGCTCCCGCCCCGCCCCCGAGCCCCGGCAGGGAGCCCCCATGTTGTTACGCGTGGGAGGAGCCGAGAGGGGGGTGGGGCTATTGAGCCCGGGGCGGGATTTCCTCGTGTCCGGCGGTCACGCCCCCGCCCCTCGCGCGGGGGGAAGGGGCGTCCCTGCAGGGGCCGCAGCCAGCGGGGCGGGGGGTTCACACGGCTGGGGGTGGGGCCAGGCGATGGAGTCCCCCCGCGGCCTTCCCGGACACGCCCCTTGCGGGGGGGGGGGTTCTGTGCAGGGGCCGCGCCCAACTCGCGCGGGGGGGTGGTGTCAGGACATCGGGGGGGCGGGCTCTGGGAGGGCGGGGGCGCAGACTGTGTGACGGGGTGGGGCCCTGGGTGAGGATGGAGGGGAGGGGTGCGGCACTTTCCTGACTCTCCCCCTCCGGCCGCAGTCCCTGTTGGGGCGATTGGGGTTTTCAAAGGGGCTGGGTCCATTTCACACCCCGGTTCCCCGGCTCCTCCCTGCAGACAGACGCTCCGGGCTCGGCTGCTCAGTCTGGGCTCCCCTGCCCCAGCTCTGCCCCACCCACCCAGAATTATCCACCTGCATCCCCCAGCGCCCCAAAGGCCCACAGCCCTGCTCCCCTTCACTGACCCCTGGCTCCCACAGCCCCGCCGGCTCCCCGGGGGCTGCCTGAGGGGGCACTGCGAGGGGCGCACTGGCCCGAGTCGCTGCAGCGCCTTCATGTCCCTGCCTGCTCCACCCGGCGCCGCCTGGGTCCTAGCGCGCTGCCAACTCTTGGACTCTTTGCCCCACGCGTGTCCCTGGCTGCGCGGGCTGCTCCCTCCTGCGGGCCATGGAGCTGCGGGGCGATGGCTCCAGCTCCTGTGGGTTCTTGTGGAGTCGGATTGACCCGCCCCTGGGCTGTAGGAACCGCCCCCCCCAGCAGCAACCCCCCCCCCCATGATTCTCTGCTGCGGGGGTTGCTACTATGAGCTAGTATTACACCTGCCCCCTTGCTGCTTCTGCCGGTCCCCACCCTGCAGCCCCTGTGCAGTGCACTGGGAGCTGGGACATTCCCGCCCCAGTGGGGCCCTCTCCTTCTCACTGGCCCAGGGACACAGGCTGGGATGGGGCGGGGGTGTTTGTCAGTTTCCCCTCCTGCCTCTCTCCAGCCTTTGCTCCAGGGCTGGGTGGTTCTGGTGGCTGGGACATTCCCAGCCCCATGTGCTGCTGCCCCTCCCTGCCCCACCCGGCCTGTCACCAGCCCCTTGGGCAGGGGTGCAATGTTGCCATGGATACAGGATACGCCTGTCACAATGAGCGACCTCTGCCTTTGCCCATCCCTCTCCGGGGCACCAGAACAGGAGGCCAAGGGCCCCTCCCACTGTTGAATGTGGGCAGGTCTGGCCTGGCCTCTTTCTCCCCAGTTCCCCCTGCCCCTCCCCATTCCCAGAAGCTGGAGCCCTGCCCAGGGAGGAGAAGCCCCGGGGTGCCAATGCAGCTGGGGCCATCACAGACCCATCCATCTGGGGGAGGAGGGCTGGAAAGCTGCCCCTGCCTGATGGGCCGGCCCTAGCAGTCCCTGTCCAGGGCAGATGGAGGGTCCATGGATCCCCCCGCTGCCCAGACAGCTGTTACTGTGACCTGAATGGGGTCAGAACCACAGGGGCAGTTGTGGGGAGCCTCAGACTCTCCATCTGCCCTTGGTGATGGTGGGGACATGTGCTGGGGCTGCTCATGGGCCCCCCACTAGTATTCCCTGTCATCTGAGCACTTGGGCAGCCACTCAGGAGAGATTCAGGTGCTGCCGAGCTTATTAGGAGAGCCCCGGTAGCCTGTGTTTCTATAGGTGGTGCACATCTGCACCTACCTCGGTGCACAGTATGACATTTTTTCCACACATAGATGGAAACAAATTCGAGGGAACCTTCCCGCCCTGGCAGGACAGCCTGAGTGACAGACAGCCTGCTCCCTCCCCAAACCCCACAACACTCTGGTTTCTGCCCGTCCCAAAAAAGCATTTGCCCCAAGTCACTGGCGCCTCCCGGCTGAAAGCAAACCCAGCGCCTGCAGCCAGTCCTATGGCACAGTCACGAATGATTTACTGGCCAAGAGAAGGGAAGGAGAGTTACTCACAGGGCGAATGCACCAGCTGGACACACACGCACACACACGGGGCGCTCCTGCCTAGCCCAAGGGAATAGACGCACCTCTTGTGAGCCAGCTCGGTGTGACCTGTAGCACCAGCCTGCCTGGGGCCACTGCAGATCCCTCAGTTTGTACCTAACCTTCCCCCCCCACCACCATCCCCCTCCCTCCCTGCTCCACCCCCAGCATCTAAGCCCAGTAGAGAGAAAGTTCTTCCTACCCTGGCTCGTCCTTCCCTCCCCCAGAGCTCACACTGATAAGAGGGTTTGGGGCCCGGCTCCTCTTCAAGGGCACAAGGAGGAGGGAAGCAGCCAACAGAGTCTTTTGCTCACAATGCTCCACGGTGGCTTGTCTGGTGTTTGGAGCTTCCTGCGCCAGGCAGGAGATGTGCCCGCAACCCCCCCCCGTCCGTACACACCAGGGTCTCACACTTGGCTCTGCTCCTCTCCTGGACTTGGGCTGCTCCCAGTGTCACAACAACCCCTTGTCCAGCCCCTGAGAAACACCGAACTCCCGCCCAGTGCCACAGGCACAGCCAGTCCCAGGGGGTCAGCACCGCCAGCCGCCCCCCAGCATTTCCCAGAGTCCAGCCCCTGCCCCCGTCTCTGCCAGTCCAATGCCTGTTTTAACCACACAGTCACCCAGGGGGAGCCAGCTGGCTGCCGGCCCGGCATGTGCCAGTGCCCAGGAAGGTCTGGGGCCTGGGCATGAGCTGGCACCAGGCCGGGCAGCGTCACACAGGCCGTGCATGTCTGTGGTGAGCAGCCATGCAACACACACAGCACCCTGACTGTCACAGGGAGCCGTGTCACAGCACTGGCCGGGCTGACGAATCCCTTCCCAACACAGGCTCTTGGGCAGAAAATCTCCCCTTCCTCCTCACACCGACCCGCCCCGTTGCCAGGGCTACACCCACTGACACCCCCGCAGCACAAAGTGTCTGTGCACTGGCCCCACACCTGAGCCCCTGCCCGCTGCTCTTATTTCAGTTACGGCCCCGCCCGCCTTCCTCGCTCTGTCTGTACCAGAGTCGTGCCGACGCCGGCTCCCAGGGGCTGCAGAAGGAAATAAACCCCCGTGCGCAGCCGGGAGGAAAGGCCTGGTGGCCACATTCACCAGCCCTGAGGGGCTGAGACCGATCGCCAGGCACCTCACTGACCAGCACCTGCCCAGTCACAGGACACGCCGGGACCCACCCAGCCTGAGCTGGGCCCGTGGGCTCCTGGGCAGGAAAAGGGGAGAGACACCCCCTCAGAATGGGCCCCACATGCGCCAGCGTGAGCAGGAGCCGCCGGAGCCAGCCAATGGGAGCCCCCCACAGAGTGTGTGGCCTAAGCCCCGGCTCTCACGGAGTTTAGTGCCTAATTCCCTGCTGCAGGCAGGTGCTGAGCTCGGCCTAGGAACCCCTCTCCTGAGGCCAGGTGGCTCAGGCACCCAAGGAGCCAGGCCGGGGCCTCACTTTCCCAGAGTGGGCAGAGGAGGGTGTGGGCCCCACCTGAGAGCTTTCAGCCCCCAGGTTAGGCCCTGGGAGTTGGGATCCTCGTCCCCTCCTGCCTCTGCCAGGTGGGGGAACTGAGGCAGGGTCTCCCTAGCTGAGGGGCAGATGTTATGAGGGGCAGGGGAAGGAAGCAGTGAGGGGATGGGGGCAGGGCAAGCACGGGAGGGAAGAGGGAGGCAGGTGTCCCGTTCGGGAATGGAAGGCCCTGTACCCTCCACTCCTGCCTCCCCCTCACACCCAGTTCCCCCTAGAGGCTCGCTGGTGCAGCTGCCCCACTGCCAGCCCCACTGCTTGGCATGGTGCAGTCATGGGGCCAAGGGCAGGGGAGGCCTCAAGTGTGGGGAGCAAACGGGGCATTTCTTTCTTGAACAGTGGTTGGGGGGATCTGTTTCACTCTCCTAGAGCCCTGCTTACACGAACCCGCAACATCCCCACACGCAGCCATGCGGGGCCGCAGAAAAGAGGTGGGGGCTGCTCAATCTGCCCCCCCAACCCAGAATTATTCCCCCGCCAGTGCCCCAAAGGCCACAGCCCCTTCCCCACGTCCCTGCTCCCCCCTCACTGCCCCCTGGCTCCCACAGTCCCGCCCCCTTCACACACACCCCACCGACTCCCCTTCTTCCCGGGAAGGCTACAAAGAGCGAGGGGCGCCCTGGCCCAAGTCCCTGCAGAGCCTGCAAGTCCCTGCCTGCTCCGCCTGGCACCCCCTGAGTCCTAGCACGCTGCCATCTCTTGGGCTCTTTGCCCCACACATGTCACTGGCTGCTTGGGCTGCTCCTCTGCAGCCCATGGAGCTGCCGGCGATGGCTCCAGCTCCTTTGGGTTCTCATGGAGTTGAATTAACCCACCCCTGGGCTGTGGGACGAATGGGGTAAGAACCACAGGGGCAGTTGTGGGGAGCCTCAGACTCTCCACCTGCCCTGGACAGGGGTAGGGACATGGGCTGGGGCTGCTCATGGGCCCCCCACCAGTGTTCCCTGTAAGCTGAGCACCTGGGCAGCCACTCAGGAGAGATTCAGATGCCGCCCAACTGATTAGCAAAGCCCCCACAGCCAGCAGCCTGTGTTTCTATGGGTGGTGCACATCTGCACCCGGCTTGGTGTACAGAACAACATTTATTCCACACATAGATGGAAGCAATTTGAGGGAACCTTCCCCCCCTACCCCAGCAGGGCAGCCTGAGTGATAGACAGCCTGCTCCCTCCCCAAGCCTCACAACACTCTGGTTTCTGCCTGAGCCAAAGGAGAGTTTGCCCCAAGTCACTGGCATCTCCCGGCTAAAAGCAAACCCAGCACCTGCAGCCAGTCCTATGGCACCGTCATGAATGATTTACTGGCCAAGAGAAGGGAAGGAGAGTTACTCACAGGGCGAATGCACCAGCTGGACACACGCACACACACGGGGGCGCTCCTGCCTAGCCCAAGGGAATAGACGCACCTCTTGTGAGCCAGCTCGGTGTGTCCTGTAGCACCAGCCTGCCTGGGGCCACTGCAGATCCCTCAGTTTGTACCTAACCCTCCCCCCACCACCATACCCCTCCCTCCCTGCTCCACCCCCAGCGTCTAAGCCCAGTAGAGAGAAAGTTCTTCCTACCCTGGCTTGGCCTTCCTCCCCCAGAGCTCACACTGATAAGAGGGTTTGGGGCCCGGCTTCCTCTTCAAGGGCACAAGGAGGAGGGGAGCAGCCAACAGAGTCTTTTGCTCACAATGCTCCACGGTGGCTTGTCTGGTGTTTGGAGCTTCCTGCGCCAGGCAGGAGATGTGCCCGCAACCCCGTCCGTACACACCAGGGTCTCACACTTGGCTCTGCCCCTCTCCTGGACTTGGGCTGCTCCGTGTCACAACAACCCTTGTCCAGCCCCTGAGAAACACCGAACTCTCGCCCAGTGCCACAGGCACAGCCAGTCCCAGGGGGTCAGCACCGCCAGCACCCCCCAGCATTTCCCAGAGTCCAGCCCCTGCCCCCGTCTCTGCCAGTCCAATGCCTGTTTTAACCACACAGTCACCCAGGGGAGCCAGCTGGCTGCCGGCCCGGCATGTGCCAGTGCCCAGGAAGGTCTGGGGCCTGGGCATGAGCTGGCACCAGGCCGGGCAGCGTCACACAGGCCGTGCATGTCTGTGGTGAGCAGTGCAACACACACAGCATCCTGACTGTCACAGGGAGCCGTGTCACAGCACTGGCCGGGCTGACGAATCCTTCCCAACACAGGCTCTGGGCAGAAAATCTCCCTTCCTCCTCACACCGACCTGCCCCGTTGCCAGGGCTACCCCACTGACACCCCGCAGCACAAAGTGTCTTTGCTGGCCCCACAACTGAGCCCCTGCCCGCTGCTCTTATTTCAGTCATGGCCCCGCCCGCCTTCCCCTCGCTGTGTCTGCGTCAGAGTCGCGCCTGCACCGGGCTCCCCAGAGGCTGCAGAAGGGAAATAAACCCCCGTGCGCAGCCGGAAGGAAAGGCCTGGGGGCCACATTCACTGGCCCTGAGGGGCTGAGACCGATCGCCAGGCACCTCACTGACCAGTCACAGGACGCGCCAGGACCCACCCAGCCTGAGCTGGGCCCGTGGGCTCCCTGGGCAAGGAAAGGGGAGAGACTCCCCCTCAGAATGGGCCCCACACACGCCAGTGTGCGAGCAGGGAGCCGCCGGAGCCAGCCAATGGGAGCCCCCCACAGAGCGTGTGGCCTAAGCCCCGGCACTCATGGAGTTTGGTGCCTAATTCCCCGCTGCAGGCAGGTGCTGAGCTCGGCCTAGGAACCCCTCTGCTGGGGCCAGGTGGCCCGGTACCCTCGCTGCCCTCTGGGCCAAGGAGTAAGGCCGGAGCCTCACGCACCTGGAGTGGGCAGAGGGGGTGGGGCCCATGTGAGAGCTTTCAGCCCCCTGGTTAGCCCCTGGGGTGTGGGGTCCTCATCCCCTCCTGTCTCTGCCCAGTGGGGGAACTGAGGCAGGGTGAAGCCCCTGAGCTGGCATGTGCAGCTCTTAGCATTGGGGCAGCTGGGGGGCGGGGGCAGGTGCGTCCCCATTAGCTGGGCCAGGGCAGCGGAGGAACCACTTCTGGGCAGTGTGGGGAGCAGGGCTGACCAGGGAGGCACCACCAGCCCCTCCTCCTGCCCCCTCCCCACACCCAGTTCCCCTAGAGCCTGGCTGGCGTGGCTGCCTCACAGCCAACCCTGCTGCTCTGCGTGGTGCAGTCATGGGGCCCAGGGCAGGGGAGCTACTCAGGTGTGGGGAGCAGATTTCATGTGGATGGGGGGCCTGGAGTGCAGGGGGAGGGATGGGGGATGGAGCAGGCCATGTCTGGCTTGGGGAGAGGAGGCAGAGCCTCTCCCAGCCTTCCCTACCCGCCCCCACACACAATTTCTAGTCCCAGCGTGACCCTTGGAGCTAAAAGTTTGCCAATCCCTGAAATAGCAAACGTGAGTGTTCAGAAGGCTCATCCCCTCCCCACCCCCACTGCACCCACCTCCCTCACAGCAACCCCACCCCCTCACTGCGTCCCTCCCATTTCCACCTCCTGCCCCATCCTACCTACTGCCTCCCTCCCCAGCTCACCTCCTACCCCACCCCTCACTGCATCCCTCCCTGTCCCACCCCTACTGCATCCCTCCCCATTCTACATCCTGCCCCATCCTCTCACTGCCTCCTCTCCATCCCACCTCCTGCTCCTCCCCAGTACGGAGAGCTAAATAGGGAGGCAGGGTGAGGAGGAGGTTCCTTCCCCAAAGAGCCAGGTGTGGCCTGGTCCCTCCCCTGTCTCCTGGGGCCCCACCTCATCCAACCCCCTGAACACACACCCACACTGCCCCTAGGATCCCCAAGTCCTACTGAACCCCTGCACCCTCCTGCTGCCTCCTTCCCTCACTGCCCCTGCCCCTTTGCCCTTTTTCCTGATGCCCATCCCTCACCACCCTCTGCCCCCATTTCTGTCATGCCCCTGCGCCTCAGACATGACTTGCTCCAACCCCACCTTCCTCATGCCTATCCCCTTCTGTCAAGCCTTCTCCCAGCACCTCCCCTCCAGTCCCCAATGCCCTTACCCTCCTCTTCCAGCATCACCCTGTCCCTCCCACTGACACCTCCCCTCCTGCCCTTTTCCTCATTGTCTGCACTTGGCCCCTGGCATTTGTGTCTCTCTACCCTGTCCCTTTAGTGCCTTCTCCTTTCTTCCCCTCTCCTCTCCCCTCCATACAAGCCCCTTCCACCCCTTCCCCTTTCTTCCTCCTCCACCCTCCCCCACCGCAAAAGCCCCTTCCTCTCCCACCCCTTCCTCTTATTCTCCCCCTTACCTTCAGCTTCTGCCTTACAGCTTGCAGGGCTGAGTCAGAGCCAGCCCAAGCTGCAGGGCTGGGGAGGGGCACCCTGGGTGCCGTGGTGCTGCAGGGCGGGGCGCTGCGCAGTGCTGCAGGGCCAGGCGGGGGCGCCTCAAGGGCACCGCGCCATACTGCCGGGCCAGGTGGCAGCGCTCCCGGGTGCCTCAGGGGCGCTGTGCTGTGCTGCTGGGCCGCGCGGTGCTGCCGGGCCAGGTGGGGCCCAGGGTGCAAAAATGGCTTGGGCTAGCTGGCCCAAGACATTAGGGTGTGCCTGGGCACACCCGGCACACCCCGTGCGCACGTCTATGACCCTACACCTGTGGGCTGCTCCACCCTACAGTGTGACAGAAGCTGGGTGAGAGGCTGGGGAGTCTGGGCCTGCCCCCAAAGGTCCATCCATGCAGGGGGGAAATGCTGGGGATGTGATGAGGGTCACCCCTCCCCAGGCATATGCACCCACCCCCAGTGTTGGGAGCGAAGGTCTAGAGAAGTAGCATGTGTGTGTGTGTGGCGGGGTTGTTCCCTGCTCTTGCTCGGCCTCTTCCCCCGAGGCCTTGTCCAAAGAGTTAGTAACAGAATATTTGTCGAAGTTTAACTATAGCACAAGACCAGCATAAGTGTGTTTCTATGTGTAGTGGTTATCACGTTTATCTAACATGCAAAAGATCCCTGCTTCAAAGTCAGGCTCTTATTGCTGCTCCCCTTGGTGCCCAGGTAAGTGCAGCTCCTGCTGCCTGGCCTGTACCTGGGATGAGCCCAACTCCCATTAAATTAATGGGTAGCAGATTTTAAACTAATAAAAGAAAGTTCTTCTTCACATAGGCTACGTCTACATTGGCAAGATTTTGCGCAAAAGCAGGTGCTTTTGCACAAAATCTTGCCACCTCTCTACACTGGCCGGGAGTACTTGCACAAGAACACTGACAGTCTAATGTATAAAATCAGTGCTTCTTGCGCAAATACTCTGACGCTCCCGCTCAGGGATAAGCCCTCTTGCGCAACTGTTCTTGCGCAAGAGGCCAGTGTAGACAGGCAACATCAATTTCTTGCGCAAGAAAACCCGATGGCTAAAATGGCCATCAGAGCTTTCTTGCGTAAGCAAGACAGCGTCTACACTGGCATGGATGCTTTTGCAAAAGCACATCTCTTGCACAAAAGCACATGCCAGTGTAGAGGCTCCTTGTGCAAATGCTTTAACGCAAAAACTCTTGCGTTAAAAGTATTTGCGCAAAATCATGCCAGTGTAGATGTAGCCGAGGGCTTATTCCTGAGTGGGAGCATCATAGTTCTTGCGCAAGAAGCACTGATTTCATACATTAGAACATCAGTGTTCTTATGTAAGAACTCGCGTGCCAGTGTAGACAGGCAGCAGTTTTCATGCAAAAGCAACTGCTTTTGCGCAAGATCGAGCCAATGTAGACACAGCCCAGGATCAGAACCAGAGCAATACAAGCAAAACCAGGAATTCAAGAAAAGGCAGGACAGGATGATAAAGTGAAATCTCTACTCTTCTTTAATTCAAAACTAATTTTGAACTTTTTGACAGTAGCCAACCACTCAGCCTGTGCTTTCTTCCCCCAGCTTCCCCCCAAGAAAAAAAGGAACAATCATCAATAGCAGACAGCAATGATATTAAAGCAGCACCATCTGCTTGTTTCATGCTCAGAAGAAAACACTGTCGTTCATCCTCATTGTTAGCAAGATCAACCACTTTCAGCTGCATTTCTCTAATTACCAACTATAGAAACAATCCCTGAAAGTACAGTCTTAGCAGGGCCCTCTTCGCTACACACCCAAACTCATGTGCATTCACTTTCTCCTCATGAGGAATGTTTTCACACAACAATTAGAAAACTGAAGAACAGAAATAATCTTAGCAAAGTGCTTGTCCCATTCAAACACACTCCACCAGATTTAGAAATCTGCATATTAGAATATGCTCCGTGTCCCTGATTACAGCAATATGCCTCCTGATTAGCATGTGGAGCACCTGGCACCCAATCAAAATCTCTTGCTGTTTCTTCCTCAAACTGCAGTTTCTCGGGCTCCTTTAAATCAGTAGTAACAAACTGCCAGTCTGCGGAACAGCTGGGTCCAGGAACCCATGCCTGCCGGGCAGAGGTGGCAAGTAACTAAGTAGAAATACTTGATTACACTAACCAAGACCTTTTTTGGGTATTTGTACTTTACTCAAGTAATTTGTTTTTGTCACACTTTGACTTTTAATCAAGGTGGGTTTTTTTAGACAACATTGTACTTTTTACTCCACTCCCATTTCCACAAGCGCTGGGTTACTCACAACTTGCATCATTCTGCTTTGCAGAGAGGACAGAGGCACTTACTTGTGTCGGGTGAATCCTCTGCTCTGGTGGGAGCAGCAGGGTGGGTGGGTGCCTGGGGCAGGGGCTCCCATTCTCCCTGGGACAGAGGCCCTGTAGAAGCCCTGTGGGGAGCGGTGGGGCAGGCTGTGCTGGGGGAGGCTGGGGTGGGCGACTGAGTGGGGTGGGGACTGAAGAACAGGACCCAGAAGCCTGATGCTAAAACTCCCCTCAGTCTGGAGTTTCACACCCTGACGGATCAGAATAAAGTGTCTTAAAGGAGCTACAGCCCCACAGCCCAGCCTAGGGATGGCTCAGCCAGTGGGTTAGAAGCACCGGACACAGAGAGACTCAGGAGCTGCTCAGAGACAACCACTGGCAAGAAGCAGAACAATTCTCGAGCAGTCGATTGGTTCTGGCTCATTTGCTGGGACTTAGGAGAACAACAAAGTCCTGAGTCTCCTCCCTGTGACTTCCTCCCAGCTCAGCCAATCAGAACTGGGACTAGAACTGGAAGGCTATGTGTACACTGGTGGGCTGTGTCTACACTGATGGATTATTGTGCAAGAAGGGCACACTGCCCACTCGCTCTTGTGCAAGAAGTTTTATAGTAAAGTGTAGTAAGAAAGGGCTTCTTGCACAAGAGCTCTTCTCTTTTCTAGCAGGTGTAAGTCCTCTTGCACAAGAGCTCAGGACAGGGTTTCTTGCACAAGAGAGCATCCACACTGCCATGGATGCTCTTGCACAAAAGCACAGCTCACACATGGCAGTGCAGATGTGTTTTGCACAAGAACCTGCCAGGGCAGATATAGCCCAAGGGACCTTCAGAAACAAAGGCCAGTTGCCTGCTTCAGAGCAGGACTAAACACCATCCCTATCAATGTCTCACCAAAGCAGGGAAGCTACCAGGAGTGGGGTTTGAACCCACGCAGACAAATGTCCATTGGAACTTAAGTCCAACGCCTTAACCACTCAGCCATCCTGGTGGTATTGGGAAGAGCAGCCATGAGAAAGGTCTCTCCCCAAACAGCCCAGGGACTCGCTCTCAGAGCATCTGCCCATCCCATCTCTGTGCCAGGGCTTCCCACGGCGAGGGCGAGAGAGCCGCCCCTCCCCACTAATGAGGAGGGAAGCAGGGAAAAGGGAAACCAAACGAGACAAAACCCAACGTCCCCAGGGATTCCGAGGGACAAAGGCCTGTTGGGGAAAATATCCCCCCCTTCACCCAGTGTTTTCCCTGCCTTGCATTTGACCAGCCCCCATGGATCAGGCCAGTGTTTCCAGACTTTGTGTTTATACCATGGACAGACAAACCCATTTACAAACTTTTGCCAGACCAGTAACATTTTATTTACATATCACTGTGCACGCGCAGACTGCACTGAGCACCGCACCGGGCTAAAATCTACTCACCACAGGCAGATTGCCCTAATTGTTGAGCCCTGCATATCTGCATACACATTATGCAAATAAGTGTAGATATCTGCAAACACTGGTCTGCTCGCTCCCCCAGCCTCGCACATGCTGGGAGCTGGGAGCAGTTTCCTGGATGCCCAGGCTGGGATCAAAGCCGCCTCTGCTGGGAGCAGCCCTGGGCCAGATCCTCCTCCTACAGCCCAGGGGCTGCTCTGGGGAAGGGGGTATCTCTTACCTGCCCCCACCAGAGGCAGGGACTGGGCTGGGGCACTGCCCTGGGAGAGGTTCCTACATCGCACCGGCCCCGCGGAGATTCCTCCTGGCAGGTGGCACTGGGGGAGCTCTGAGGCTCCAGGGCAAAGGCCTCCAGCCCCCCAGCCCTGGGATTAGGAGGCCCTGGAACCAAGCCCCCTGGAGTAGCATTGTGGCCAGGGGGCTCTGACCCACAAGGGGGCTGGCACCAGAGCCCAGGGCCTAAGCTTGCCGAGGGTCATGCCAAGGGGGTTTCTGTGGTGCCGGGTGGGGAGGGATGCCAGGCCCAGGCAGGTGGGAGAAGGTTCAGCCCCTGCCAGGGCAGCAAGGGGAGCTGCAGGGAGCGAGATGCGGCATTTCTGCCTGGTTTCACTCAAGGGTCCTTCTGTGTATGAAGCACCTGTGACACCCTCTGCTGCTCGGTTCCTCTGCCCTCCCTGGGAGGCCGGCCCCTTCTCGGGGGCTCTTTCCTGGCACTTGTCCAAGGGCCACCTGGGCAAAGCAGCCTGCCCCAGGCACCTTCCATAGCTCAGCTGGCAGAGCAGAGAGCCGGGGATTGGCAAGTGTCCTTAGGTTGCTGATTTGACTCCACCTGAAAGGAGAGATTCTTCTCCCTCCCCCTGGCTGCAGGCCCGGCCTTAGGACCAGGCGGCTGCCTTGGGTCTGTCCCTTTGGGGCCTGGTGCTACAATTGACAAAAAGGTTTTGGGTACCAGCTGCCAATCTAATGTCTTGGGCTGCGCAGGCCTTGAGTCATGGCAAGAGCTGGAGGGAAATAGGGAACGGCTGCACTTTGGAATGGGAAGGGGGTGTCTGGCCCCATAAAATAGAACAGTTTTAGGATTGGTTTCAAGGAGGGCACCATGGCTTAGTTTTCTAAAGCGCCTGCCTAGTAAGTAGGAGATCCTGGGTTCAACTCCCAGTGGTGCCTTGGTGCCAGGTCAATGGGTCTTTTCTTCTCAACATGTATCTGGAGTTGGTTTTACCTTCAGTTGAGCTTGGTGGTGGGAGTAGGACAGTAGCAAAGAGCAGAAGGTGCCCTAGGGTTTGATTTAGTGAGGCTTAGCTAGACTTGCTAAATCAAGCTCTGAAGATGGATTGCAGCAGCGATCTCCACCTGAGTGAAGCCATGGCCTACTGATGCAATTAATTAGATGCCGACACTAACAGCCTCACTGCTGGTAACTCACAGAGGCTACATCTACCCTAGAAGTTTTCTCCTTAAAAATATGTTAATGAGGACTCAATTGCATGAGTCACCATCTCATTTGCATATTTTCTGCCAATGGGATTTTTGTGCAAAACAAGCAGTGTGAACATTTTTTTGCACAAAGCCCCATTTTCCACAAGATTCTTATGCCCCCCCAAAAAGAAGTATCCTGATCTTACAGTAAAAGGGGGTTTTCCACAAAAAGAAAACTTCCATGTTGCTTGTTTTTGCACAACAATCCCAGCGCAAAATCAGTTTGCCAAAAATATGCAAATAAGATCATGGCTCATGCAAATGAGACCTCAGTAGCACCGTTTTTTTCTGAGAAAACTCGTAGTGTGGACATAGCCAGAGATTCTGGTGCTGATCATGCAATAGAAGCACATTATGTTTAAACAGCTGCCGTATGAATGTACCTGAAAGTCACAAGGATCAATGATCTGTGTGAAAGGCAGGTGGCCAGTAAATAGAGCCCCATGTATGTTGTGTGCACAAAGGAAGGTAGGAATGTGCACCAGGCAGTCTGATAACGGTGTTTACTGTATGTTTGTAAGAGGCTCCTGCCCATCTCTGGTAGATTTGGGCACCTCCTCCACCAATTGCAATACACACTAGGCCGTTCCTCCCCAGCTGGGTGTGGTTCTTGTTCTTCTGCACAGCACAGCCCACGGAGACCAAGCACCTGCTATTGGGCTTCCAAATCACACCCTTGTTGAATGGATGGAAACAGAAACCAGACACACAGCGGGTTTGAGCTGGCTCCAGCTGAGGGACGGGTTTGCCTGGTTTATGTGCATTGGCACAGGACAGCAGTAAGGGTTCGTATTCATTTAAAGAATCAAAAAAAAACAGAAACCTAGAATGCAATGGAATTGGAGACATAAATGTTTCCATTGAATGGTCAGTTGGATTTGAAGTAACGCTCATATAATTTGCAGTCAAATACTCTACCACTGAGCTACACTCCCCAACGTTTGCACTGTTAGGAGCTGAGAAAGGAACAAAAGGCTTTTGTAGCCCACACACCTCAGGTAGGACCCTCACTGACCCCCCAGATTGTGACTGGTCCTAACAAGGGATTTGCCCTGAAAGCAGCAGAGCTGGGGCAGGACGGAGAGTCCTGAGATGAAGCTGATGGAGGGAAGGCAGGAGAACAGTGTGTCCTAGTTGCGCAAGACACCAGCTGTAGGTCCCTTACGGTGAAATATGCTGCTGCCACTTTGCCACCTCTGCCTCTCACTGACATTCATGGGTGTTCTTTTGTGCTGCCCGGTCTCTGTTCCCCACATGAACAACTCGGCCCCCTGGGCCTGTCTCCATCACTTCTGCCTCTGCCAGGTGAAGGGAGGCCGCTGGGCCCAGCATCTTTCTACCCAACCAGAGCTGGCTTTTGGGGAGAACAAGTGGGAAGAGGGAGGGGCCACTGGAGGTGCTTGACCCCCTGGCTGTGTCCATGGGGAGGTGGCTCTGCTGAAAGCCAGACTGGTTTCCCTATTGTTAGGCAGGACCCTGCAATCCATGTTCTCTCCTGCTTTTGAAGCCTCTGTTGCCTTCTCCACATGTCCCTTCTGATGGGACAGGCATGTTCTTCTCAGGGTTTGGGTACCATGTTGCCCTAGGAAGGTGTGTGGCCAAAACACAGGCCTCGCTGTGAGCAGGATTTGAACCTGCACAGAGAAACTCTATTGGATTTCAAATCCAATGCCTTAATCACTCAGCCATCACAGCTCTAAATCAAAGCAAGCCAGGGAAACTGGTAAATAATCCCAGTGCCCAGGCCTGACGTCACCTGACCCACAGAATTCACACAGCAAACCATTTCAACAGTCATGCAGAAGGGTCCTGGGCGCTCTGGTCTGAGGCTGCCCTGGAGGTGAGTTCTGCTTCCAGGTCTTCCCTCCTTCTTCTTCCTTCCTTTCCCTTTTCCTCCTTCCTCTTCTCTTTTCCCCTTTTCCTTCTTCTTCCTGGTCTCCTTCTTGCACCCCACATTATATAGTGAAAGTTGAGTCCTGCTTAACCAATTCTTTTAATATGATTTTACTAACCAAAGATAACATACTATTATGATTTACCTAACCAATCATACTCCACCACCTTTATTGATTTTCCCCCAGCAAAATTAATTATACAGCAGACAGAAACAGTTACAATCCAGACAGCGATCACACAGACAAACAATAGGAAAGTGAAGAGAATAATCATAGAATGCCGATTGCACAAACACAACTATCAGTAAGCAGTTTTTTGCCAGACAAAATGCTGTTAACTAAGTTTTCTCTACCCATCCTGAGATCTGTTTCTTACTTGGTGACAGTGGGTGTCATTAGGGTCGGACCCCCTTCTCACGGTCTAGTGTGATGCTATTTAAATGTCATTTAGATGGACTGTGACTCTATGCTTTACAGCTCATTGCTGCCGCTCTTCAGTCTGGCTACAGAAGAAGGCTTTAGTTTAGGCCCACCAAATAGCTACAGGCCTTGCAAGAGGGCTACAGAAAAACCGTATTGTTACAGAGAAACTTTCCAGGCATAAGGTAGCAAGACCTCAAGCACAGTAAACACAACTGTGAAAGGGCTCAAACCCTCAGTTTTCTAACCTGAAGTCAGGCGCCTTATCCATTAGGCAACACAGTCTTAGCAATGGGTATCTTTACATGTGTAAGTAGGGAGTAGTCCAGAGAGTACACCTGATTTTATTATTTTCCTTGTGTGGGGGCTTAGAAATCATGTCTGAACTGGTGAATTATTTTTAATTTGTGTAACCAAGGATTGCAGCCCAGGGATTTTTCCTGAGTCTATGTCACATCATGGCTATCTACCACCTAGGCTATCTCTATACTGCACCTCTCTTCCACAAAAGCGTATGGAAATGAAGCGCTGATTAGCATATTGCCATGCTTTATTTGCATAATTAATTAGGGTTCATTTTTGCAGAAAGCAGTGCTGTGTAGACTGGGGCGCTTCCTGCTGCCCGCTGCCCCTAACTCCAGTTTGGCCCTGGGCCTCTTTGCTTTTAAGGCCTGTGGTTGGTCCCATGGTGTAGGGGCAGCATGCAGGACTCTGAATCCTACAATCTGAGTTTAAATGTCAGTGGGACCTTCATTGTCTGGTTGCTGCAAAACCCTCCCATTCCATGTGCTTTAGCTTCCTTGTCCTCAGGCTGGTGAGAAGAGAATTTTGTGCCTCCTGCTGGGTGTCTAATGCCCAGTGGCGCTTGGTGTCTTGTCTGGCTGGCTCAGCAGGAGGCTGGGATGTGCTGGGGCCATGGAACCTACCAGCCTGGCTAGAGATGCAGGGGCTGAGTTTGTGTTTCTCGCTGATGTTCTCACGTCTGTTCCCAGCAGCTGCCAGACTCTGCCTAGTGCTCCCTGGCGCTAAAGGGAGGGAGTCTCAGGACTGGGCCTCAGAGAATGTGTGTTCCTGCTTCTGAGAAAGGAAAATAAACCTGTTCTACTCCCTGTGCTGGCTCTAGGCTGAGGTAAATCGACTCAACACACCTTGGTTGTGGAGCTATTGCCTTGGGCGTAGGAACTGTCTGGGAGAGCGAGCGGCACAAGTGAGAGGCTGGACCAAGGTTCACTCAAGTGGTTTGTTTTTTGTGGATCTGCCCCTCCACCTCCCCTAGAGAGTCTGGAACAAAAAAGACACATGAGAAGAACCCAACTTTCTTTCCTTGTGAGCTAGCTCAGTTTTCACTCCGGGTTCTTTCTGCATGAGAAGTACCTGTGACAGCCCCTGTGCTTCTGGGTTCTTCTGCTCCTCATCTACGATGCCACCCACGTGGGGTAGCACGTGCCCTGACAGTTGTAGAAGGACCAGTCCCAACAAACCAACATTTCTCAGACACCTTTTGCTAGCTCAGCTGGTAGTGTGGAAAGCTGTAGTGTGTGCTTGGTAAGTTATCCTTAGGTTGCTGGTTTGACTCTGGCTTGAAGAAGAGAGTCTTTTCCCTAGAGCCCACCCTTAGCACAAGCTGGTTCCCTTGAGTCCATGTTTTCAGAGCCATGCACTCAATTGACAATAAGATTGTGGATACCAGCTGCCAATCATGTTTCTTTGGCTGCACAGGCCTTGAGACCCTGGAAGGCTGGAGGGAAATAGGGAATGGCTGCACTTTGTAATTTAAAGATGTTATCTGCAACCATAAATTAGAACAGTTTTAGAGACACTTCTTTTTTTCAGAAGAGGCTTTTCCGACATTTGGCCCATCTACACGGACCCAAATATGGGGATAACCTCCTCTTTCGGAAGTGCCCTTATTCCTAATGAAATGAAGAATACAGGCCTTCCGAAAAAACATGCCCACTTTTTTGGAAAATGATCTCCCTTCTTGTGCAAGAAAAACCCTCTTGCGCAATGCGTTCTTCCTGAAAAGTAATGTGTGTAATGGCATTGCGCAAGAGGTTTTTCTTGCGCAAGAAGGGGCAGTGTAGACGCTCCTTCTTGCGCAAGAGCCTCTTCTGAAAAAAATGGTGGCTCATTAGGTACACAAATGAGACTTGGCAATATTCCACGCTTAGCTTCATTTGCATATTACTTGCAAGAAGCCGCAAGTGTAGACATAGCCACAGTGTCCTCCTTATTGCAGCTCCCCTTGGTGCCCGGGTAAGTGCAGCTCCTGCTACCTGGCCTGTGCCTGGGATAAGACCAACTCCCACATGAAAGAGGGGGGTGACATCAGCTGATAATGCCCCTTGGTGCCAGCCTGGGAAGGGAGATGGGTCAGGCCAGGCACCTGTTGGGGGCTTGTGGCTTGGCCTCCCCTGCCCTGGGAGGTTGGTGTATGGGGCTGGCTCCTCCTGCTGCCTCCCTTGTGTGACTTGCCCAAGGAGGAAGTGAGGCGGGAATGGGGTGGAGGAGGGAAGCCAAGTTGAGGGAGGCAGAACAAAAGCTCAACATCTCAGTAAGACTGAGTAGGGTGAGCAGAGCCCCCCACCCACCCCTTTCTTCTGCCAAAGCTGGTGGGGTGGGGCTGGCTGAGTGGAGGCAGAGTCCTTTGCCTGTCTCAGGGCATCTCAGGGAGGCTCCTTGCATCCCAGGAGAAGAAGGGGGCTCCGGGTGGAAGGAAAACAAGCAAAGCTGGGCCCAGTGGGCATGGGCCAGGGCTCCAGTTTGGCCCGGATGAGTCAGAGGTGTGTTGTGTAGGTCCCATGGTGTAAGGGGCAGCACTCAGGACTCTGATTCCTGCAAGCTGAGTGCAAATCTCAGTGAGACTTGCTGTGGCTGGGCTGGTTGCTACAAACCTCTCAAAATCCATCTTCTTTGGCTTCCTTTCCTGCAGGTTCCCTAGAGAGGAATTTGTGCCTCCTGCTGTGAGTCTGAAAACACCTGCCCCCCTGGTAGCTTTGTCTGATAGTCTGTGAGGGGCTGGGGCTCTGGAGATGCAGGATCAGGCCTACATGTGGCTGTAGACAGCAACAGGGAGTCCCAAGAGCAAAAGGCTGAAAATTCAGCATCAAACCTGCCCCCTGCTGTGGGCCTGTAAGGCGACCTTGACAATACAGCGCTATTGTGGGGTACTAAGGCATCTGTAATATCTATCTTTTGGGGCATGAAGGCATCTTTAACGTCCATCCTGCATGTTAACAGTGTCCCATTATTTTGAAATACAATGGGCTCGCTATTCCAACATCCCTGTAAACCTCATTCCAGGAGGCATAAGGGATATTTCGGAATAGCAGGTTATTTCAAAATTTGGTGCTGTGTAGACACCAAAGCGTTTTTCAAAATAAGATCAAAATGACAATTTCTGTAGCTCAAATTGTTTACCATATGTCAACCCTATGTCTACACTGAACCCTAAACTTGAAATAAGATACTACATCAGGGCTCTGTCTACACTACAGAGACAATGCTTTAGTCGAGAGAACACATCTGCTCTTCCACAAAATTTTTCGGAAGAGCAGACATGCTTTTTTGGCATCTCTGTGAACTTCATTTTATGAAGAAGAAGGGATGTTCCAAAAAAGGGGTTTTTTTCCCTCAAATTTGACCCAGTGTAGACAGGCCAAATGTCAGAAAAGCCTCTTCCAAAAAAAGAAGCAGAAAAAGGTGCATAGATTGGGGTTCACAATTTGCATAGCTTTCCAGAAGAACAGTGTAGTGTTGACATAGCCTGAGTGTTGCATAGCACTGGTAGGAGACATGGAGGGACAAAGGGTCTATCGGCACCTGCAGCCTTTCAGAACAACCCCCATCCCAACCCCCAAGTACCAGCCCTTCCCTCCACCCTTACTGGGGTCTGCTGGGAATCGCCTGGATGGAAGCCCACCCCAGTGTCAGCCTAAGGATTGACTGGTCTGTAAAAGCTGCATCCTGGAAATGAAGAAGCAGCTGAAGTGACTCTGGTGGGACTTGAACCCACAACCTTTGAATGTCTAGCTGGGCTGATATTAACCGCTACAGCTTAGAAGTCCAACGTGCTTTCCATTGCACCACAGAGCCTGATGAACAGGTAGGATTGATATCTCCACTCTCTGCTTTGCAGCATGGCAGTGCTGGGGGAAAGAAAGAGGAGCCAGGTCTGTCTCTTTTGGGAGAGCAAGTAGGAAGAGGAGGGGGTCACTGAGCCCCAAGAATGAAAACTAGGAACCAGGACAAAGCTGCAGTTGGAGAACGTGGGCATTTATCCCACTGCCTTTTGCACATAAAGCAAGGGGTCTCTCACTTGAGCTAAATCCCCTGCACGTGAGCACTTCCTCTGCCCCACCCACCTCGTTCCAGACCCCACAACGTCTCTGTGGCGGCCTGAGGCTCCTTTCTGAAAGAGCCACTTGTGGGACTGACACCCGTGGGCCGGCTAGCTCGGAGGTTTAGGTCGTGGTGCTTATATCACACAGACGCATCTTAAGAGCAAGCCCCTTGTTTCAAACCATAGCAGGCTCGCTATTCCGGCGTCCCTGTAAACCTCATGGCGAGGAGTGAGGGGCATTTCGGAATAGCGGTTTATTTGGAAATAAGTGCTGTGTAGCCAGCGCCAAATTACAAAACAACCTATTTCAAAATTGACTTGAAATAAGCTACACAGTTTTATTGCTTATTTTGAGCTATGGAACACACCCCTAGTGAGTTAGAGCCCAGCTCTGCCCCCCAGCTCCACCCACCCACATACTGACTCCCTCGCTACCAGGGGCTGTTTGCATTGGCCTCTTCTCTCTGTAGCGAGGCTTCAGCCAGGACTGAGACTGTCAGGCAGGAGAATGTGACCCGGCTCCCTGCACCTGGGCCCTGCATTTCTCATCCCTTCAGAGACACTTGTTAGTGGAGAAATAAATCACATTCACATGAGTGTAGATTATGAAATGTTGTTGTTGCCTTGGAAACACAGACCTTCCCCTGGGGGTTCTGGGCAGCCCACTCACACTGCACAGGTTACTTCGAGGTGAGGGTGCTGTGTAGACGTACCCATACTGTTGAGGACCAGCCTGCCGGGGGGAGGTTCTGGCCACTTCCTTTCCTTGTCTGTCTCAGACCATGTCTACATTCCAGGGCTACGTCTACACTGCAGGCTTTTTGAGCAAGAGCAGATGTTCCTGCGCAAAAACTTGCAGAGCGTCTACACTGCACGCACATTCTTGCACATTTAAATTTATAGTACAGCATCAGAAAACAGGGCTTCTTGCACAAGACTTATTCCTCTCCCCAAGAGGAATAAACCCTCTTGCGCAATAACTCATCCACAAGGAGGCAGTGTGGAGAGCCAACAGGGGTTTCTTGCTCAAGAAAGCCCTATAGCTAAAATGGCCATCAGAGATTTCCTGCACAGGAGAATGTCCACACTGCCATGGGCGCTCTTACAGAAAAGCAATTCTCTTGTGCAAAAGCACATGAGAGTGGACACACTGTTGTGCAAGACCTTTTCCACAAAACAGTTCTTGAGCAAGAAGTCTGCAGGGTAGATGTAGCCAGCCCCTCTCTCCAGGGAACTGCAGCCCCTCGGACCAGGCAGCTCCTCCCAGCATTCAGGAGGTACCAGGCTGAGAAGAAACCGTCTCACAGACACGGTGCTGCCAGGGGAGGGGCCTCACTGCTAGTGACTGTTCCTGTTCCAGGAGCGGAGCAAGTTTTGCCTTGGGCACTAATATTGAGGGCCTGTGCCCCTATTTGTGTGTGAGCCCCCATGGCGCCCATTGGCTCCTGCTGGGGGGTGGAGGGTCCCCTGGTGCCATAGCTCCTCCTGGGGAGGGGGGGAGGGACCCCTGGTCCAGTATTTCCTGCTGGGGAGAAGTAGAGGTAGCCCATTCCCTATTTCCTGCAAGGGGGGGACCCTGACCCCTTATCTCCTGATGTGGTTTCAGTTTTTCCCTGGCGGATGCTCCAGACATGAGGGATGCCAGCGCACTGGCCCAGCCCAGGCCGGAAGTGATGGTTTTTACTCATGCAGGGAAATGCCCCAGCTTCTCCCACTCACAGAGCTGCTGCCTCTCCGGGAGGTGGATGAACTGCAGGTGCGGGACAGCTCCCTGCCAGCAGCCAAGGCACCAAATATCGCTGTGTCTGCAGCCAGTGTTGGGAACTGGGCAGGGAACAGGAGGCTTTTGTGTCACACACATCTTAGGTAGGATGGACCCTCACTGAGCCCAGACTGTGACTGGTCCTAGCCAGGAATATGTCCTGGGGCTAGTTTAGTGACACTCTAAGGCCGTGTCTACACTAGGCGTAAAAGCGACGCTGCCGCGGTCGATGTTCTGGGCTCAAGGGAAGACCGGCTGATTGGAACTGAGCTGTGCAGAGTCTTGTAAAGGGAACCATAGCGTCTCTGGATATTTGCCGAGTTTTATATGAGGGTTTATCAGAAGGGATGTTGTGGGATCTGGAACAAGGTGGGTGGGGCAGAAAAACTCTTCACAGGCAGGGGAATTAGCTCAAGTGGTAGAGCGCTTGCTTTGCATGTGAGAGGCAGTGGGATCGATACCCACATTCTCCAGTGATAGATGTTTGCTGCTTTCTCTTTTCCACAGGCCGAGCCAGCCAGGGGCTAAGCACTTCCAAGGCCTCCTTCCCTCTTTCATAAGGCAGCAGGCTGGTTTCCGCAGTGGGGTGTCCCGTTTGCCTCAGAGGGAGCAGTTCCCTGCCTAAAAGTCAAGCAGGCAAAGTGCAGCCTATAACACCCAGCGGAGGGGATTTGCCTGCCTGGGGAAGGCCGGAACAGACCAGTAATTGGGAGCTTGGCTGCCAGCTGCTTAGCACATCTGGACACAGAAGAATCCCAAAACTTGGTTCTGCCAGGCAGCAGTTTCCCCTCTTCTGTTTCTTTTCAGCTCTCTGCAAACTGCCTCCCAGCTGTAGGTGAGGCTGAGTGTGTGTGAAACCAGCTGCACTTTGGATGATTTTGTTAATTGTTTAAAAAAGCCTCATGCACCTCTTCTACTTGGGGCGGCGGCTGTAACCATCCTTCCCGTGTGTGTATACCAGAGTCTAAGACACAGATTAGAGTTTACTTCTCAGTGGTGCCGCGTCCTTCCTTTAGCTCTGCTGTTACAGCCCCTGCTCTCTCCCACTTCTAACCCATCTCCCGGGTTTCCATGTTGTTCACTTACCTGTGGGCTTTGGGCACCTGCCCCCCGTCAAACCTACTTGAAAACCTCCTCACCAGTCTGCAGCCAAATACTCTTCCCTTCGTCAACACTTGAGCCCCACCCCTACTTGAGCCCCACCCTTCCTGCAACAGCATCCCATGGGCAAGGAGGCCAAAGTCCCCTGCCCACAGAGCTGTAGCTTTCTGTGCCCAGGGGGCCAGACCCCACCAGGGCTGGAAGGCAGGAGAGAAGTGGGGAATGGCTGCATTTTGGGAGTCAAAGGTGTTGTCTGGAAACAAAGAATCGTTGTAAAGAGGCTTTGGAGGAAGGCACCATGGCTTAGCTGGCTAAAGCACCTGCCTCATAAACAGGAGATCCTGGGTTCAATTCCCAGTGGTGCCTTATTGCAGCCTGTGCTTGCATTTTCCTATGTCCTTCTGGGGCACAGAAGAGGCCTCCCCTGGCCACCCATGGAACTGCTGGTTCAGGAAAAGGCTGACTGACTGGGGAAGAGCGTTGGGAAGAAGGAAACCACAAGCCCGGAGCAAGTGCAAAGGCTGCTGTGACTGGCACTGGCAAGGCAGGGCTCTGACTGCAATTGCTGGGACTGAGAGCCACTGCCAAGTGCCCTTGTGATTCCCAGGGAGTGTCAGTGCACAGAGAACCTGTGAGGGATGCAAATGTAGATGCTCAAAATTGGAAGCGAAGCTGGGATTTAAATATCCTGCACTTCATTTGCATATTCGCAGACTGGTGCTATTTCGAAATACTTTATTTTGCAATACAAAACGCTGTTGAGATACGCTTATTTCGGGAGAAAACCCTTCGTCAGAACTAACCCTTAAACCTCATTTCATAAGGAGTAAGGGTGATTTTGAAAGAAGGGTTTTCTTTCAAACTGTATCTAGACAGCGCCTGTTAGCTCAAAATAGCATCTTTCGAAATAGCAGCCAGACATAATTATGCAAATCTCCGCTTCATTTGCAATGTCACTGACCGGAATTTGCATTTCTGTCTGGAAAGAGGAATGACGTGTAGACAAACCCTCACATAGGGGAGATGCAGAGATCAGAATGTCCCCGCCTCCCTCAGCTTGTCTGGCTACTTTGCCCCATTTCCTGCCTCCCTTCCTGAGCTGACCGAATGGCTGAAAGGGACAGCAGCTGCTGATGGGTAGGGGGTGGGGGGAGAAGACCAGCAACAAGATCCTGGGAGCAAGAAGGACCCTCCCTGGCCACCCACCATTCAGTCTGATGAGGCCATAATATGTGAAGGGGGAATTTTGACTGACAGCCTCCTCTGAGCTGGAATCCCAGCTCCCACAGCGATCACTGGAAAGGGGCAGCCCAGTAGGGACTGAAAACCACTGCTCCAGGTGAGGTTTGAATTCACAACCTCAGCATGTCTCCTATATGCACTGCTTTATAAATACTGTGCACTGACCCATTGCACCACTGGAGCAGATGTTTGAGAGTTTTCTCCAAAGTCCTTACATTGAGAAAGTGAAGAAGCACAAAGTAGAATTGAGTCAGAGGGGCAAGAAGATCAATTCTCAAGGATTTACACAAACCAACAATTCCCCAGCAGGTCCCACTGAGATTTGAACTCAGCTTCTAAAATTCAAACGCCTGACCCCTTCCCTTTACACTATGGGACCATCACACGGCTCTGTGCTTGAGGGTCTCAGCTGGTAGCTGATCACTTTGCTTTTTCCATTCAGCTGCATCACCTCTCCAGACCATGCCCCATCTGTACGTGGGCTCAGGGGAATGAGCTGGCTCCCTCTCCGGCAGAGAAAGGAGAAACGTTGCCATGTCCCTCCTGCTTAGCTGGCTGGCCCCAGGTAAGGTCACATGAGATTATGCAAACACATCCCCATCAGCCCACAGCCCTGTTCCCTATCTAGGGCCAGCACTGGGTGGGCAGTAGTCAAGGAGGCAGCGACTCACAGGAAGAAGTCGGGGGAGGGGCTAATGAGATGATTTTGATTTGTCAATGCCAAGCTGTGGCCAAAAAGGGTGAGGTAAGAATCAAACACAGGAGTAACACCAGGGAGGATCCTGCCACATGTTGGCACCTGCCAAAGCCTGGGATTGAACCAGGGACCTTTAGATCTTCAGTCTAACGCTCTCCCCACTGAGCTACTTTGGCTGCTGGATGTAAAGCTCTCTGGCCTGTAATTCTCTGTCTGGATGTTTGGCAGTCGCGCTGTACAAACTGGACGTCGTCATGCCCTGCCCAGGAAGGCAAGACTGGCCTTTCCACAGCGCCCCTCCCTCACAGCCCAGAGCCAAGGTTCCCTCTATGCCAGGCCTGGGCAATACTGGCCAGTGGGCTGGATCCAGCCCATGAAGCCACCCAACATGGCAGCAAGAAGCCTCAGGCAGATTCCCTGCTTGCCCTGCCCCCAGGCACAGCTGAGAGAAGGGGCTGCTGGGCCCTTTGTGTCTCTCAGCTGTAGAGGAAAAGGCTTCATGCCTGGTCCCTGCTCCAAGCTTGTTTGTGGCCAATGGGAGCTGCCTGCTTGAAGCCCTGGCCCATCTCCACAAGCTCTTATTCACCCAGACGTATGACCTGTGCCGCCTGCCCAGGGAAGGAGCTGCCTGAGAAATGTGCTTGGCTCCTGGAAGTGTCTCCCAGCCAGAGCCTGCCTCTGGCACCCCAGCACCTCCCCTTCCCTCAGCCTGCTGGCACTCCCCATGATGGACAAGGGGAAAGACTTGGCAGATTTCATGAATACAGAGGCGGCTGGTTTCCCTGACTGAGAATTGAAGCCTGGCAACAGCAGTGAGAGTGCTGAATCCTAGCCACTAGACCACCAGGGATACAAGAATCTGAGCTCTTTGCTTAGCTACACTAACTCTTCTCAGGCCACTTTCTGTCTCCCTCAGGACATGGGTCCATTCTTGGTAGCTCCAGACTCTACCAGAAGATGCCTCCCAGCTCTTTCCCCCGACCGCACTCTCAGGGTCGGAGACGTGGTCCTGCCCCTGTGCACCGTGGGGGACGTGCCTGCCCTTTGCTCCCTGGGCTGATGAAGCCCTACACAGGGCAGCCCTAAAGCAAGGAACATTTCCCAGGCAGGCTCAGCAGAGCCCGCATTGGTGTGGAGGCACCTTCGGGCCCCTTAAAGGAGGTTCCGCTGTCTGCTCCCCTGTCTGGACCTTGGTGAGTCGAACGCCACCCAAGTGTCCTCCAGAATAATTGTGAGAACAAGGCAGAGACATTCCTGCCCCGGCACAGCTGGCCTGGTCACTCCAACCCTGCTGCTTCAGTCCCCTGCCAGTCTCATTCCTACTCTTCCCTGCCGCCCCATCTTTTAAGTGGCGTACCGGGCAACGTTCTCAGGATGATCTAACAACCCTTCAATGACGGGAATGCCCAGCCTCTTGTTCTTAGTCACCCAGCCTGCCTCTTTCTAGTACAAACTCCCTCTCCCAAAGGCAGAGCTGCAAGCAGCTCAAACTCTGTTGCATTTAAGAGCAGCCTCTGGAGTCAGATCCTGCAGCTTTAAGCAGAGCTTCAGTAGGAAATCCAGGGAGTTCAAACTCTCTCACAGCCTTGCCAGTCACAGTGGCCTCTGCAACCACTCCAGGCTTCTGGTTGACTCCTCCCCAATCAGCCTTTTCCTGAATCAGCAGCTCCATGGGTGGCCAGGGGAGGCCTCTTCTGTGTCCCAGATGGACCTAGGAAAATGTGAGCAAAGGCTACAACAAGGCACCACAGCGAGTTGCACCCAGGATCTCCTGTTCACAAGGCAGGTGCTTTAGCCAGCTAAGCCATGGTGCCCTCCCCAGACAGGGTTGCTCTCGTTTATGGTCCAGGACAACACCTTTGACTCAAAAAAATGAGGCGTAACGTTAGTTTGAACCAAGGGCTTTGGTTCGAACTACCGCGTCCCGGTGCGCCCTTCCTGGTTCGAATCAGGTGTGATTCGGACTAGCGTGCCGGGCGAGATCCTGCTAATGAAGCACAGGATATTTAAATCCCTGCTTCATTAGCAATTTCGGTCGCCTACATTTGCATCCCTAGTCCGAACTAGGGGAGCAAATGCAGACGTACACAAACAGCACTCCGAACTGAGCCAATTAAATAACAGAATATTTAAGTTCCATCATAAAGTGTAACAACTATTTAATTTCATGTAGCGATATGAATCGTCATAGCTTGTTTGCTAAATCAAGAAGATGGACAATTTTGTCTTATGCCTCAAAGGAACAGATCGGTGTAAGATACCGAATGGCTACGGAATGTGTTGCAGTGTTAATGTTCTTTGTATTTGATTTCATATTAAATACATAAAGTCACGTATCTTGTTAATTATCCCTTGTTTCAGTATTTTTTCTTCTATAAAATAATAAAACTATATTTAGCTAAGCTGTTTGTGAGTAACTGGCGGGTACCACAGTAGCACACATCCGCACAAGCCCAAACGACCTCACTAGTGGTGCACATTATGAAACTCACTCCGCCCATGGATGGAAAAATTTCACAGGGAACACGGCCCCCTGCCCATCTTCTTCCCCCCCATTGGCAACTACAGTCCCTTTCAGCCACTAGGACACCCCGGGAAGAGAGTCAGGAGTGGGGCCAAGTGCAAGTCAAACTGAGGGGGGCAGGCAAAGCTCATCTTGCCTTGCAGGGCCACTGGCAGCAGCATCTCTCTTGTATACTGCTGCAGAGAAAAACATGCCTGAGAAAAGTGTCGGCCTCCAAACCCCTGATACAGTTGCCGAAGTAGCTCAGTTGGGAGCGCGTTAGACTGAAGGTCTAAAGGTCCCTGGTTCAATCCCGGGCTTTGGCAGAAGCCTTTGCCAGTATGGCTTAGTCTGTTTTGGCATCTCTGGGAAGCAAACATCTGTACCAAGAGCCCAGGAATGATGTCATAAAGATGATGATATTTCAGGGTTAGAAACTGGAGAGGGGATTTCATGCCACCTCAGAGATTGTTGACACAGTCGAACGGGGCTCTTTGCTTCAGCTGCTCCCAGCCTTGCTTCTCTGTTTTTAATTTCATGCCCCCCAGGAAGGAACATTAACAGAGCCTGCCTCGTACTAATTCTGAGGCTTCCCCATACTGAGGACATGCTATTTCTATTTTTTTAGACTGTAAGTTATTAAGTTGATTTAAGCAATTTCAAAATAGTTTCCAAGTATAGACATGCCCTTATAGTCCTGGTCTTCACAACATCCTCTGGCAAGGAGTTCCACAGGTTGACTGTGCATTGTGTGAAGAAATACTTCCTTTTGTTTGTTTTCAACCTGCTAATATCATGGCGCACCCTTAGTTCTTCTGTAATGGGAACAAGAAAAATACCTTTCCTTATTTACAGTCTCAATAACAGCCAAGGACTTCGTCTACACTGGCATGATTTTTCCGGAAATGCTTTTAACGGAAAAGTTTTCCGTTAAAAGCATTTTCTGAAAAGCGCGTCTAGATTGGCAGGGCGCTTTTCCGCAAAAGCACTTTTTGCGGAAAAGCGTCGTGTAATCTAGATCGCTTTCACAAAAAGCCCCAATCGCCATTTTCGCGTGTCACAATTATGAGGGTTAGCCAGCAGCCTCCACTTTTCTAAGGTGAAAAGTCCCAATCTCTCCTCATATGGCAGCTGATCCAAACCTTTCATCATTTTTGTCGTGCTTTTCTAGCCTGTTTCCAATGCCAATGGCAGCTGCCTGCCTGAAGCCCTCCCCCCTCCACTCAGGCTCTTATTACCCCAGGCACCTGACACCTGCAGCCTGTGCAGGGAAGGAGCTGCCTGGGAAATGTGCTGGGCTGCTGGCCAGGGCTCAGCCAGGTGAGTCTCCCAGCCAGAGCCTGCCTCTGGCACCCCAGCCCTCCTTCCCTCAATCCGTTGCCCCTTCCCATGATGAAAGAGCAAAGACTTGGCAGAATTAATGAATATAGAGGAGGCTATTCTCCCTGACTGGGAGCCCAACCCCGGCCGCAGCAGCGGAAGTGCTCAATCCTAGCCACTAGACAGACACAAACCTGCAGTGTTTGCTCAGCTACACTAGTCATTCCCAGGCCACTTTCTGTCCCTTTCAGGATGTGGGTCCATTCTCGGAGAAGGCGCATGATGCCGCCATATTTTGTAGCTCCAGGCTCTACCAGAAGATGCTCCCCAGCACTTCTCCCCTGGCTGCACCCTCAGGGCTGGAGATGTGGACCTGCCCCTGTGCATCGTGGGGGATGCTGCCTGCCCTTTGCTCCCGGGCTGATGAAGCCCTAGACAGGACACGTTGCCTAAAGCCAGGAACGTTTCCCAGGCAGGCTCAGCTGGGCCGCATTGGTGTGGAGCGCCTTCAGGCCCCTCAAAGGGAGGTTCCGCTGTCTGCTCCCTGGCTGGACCTTGGCGAGTCGAGCGTCTCCCAAGTGGTGGTGGCCTGCGGTGTCCTCCAGAATAGTTGTGAGCACAAGGGAGACGTTCCTGCCAGGGTGGGGGCCAGAAGCTGAGCGGCTCGCAAGGGCCCTTCAGCAGCAGCACACGGCTGCCATCCAGCAGCCCATCCGGGGCTTGTGCATCTGAGAGGCCCTGAGGGAGAGTTCCAGACAAGGACACCTGTGAGACTCTCCCCTGGGTGCCCCCACAAGGGGCTTCTGTATTGCCCCTCTGTGCCTCCCCCCACACACACCCTTCCCCTGCCCGCCCTTCCCACTTTCTGTTCCCGCCTCCTCTGCTGCTAAAACGAACAGGACTTTACCCTGCTGAAAGAACAAACTCTCTGGATTTTATGTGGAGAATGTAGAACTGGGGAGGGGCTGGGGAAAGAACCTGGAAAACGGGAGGAGGCTGGTGGAAAGGGGAGGAAGGGAGAGGTGGGGCTCAGGGATTGGGCTGGGACTAGCCACTGCCTCGGGTGGTCCCACTGCCTCATACGCTGGGAGCTCGGCAGCCATGGGGTGGCTCCAGGGGGAGAAGCTGGAGGAGGAGGGGCAGGTGTGGGTTCAGGAGGGGACTTGAACAGGAGAGAATTTGGGTTTGGGTTGGGGGGAGCTGCCGGGCTACTGAAGCAGGCAACCAGGTGGTTGGCCCCAGGGCTGTGGGCTGGGCACACGCTCTAAGTCTCCTGGACATATTGAGCCTCCCTCTGTGGCTTGTGTTGGGAGCCTGCCCCCCGCAGGGAGCCTTGGGCCAGCCACTGCAGCAGCAGGAATTTGGGCATCAGCTCACCCCACTGGGGACAATGGAGGGAAGAGAAGAGTTTTCCCTGCTATTGCCACCCATCTTCTGCCCAGTCAGCAGCAGCCGCAGCCCCTTTCGGCCACTGGATCAGAGCGGGAAGGGAGGCGGGAATGGGGCCACGCCATTCCACTCACAGCGCACTACATCATATCCTGCACGTGCAGGCTGCCTGCACACAGTATCCCAGCCTGCACATGCTAGCAGCCGGCTGCTGAGAACAGGGAGTGGCTCCGGCAGCAGCGAGGGCAGCTCACATTTTCCTAGGTCCTTCTGGGACACAGAAGAGGCCTCCCCTGGCCACCCATAGAACTGCTGGTTCAGGAAAAGGCTGATTGGGGAGGGGTGTTGGGAAGAAGCAAACCACAAGCCTGGAGCTGATGCAGAGGCTTTTTTGCGCTAAACAGTTTTTAGCTTTTGCGGAAAAACTTGCCAATCTAGACGCAGCCATAGGAAAATGTGATCCAAGGGTACCACTGGGAGTTGAATCCAGGATCGCGTGTTTACTAGACAAGTGCTTTAGCCAACTGAGCCATAGCGCCCTGCTGAAAAAGTTTGGTGAAACTGTTCTATTGTAAAACTGTTCTACTCTATGGTCTCAGACAACAACTTTGACTCCCAAAGTGCAGCCATTCCCCATTTCCCTCCCGCCCTGGCAGTGTCTGGCTCCCTGGGCACAGAAGGCTACAGCTCAGTGGGCAGACTCTAACATGCACATCTCCCCAGCTGCTGGGGCTGTAGAGTTGCCTTTGAGGTTTGGCATAGTTGAGGGAGGGAGAAATGCAGCAAACATTGATCATCTGGCTTATAAATCCTTTGGTCCTAGGGTTTGGGTTGGAGTCCCCAGGAGGACCCGGTCTTCTTCAATTTGCTCCCTTCCTGAGGGCACAGAATTAAGGAGAGAATTTCTTAATCCCACAGCAATCTGAGTTGGCCAAGGAGTTAGCAACAACATTTTTGTCAACATTTAAGTACAGGCAAGGAAACCCTCAGGGGTGTTTCTGTGTGTTTCTAGACCGAGGTTCATTCAAGTGGTTTGTCTTTTTGTGGACCTGCCCCGACCGCACCCCTAGAGACTCTGAAACAAAGAAGACACATGAGAAGAACCCAACTTTCTTCCTTTTGCTGTGACATGGATGGATCTAGCTCAGGTTTCACTCAAGGGGTCCGTCTGCATGTGAAGTACCTGTGACAGCCCCTATGCTCCTCTGCCCCTCATCAGCAATACCATATACTTGGGGGAGCATGTGCCCTGAGACTTGTAGAAGGGACAACCTAGACCAGCCACCATTAATCAGGCTCCCTTCGATAACTCAGCTGGCAGAGCAGAGGACTGTAGCGTGTGCTTAGCAAGTAATCCTTAAGTTGCTGGTTTCGACTTTGGCTTGAAGGAGCAATTCTTCTTCCTCCGGCCTGGCCTTAGCAGAAGGCAACCAAGGTGGTTGCCTTGGGTCCATGTCTTCAGAGCCCTGCACTGCAATTGACAGAAAGACTGTGGGTACGAGCAGCCAATTGCATTTCTTGGGCTGCGCAGGTTCTCTCCACACACAAAAGTTCTTTTGGAACAATGGCCGTTATTCTACAACAACAATGCAAGAGTCTACCCAGCAATTCCGTTATTTTGAAATAATTCTGAAGTAACAGACGGCTTATTCCGACTTCTGCAGACCTCATTCTAAGAAGAATAACGCCTATTCCAATTAGCTATTTTTAAAAAAGGCCTGTGTAGATGCGCCACTTCTGCTAGTTTGAAATAGCCCCTCCCCGGGGCTATTCTAAGTTATTCTTCCTGGGGATTTAAATCGATAGCCCGTCTACATTGGGGAGCCTGCCTCGGACTCTTCTGAGGTTTCCCTGCAGTGTAGACGTGCTAGTTCGAAATAAGCTATTTTGGAATAACTATTCAAGAACAGCTTATTCCAAAATAAATGTGCCGTGTAGTGGTACCCAGAGAGATGAAGCAGCAGGAGGAAGCCAGGAGTCCAGAGGCCAGCCTGAAAGCTCAGTATTCCATATGGCTACACACAATCTTCTGTGTAAGTCCCATCGTGTAAGGGGCAGCAGCACTCAGGACTTTGAATCCTGCAATCTGAGTTCAAATCTCAGTAGGACCTGCTGGATTGGGCTTGTTGTTGTGAGGTTTTTTCACACTGCATGGCTACACTGCAGGCTTCTTGCACAAGAACGGCAGTTCTTGTGCAAAAACTAGAGCAGTGTCTACCCTGCATGTGCATTCTTGTGCAAGGAAATGTACAGTAAACCATTAGAAAAGAGGGCTTCTTGTGCAAGAGTTATTCCTCTCCCCATAACGAATAAGCCCTCTTGCACAAGAAGGCAGTGTGCACAGGCAAGAGGGATTTCTTGCACCAGAAACCCCTAAGGCTAAAATGGCCATTAGAGCTTCCTTGCACAAGAGAGCATCTATGCTGCTGTAGATGCTCGTTATGAGGAGATAAACCATCTCATAGAGCTGGAAGGGACTTTGAGAGGTCAGCTAGTCCAGTCCCCTGCCCTCATAGCAAGAACAAGAACCCTTCCTGACAGATTTGCCCCAGATCTCTAAATAGCCCCCTCAAGGATTGAATTCAGAATCCTGGGTTTAGCAAGTTAATACTCAAACCACTGAGCTCTCCCTCCCTCTTGTACCAAAGCACATGGCCGTGTGGATGTGCTCTTGCACAAGAACTCTTGCCCAAAACAGTTCTTGGGCAAGAAGCCTGCAGTGTAGATGGAGCCTAAAGTTTTTCATATTATTTGTTTTAAAAATATTTCAAACAGTTGTTCAATGTGCCCCAGGCCTGGAATTGTGCTGCAGCCGCCTCCCTCGCTACGGTCGCTGGCTCCATGTGCACTGGCCCTCTGTCTGGGTGCTGGCAGGGGAGTGAGAGGTGGCAGGTACCAATGGGTAACAGGTGCCAAGGTGCATACAGAGAAGCCAGCGCCTGCATCTCTGCAAGTGACCTCACTGTGCACACCTCAGCTGTTAGGAAACACTCTCCTCCTGTCTGCGCCTAACACCAGTGTCACTGTCTACAACTGAGGGGGTCCTGTCTGGGGGAAAAGGGGAATTCTAGGGGACCCTCACAGCTAACATGGCAAAGATTAAGCCAAAGAGACTCCACTAGGAAACATCACAAGTGTCACCCCAGCTGCAGCTTGAACCCACAATCCCTGGCTTCGGAAGCCAATGCCTTATCCATTAGGCCACTGGGGCACATCAGTGATGATAAACAGACAGAAATTCCCTTTCTTTCTGGCTGGCCAGGGATACCCAGGGTAGGAAGGTTTTGACTTTTCACAATGTTCCCTGGGCTGTTGTACAAAGCTCAGTGCTGGTAACAAACCCAAACACCCGCTGGCTACATCTACCCTGCAGGCTTCTTGCTCAAGAACTGTTAGGTGCAACAGCGCGTCCACACTGCAATGTGCTTTTGCGCAAGAATGTCCATGGCAGTGTGAACACTCTCTCATGCAAGAAACCCCCTGTTGCCCATCCATACTGCCTTCTTGTGCAAGAGCTCTTGCACAAGAGGGCTTATTCCTCATGGGGAGAGGAATAACTCTTGCGCAAGAAGCCCTCCTTTCCTACATTTTGCCATAAATTTACTTGCGCAAGAATGCGCGTGCATTATAGATGCTACTCAAGTTTTGTGTAAGAAGCCTGCAGTGTAGACGTAGCCCCTGGGTGCCCAGAGACGGGCTGGCTAGTCACAGTCTGGCTCGGAGCGCTTACTGCAATGGGAAGATATCCATGGAGCAGGCGTATGACAGCGGCACACGGCTCTGGTGGGCTGGGGAGGGAGGCCCAGCATCCGGAGGAGCGTTTCCAAGAGAAGCGTTTACTGACAGTGTCTGTCTCTGGTCTGATTTTACCATGTGGTGAGACACTGGCACCCACAGCAGCATGGATGGGGTGGCTGGAGGGAGTGGCTGGCGGGCGGCTGGTAGGAGCAGTGGCAAGTGGCCAACGGAGTGGGTGAGATGCCTCCTATCCCCACCCCCCCAAGAGTGGGAGGTGAGCTCTGAAGACCACCTGTGAGCTCTTATCTGCCCTGAGAAAGGGCAGCAACTGTGAGTGCGGTATGGAGAAAGTTTGGGCATGTGAGTGGGACACTTACATGGCTGGACTTACATTGCTGGCAAAGGACACTGCTCAATCCCCTTGAGCGGGGACTTACTTGTGGGTTGGTTATGAACCCTGCTTGTGCCCAGGCCTGACATAACCTGCCCCACAGAATTCACACCGGGCTCTCAGAGCACAGGGGGAGTTTGCGGGCTCGTTAATGGGCCGTGGAGTGAAGCATCAAACCAGCCCCCTCCTGTGGTTCCTGTGAGTGTTGCTGAATCTGGGCCTCTGCACCTGGGCAACAGCAAACAAAAGGTCTGGGGCCACACAGAGACCCCGCTGGGCTGAGCAGGAAGTGGCTGGGACTTTGCTTTGTCTTTGCCTGTGGGCTTGTCTGTCTGCAGCCTGGAAACCTCCTGGCTCCTCAGACCACTGGTCTGGATGGAGCGTTACAGAAGTTGCAATAATGGAATTGCTGTGTAGACACTCCCACTGTTATTGCAGAGTAATGGCCATTATTCCCAGGTAACGCTGCTGTGTAGATGCAGCCTCAGAGAAATGCTGAGCAAGCGCTTCTACAATGTCATGGGAGAGAGGGAAATGAGTTCATTTTTCTAGATACAAGATGGAGGATGTATCAGGAGTGAGATTTGAACCCCCATCTCCACTCAGAGACCAGAACACCCCATTGAGAGAAAGACAGAACGCTGCATCTGGTACTTTAGACCACTTGGCCATCCTGACACCTGTGCAAATGTCTTCAACTGCAGTTTTCTTACATGTGTGAGTTGCTCAGGGAGGCCAAAGGAGCCCATCAATTTCCACACCTAACAGCTGCTCTACAGCACAGCTGGGTTTATCCACACTCAGCCAAGTTGCGAGGTGTTTTGCAGGGAGTTGACAAGAAGCGGAAGAGGGGAAACCACTGGCCAGCAGAACGGAGGTTTGGGATTCTCCTGTGCCAGGGAGTCTGAGTCTGTGTCACTGCCCTTGGGGATCCTGAGCTGGGTGGCTCCTGGGTTTGTTGGCTCCATAGCAGAGGTGTCTCTTCTGCAGGGCCATGTTTGTTCCCGGGGCTAACGCTTATTCCTGTGACACACTTTGTGCAGGGACCGTTGGTCTTTGTGCCACGGTACGTCTCTGGGATGTGGGAGTGAGGAACCTGCCTCAAAGAGACATGTATCCGCCCCCTGAAGGGTTCTGCTTGAGACCCCAGAGCCATGGCTTTGACTGGTGCCCCCCCCTCCGCCCCCAGCATGTGGGGAATTAGATCTAGGGGGAGATTTCTGGAGTCCCACAACAGCTGCTGCTTGCATGCAGATGTGCACATCTGTCTGGGGTTACTGGGCACCCAGCCTGCCTTCTGTCCCTGCCAACCAGGGCAAAGCAGTATCACTGGCTCAGGGGGTTTCTCTCCCCAATGTGCTGCAGAGAAAGCCCTTAGCTGCATCTAGACTGGCAAGCTGTCTACACTGGCCGCTTGAATTTGCGCAAGAACACTGACGATCTAATGTAAGATTGTCAGTGTTCTTCCGCAAATACTATGCTGCTCCCGTTCGGGCAAAAGCCCTTTTCCAGAAATGCTTTTGCGCAAGAGGGCCAGTGTAGACAGCTAAAAACTGTTTTGCGCAAAAAAGCCCCGATGGCGAAAATGGCGATCGGGGCTTTCTTGCTCAAAACTGCGTCTAGATTGGGAGGGGCGGCTTTCGCAAAAGTGCTTTTGCGGAAGCGTCGTGCTAATCTAGGCGCTCTTTCATAAATGCTTTTAATGGAAAAACTTTTCTGTTAAAAGCATTTGCGGAAAATCATGCCAGTCTAGATGCAGCCCTGGTGTGGTAAAGGGCCTGAGGGAGCCCAGAGCAGGGGGAGCTGGGATTCTAGTCCCATTGATCCCCTCAACACACACACAGTCCCAAGTCCCCCACATTCATAATCCTGTGCCCTGGCTTCTGTACTCTCCCACATCCTACTTCTCTATCTATTTTGAAGGATTCCTTTATGGCAGTGGTCACCAACCACTCCATCAGGGATAGAATATCAGAAGTATGAGTAAAGGCTACAACTAGGTACAACTAGGAGTTGAACCCAGAATTGCCTGTTTATGAGGCAGGGGCTTTAGCCAACTAAGCTGTGGTTTCTCCCTTAGACACATGCTTGTAAAATTGTTCTACTTTAAGGTTCCAGACAAAACCTTTGACTCCCAACATGCAGCCATTTCCCTCCAGCCTTCCCGCCCTGGCAGTGTCTGGCTCCCTGGGCACAGAAAGCTACAGCTCAGTGGGCAGGGGGCTTTGGCTTCCTTGCCCATGGGATGCTGTTGCAGGGAGGGCTGCTCAGCAGGGGTGGGGTTCACCTGTGGAGGAAGGGAAGAGTATTTGGATGCAGACTGGCTAACCTAGTGAGGACACTTTGAAGTAGGTTTGATGGGGCAGGTGCCCAAAGCCCACAGGTAAGTGAACAGCATGGACACCTGGGAGATGGGCCAGAAATGGGGAGAGAGCACAGGCTGTAACTGCAGAGATAAAGGAACAACACGGGACCACTGGGAAGCAAACTCTAATCAGTGTCTTAGATGCTGGTATAGACAACAGGATTATGGGTAATAAGCAGGAAGAAGTTGGTATCACAGGGACTTGGTGGGATAATACACGACTGGAATATTGGCACAGAAGGGTACAGCTTGCTCAGGAAAGATTGGTAGGGGAAAAGGAGTTTCCTCAGATATGAAATCATGCACACACTGGGACTGAGGGACACAGGAGACAGACTTGTCGGGAGCCTCTGAGTGAGGTTACAAGGGGTTTCTAATCAAACTCCTTAACCACTTGGCCATCACTACTGTGGGAGACTGATCTCCTGTACTTGTATGTGAACAAAAATTTTGTTACTTACTCTTTGGCCAAGTCAGATTGCTACAAGGCAAAGGAATTCTCTCTTGTTAATTCTGTGCCCTCAGGAAGAGACCAACCCAAAGGAGGCCAGGCCCCCACCTGGGTCTCCAACCCAAACCCTGAGAGCAAGGGGTTTACAAGCCAGACAATGAATGTTTGCTGCCCTGCTCCCTCCCCTCAGCACTGCTAAATCTCAAGGCCAACTCCACAGTCCCAGTGGCTGGGAGAGATGTGCATCTCAGAGTCTCTGCCCACTGAGCTGTAGCCTTCTGTGCCCAGGGAGCCACACACCGCCAGGGCTGGAGGAAAATGGGAAATGGCTGCACTTTGGGAGTCAAAGGTGTTGTCTGGGACCATAGAGTAGAACAGTTTCACCAAACTTCCTGAGGAAGGCACCATGGCTTAGCTGGCTAAAGCCCCTGTCTAGTAAACAGGAGATCCTGGGTTCAACTCCCAGTGGTGCCTTGTTGTGGATTTTGTTTACTTTTTCTTATGTCTTTCTGGCCTCCTGGCCACCCATGGAACTGCTGGTTCAGGAAAAGGCTGATTGAGAAGCATTGGGAAGAAGGAAACCACAAGCCTGGAGCTGGTGCAGAGGTGACTGGCATAGGCCAGGCCAGGGCTCTGACTCCCACTATGAGCCCCTGGATACCACACACTGGCCAGTGAGTCCTGCTCCATGGTCGTCCCAGTGCTCTGGGTGCAAGCGACATGCCTGTAACTCCCTCCTGGGACTCCTAGTGGAAGCATGGGCCTTGCCCTGCCTGGTAGGGGAGGGGACAAACATGGGCTGGTTGACAGGGGCTCTGACACTCCAGCACTGGGGCACTTGAGCCCTTCAGCTGGATTCAGACCAGGCCGGTCGGAGCCTCTCGCGCTCACTGAGGGGGATTCTGCACTTGCTGTCTTGGGAGCCAGGGTCACATTGCAGAGCTCCCCAGGGATGTCCCACGGTGCCACCAGCCCAGCACCAGCTACTCTCCCTGCCCTCGGCAACGTGGCTGCATTTTATCCTTCCCCTTCAGTGACAACTGCCCATTCCCCACCAGCCCCAGCCCCTGTGGGACCCGTTTCTTTCCCCAGGAGCAGCGTGAGTGCCAGTGCGGCTCCCTGCTGAGGCTGCGGCTGTGGAGACAAGCCCCTGGCTTTGGGTGGGAGATGAGATGTCAAGGTGTTGAGTTTCGCCCATGGCTAGTGTGGGGTGACCCACACTCTGGGGGCAGCTGGAGGTGCCTCCTGAGAGCTGATTTTCAGCCCTTCCTGTGTTTCTGGCTCCTTCCAACAGCTCGACTCTGTCAGCTAAAAGTTGAGGAATGTGTATTTGGAAGAGGGAATTTCTGTCTTTTTTGCATCACTACTGTGACCTAATGGACAAAGCCTTAATCTCCTAATCCAGGGATTGTGGGTTCAAGTCCCATCGGAGGTGGTAGCTGTGATATTGCCTAGTAGGTGCAAGTCTCTTTGGCTTCCTTTTCGCCATGTTATCAGTGAGATGTTTGAACACTGGACAAGAGTCCCCTGGAACTGCCATTTCCCCGCAGACAGGAACCCTCAGTAGCAAACATTAACACTGGTCTTAGGTGCAGACAGGAGGAGAGTGTTTCTGAAAAGCTGAGGTGTGCAAAGTGAGGTCACTTGCAGAGATGCAGTCGCTGGCTTCTCTGTATGCGCCTTGGCACCTCTTACCCATCGGTACCCACCACCTCTCACCCTCCTGCCAGCACCCAGACAAAAGGCCAGTGCACATGGAGCACTGTTCTCGGCACGAGTTCTTGCTCAAGAGCATATCCACACTGCCATGCAGTTGGGTCTAAGAGGGGAGGAAGAGCTCAGTGGTTTGAGCCTTGGCCTGCTAAACCTAGGATTATGAGTTTAATCCTTGAAGGAACCATTTAGAGACATCTGAGGCAAATCTGTCAGGGATGCATGTTACCTGCCATAAGCATGGGGACTGGACTAGATGACCTCTCAAAGTTCCTTCCAGCTCTATGAAATGGTATATCTCCTTATAAAGAGCATCTGTGGACACTCTCTTGTGCAAGAAAGCTCTAATGGCTGTTTTAGGCACAAGAAATCCCTCTTGCCTGTGCACACTGCCTTCTTGTGCAAGAAGCCCTCTTTTCCAATGGTTTACTGTACATTTTCTTGCGCAAGAATGCACATGCAGGGTAAACACTCTGCTAGCTTTTGCACAAGAATGGCCATTCTTGTGCAAAAAGCCTGCAGCATAGACATAGCTGTGCAGTGTGAAAAACCTCACAAAAACAAGCTCAAACCAGCAGGTCCCATTGAGATTTGAACTCAGATTGCAGGATTCAAAGCCCTGAGTGCTGCCCCTTACACCATGGGACCTACCCACTGACCTGTACATGGGCATTGGGGACACTCAGTTTTCTGGCTGGCCTCTGCACTCCTGGCTTCCCTCCTGCTGCTTCGTCCCTCTGGCTACGACTACACGGCACATTTATTTTGGAATAAGCTGGTCTCGAATAGTGATTCCAAAATAGTTTATTTCGAACGAGCACGTCTACACTGCAGAGAAACCTCAGAATAGTCCGAGGCAGGCTCCCCAGTGTAGACAAGCTGTCTCAGAAGAATAACTTAGAATGTCCCCAGGGGAGGGGCTAGTTCAAACTAGCAGCAGTGGCGCATCTAAACAGGCCTTATTTTGAAATAGCTAATTTGGAATAGGTGTTATTCTTCGTAGAATGAGGTTTGCAGAAGTCGGAATAAGCCGTCTGTTACTTCAGAATTATTTCAAAATAACGTAATTGCTGTGTAGACTCTTGCATTGCTATTGTGGAATAACGGCCATTGTTCCAAAAGAACTTTTGTATGTGGACAGAACCTGCGCAGCCCAAGAAATGTGATTGGCAGCTTATCCCCACCATTGTTTTGTCAATTGCAGTGCAGGGCTCTGAAGACATAGACCCAAGGAAACCACCTTGGTTGCCTTCTGCTAAGGTCAGGCTAGAGGGAAAATAATGGCTTCTTTGAGCCAGAGTTGAACCAGCAACCTAAGGATCACTTGCCAAACACACACTACAGTCTTCTGCTCTGCCAGCTGAGCTTTTGAAGTGAGCCTGAATAATACTCATTTCTCCAGGTTGTCCCTTCTGCAAGTCTCAGGGCAACTGCTCCCCCCAAGTAGATGGCATTGCTGATGAGGGGGCAGAGGAGCACAGGGGCTGTCACAGGTACATCACATGCAGACAGACCCCTTGAGTGAAACCTGAGCTAGATCCATCCATGTCACAGCAAAAGGAAGAAAGTTGGGTTCTTCTCATATGTCTTCTTTGTTCCAGAGTCTCTAGGGATGCGGTAGGGTCGGGTCTACAAAAAAACAAACCACTTGAATGAACCTTGGTCTAGAAACACCCCTGAAGGTTTCCTTCTGTCTTTGGCCTGGAAAGGTCTTCTGTAACAATATGGTTTCTCTGTAACCCTATTGGAAGGCCTGTAGCTATTCAGTAGGTCTAAACTAAAGCCTTCTTCTGCAGCCAGACTCAAGAGCAGCAGCAATTAGCTGTAAAGCCTGGAGTCACACACTCATATTCCAGCTAAATGACACTGAAATAGTGTCAGACTAGGCTGTGAGAAGGGAATCCTGTCTTAATAGCACCCACTGTTACCAGATAAGAAACAGACCTCAAGATGGGTAGAGAAAACTTAGTTAAACACCGTTTTGTCTGGCAAGAAACTGCTTACCCATAGTTGTGGTTGTGCAATGGGCATTCTATGATTCTTGTCCTCCCTCTCCTATTGTTTGTCCGTGTGATCGCTGGCTGGTTTGGATCTGTTTCTGTCTGCTGTATAATTAATTTTGCTAGATGTAAATCAACTAAGGTGGTGGAGTATGATTGGTTAGGTAAATCACAATAGTATCTTATGACTGGTTAGTAAAATTATGCTAAAATAATTGATTAAGATATTGCTAAGCAGGACTCAATTTTCACTATATAAACTGGAGTCCAAGAAGGAGACCAGCAAGAAGAAGGAAGGGACCAAACCAAAGGAGGCCGGCCTCCCCGGGGTCTCTGTTGAAGCAAAAGCTCCTCTGGTTTGGCTAATAAACAGCTTTATTGCTCAATAAGGCACAAAGTGAGCCAAACGTGTTCCCAGCAGAGCCGGGCCCAGTAAGGCTGCTCATACAATCAATTCTAGCATCTTTATATCCTTAACCAAACAGTCTGATGTCAGGGCATCCAATTACAGAAATCATCAATGAAACTTAGAAAAGTGAAACCATTCTCAGCAAGATAAAGGGCAGGTGTGAGGGAGTGAAGTGTCTCTCTCTACCAGCTCAATTAACACATTCCAATAGCCCATCCTGTAGGCCTCTCACACCGGGTGACACAAAGTTCACTCTGGTGTATGTGCAGAAGCAAGAAGCTGAAATGGTTTCTGTTATACAAGATGGCTTCTAGCTAAATATGAAATGGTTTCCACAACTCCAACCCAGACAGCCAGGGGTTTACAAGCCAGATGATCAATGTTTGCTGCATTTCTCCCTCCCCCGAACTGTGCCAAACCTCAAGGCCAACTCTACAGCCCCAGTGGCTAAGGGAAATGTGCATGTGAGAGCCTCTGCCCACTGAGCTGTAGCTTTCTGTGCCCAGGGGAGCCAGACACTGCCAGGGCTAGAGGGAAATGGGGAATGGCTGCACCTTGCGAGTCAAAGGTGTTGTCTGGGACCATGCCATAAGTCACAAAGCTGCCAGAAGTGGGCACTATAGCTTACCTGGCTAAAGCCCCTGCCTAGTAAACAGGAGATCCTGGGCTGAACTCCCAGTGGTGCCTTATTGCAGCCTTTGCTCACATTTTCCTAGGTCCTTCTAGGACACAGAAGAGTCCTCCCCTGGCCACTCATGGAGCTGCTGGTTCAGGAAAAGGCTGATTGGAGAGGAGTGCACGGCTCCCCCAGCCGCTGGGACTGTGGCCTTTGACGTTCTGCAGGGTTGTGGGAGGGAGAAGTGCAGCAAACTTTGATTATTTGGCTTGTAAACCCCTTGGTCTCAGTATTTGGGTTGGAGTCCCCAGGTGGGGCCCGGCCTCTCTTGGTTTGGCTCCTTCCTGAGGGCACAGAGTTAACAAGAGAGAATTCCTTCCCCCGCAGCAAGCTGAGTTGGCCAAAGAGTTAATAACAAAATGTTTGTTCACCCTAATGGGGTGACCTGATGCCCAACTTCCTGCTGCCCCAAGACTGCCTGCAGGGGCCTGGCTCCCCAGCCCAAGCCACAGAGGGAGGCTCAATATCTCCAGGAGGCCTGGAGCATCTGCCCGGCACAGAGAGCTGCTGCCAACTGCTAGTCGCCTGCTTCAGTGGCCCAGCAGCCGTCCCCTGAACCAAAACTTGCTCCTGCTCCTCCAGCTTCTCTCCCTGAGGCACCCCACAGCTGCCGAGGTCCCTACGCATGAGGCAGTGGGATCATCTGAGGCATGCGCCAGTCCCAATCCCAGCCCCGAGCCCCCCCTCCCCTTTTTGCCCACCTGTTCCCCCTCCCAGGCTCTTCCCTCAGCCCCGCCCCAGTTCTACATTCCCCACAGAGAAACCAGAGAGTTTGTTCTTTCCACAGGGAAAAGTCCTGTTTGTGTTACCAGCAGGGCGGTGGGAGGGGGGAGATGCACAAGCCCCACGATGGGCTGCTGGATGGCAGCCGTGTGCTGCTGCTGAACGACCCTTGCAAGCTGCTCAGCCTCTGGCCCCCACCCTGGCAGGATCGTCTCCGCCTTGTTCTCACAGCTATTCTGGGGGACACTTGGGGGACGTTTGACTCGCCAAGGTCCAGCCAGGGGAGGAGACAGAGGAACCTCCCTTTGAGGAACCTAAAGGCATCTCCCTGGTGGTCTAGTGGATAGGATTCAGCACTCTCACTGCTGTGGCCTGGGTTCGATTCCCAGTCAGGGAAACCAGCCCCATCTGTATTAATGATAGTAGCTCAGTGAGGAGAGCATTAGACTAAAGGTCCCTGGTTCAATTGCAGGTGGTGGCAGGAACCTCTCTGGTGTTTGACCCTTACCTCACCATTTTTGGTCACAGCTTGTCATGGACAAATCAAGATCATCTCATTAACCCTGCCCCTGACTTCTTCCTGTGAGTTGCTGCCTCTTTGACTACTGCCCACCCAGTGCTGGCCCAAGATATGGAACAGGGCTGTGGGCTGATGGGGATGTGCTGGGGAATTGTTGGTTTGTGTAAATCCTTGAGAATTGATCTTCTTTCCCCTCTGGCTCAATTCTACTTTGTGCTTCTTCATTTTCTCATAGACTCATAGACTTTAAGGTCAGCAGGGACCATTATGATCATCTAGTCTGACCCTCTGCACAGTGCAGGCCACAGAATCTCACTCACCCCTCTTAGAATAATCCTCTCACCTATATCTCAGATATTCTCAATGTAAGGACTTTGGAGAAAACTCAAACATCTGCTCCAGTGGCGCAATGGGTCAGTGCACAGTATTTATAAAGCAGTGCGTATAGGAGACATGATGAGGTTGTGAATTCAAACCTCCCCTGGAGCAGTGGTTTCTAGTCCCTACTGGGCAGCCCCTTTCCAGTGATCACTGTGGGAGCTGGAATGCTAGCTCAGAGGAGACTGTCAGTCAAAATTTCTCCTTCAGACTTGTCAGACTGAATGGTGGGTGGCCAGGGGAAGGTCCTTCTTGCTTCCAGGGTCTTGTTGTCTGTCTTCTCCCCCCACCCCTGACCCATCAGCAGCTGCTGTCCTTTTCAGCCATTTGGTCAGCTCAGGCAGGGAGGCAGGAAATGGGGCAAAGTAGCCAGACAAACTGAGGGAGGCGGGGAAATTCTGATCTCTGCATCTCCCCTATGTGAGGGTTTGTCTACATGGCATTCCTCTTTCCAGAGAGCAATGCAAATTCAGATGAGTGACACTGCAAATGAAGCAGAGATTTGAATAATCGTGTCTGGCTGCTATTTTGAAATATGCTATTTTGAACTAACAGGTGCAGTCTAGACACAGTTCTTTGGAAAGAAAACCCTTCTTTCAAAATCACCCTTACTCCTTATGAAATGAGGCTTATGAAATGAGGGTTAAGGGTTAGTTCTGACGAAGGGTTTTTCTCCCGCAATAAGCGTATCTCAACAGCATTTTGTATTGCAATTTAAAGTATTTTGAAATAGCACCAGTCTGTGAATATGCAAATGAAGTGCAGGATATTTAAATTCCAGCTTCTTTTACAATTTTGAGTGTCTACATTTGCATCCCTTGCAGGTTCTCTGGACAGTGACACCTAAAGGGAATGACAAGGGCATGTGGCGCTGGCTCGCCTGTCCCAGCAATTGCAGTCAGAGCCCTGTCTTGCCAGAGCCAGTCACAGCAGCCTCTGCACCCGCTCCAGGCTTGTGGTTTCCTTCTTCCCAACACTACTCCCCAATCAGCCTTTTCCTGAACCAGCAGTTCCATGGGTGCCAGGGGGGAGGAGGCCTCTTCTGTGTCTCAGAAGCACACAGGAAAACATGATCCAAGACAACAAGACACCACTGGGATTTGAACCCAGGATCTCCTGCTTACAAAGCAGGCGCTTTAGCCAGCTAAGCCATGGTGCCCTTCTTGGCTATAGCCCCACTATTGAAGTTTTCCAGGATACCTTTTGTATTTGTGAAAAACTCTACTGCGTTCATGGAATGGGTTGACGCTTTTAGATCAGTTTCCAAAAAAGTGGCCGTGTTCTTTCAGAAGGCCTGTATTCCTCATTGTATTAGGAATAAGGGCTCTTCCCAAAGAGAAGGTTTCCCACATTTGGGCCCGTGTAGATGGGCCAAATGTCAGAAAAGCCTCTTCTGAAAAAAGAAAAGTGTCTCCAAAACTGTTCCAATTTATGGTCCCAGACAACACCTTTGAATTCCAAGGTGCAGCCATTCCCCATTTCCCTCCACCTTGAGGGGTCTCAAGGCCTGTGCAGCCAAGAAATGTGATTGACAGCTCATACCCACAAACTTTTGTCAATTGCAGAGCAACCTAAGGATTACTTGCCAAGCACGCACTACAGGCCAAGGTCAGGCTGGAGCCAGGGGAAGCAGAAGGCAGGAGGAGCCCCAGTCTACACAGCTCCTCTTTGCGCAAAAGCCTCTTGTGCAAAAATGGACCCCAATTAATTATGCAAGGAAAATCCCTGGTCTGCAATGCTTAGTTACACAAAATAAGAATAATCCACCAGCTCAGATGTGATTTCTAAACCGCCAAACAAGGAAAATAATAAAATCTGATGGACTAGGTAGTCCCCATGGGCGTCACCTGCACCATGCTCAGGGCCTGGGGATTTTCTGTCACTTTGCCAGACCAAATAACTAGCCCCCCACTGCTCTGGAGTCTCTGCCTCTCATGGGCCTTCTCATCCTCAGGCTCCGCTTTGTCTCCAGACAGACCCTGCTCTGCTACAGCCACCTCTCTGGCTGTCACTTCTAGAGCAAAATGCAACCCTTCATTCTGACTTTGTACACCTGGGCTTTTAGCACTCAGAGCTGCACCTAACACCAGCATTTGCTAGTGAGGGTCTGAACAGCTTCTGTAGAGAGAGAGACAGCCACTGTGGAGCATCCTTGCCAACTGTCTCAGGAAGCAGAGGAATGTAAATTCTTTGTCAGTGAGAGGAAACTGTCACCCAGGTGGGACAGTGCCAGAGACAGAAATTCACCCTTCTAAATGTTCCTTCTTCAACTTTTAGCTCCTGATTAAGTCCCTTTGAAGAAGCCAGATACACAGGAAAGGCTGATCACACCCCTCTGAAAATCAGCTTTCCATGGGTATCTGTAGCTGGCTCCAAGTCATGGGCCTTGACATCCCGTCTCCCTCCTGAAACCAGAGAAGTGTCTCCCATTGCTGCAGCCTCCTGAGGCTCTATGGCCGTGTCTGTACAGCAGGGACAGCAACACTCACAGCCCCACAGGAGGGCCCCTGGCCTAGCAATGTGGCACCCTGAGCAGCCTCTGATGTTCCCTGCTTGAGCCCCAGAACCAGCCCTGAGTGACGGGGGAAAAGGGGGAGCAGCTCACACATGCCAATGGGCTGGCCAGGGGCAGGACATGAGCCTGCCAGGCAGCAGTGACATCACAAGGAACTTTTACAGCACCTCAGCTCATTGGCTGGGAGGCAGTGACCTCACAGAGGGCCCATGGCAACAGCCAGGTGGGACAGGCTGCAGGGCTGGGGCATCTCAGAGACCCCATGGCCTGGCTGCCTGGAATCTCCTTTGTGAGGTTTCCCCTTGAGGGCAGAAGAGATTGAGGGTCCCATCTGGGAGTGTCTCTGTGGAGATTTCCCCTTTCCCCAGGCTGCAGTGGGAGGGGCTGGGGCAGGCAGGGTTACAGGAGGGGTTGGCACTGAACCTCTGGGAGAGGCAAGAGAGAAGGCTGCTAATACCCGGTGAGAATGGGACTTGAACCCATGCATGCAGAGCACAATGGATTAGCAGTCCATCACCTTAACCACTCAGGCACCTCATCTGAACTCCTGGGGCTTGTTTCAAATCACCTGAAGTCAGCACTTCAGGGAACCTTTCTGCCACTTGCTGACTGGCCAAGGACACCCAGGGCGGGAAGGTTTTGGCTTTTCATAGTGTTCCCTGGGCTGTTGTACAAAGCTCAGTGCTGGTAACAAACCCAAACACCCGCTGGCTACATCTACCCTGCAGACTTCTTGCGCAAGAACTGTTTTGTGCAAGAGTTCTTGTGCAAAAGGTCTTGCGCAACAGTGTGTTCACACTACCATGTGCTGTTGCACAAGAGAAGTGCTTTTCTGCAAGAGCGCCCGTGGCAGTATGGACGCTCTTCTGCGCAGGAAAGCTCTGATGACCATTTTAGAGATACGGCTTTCTTGAGCAAGAACCCCTGTTGCCTGTCCACACTGCCTCCTTGTGGACGAGTTCTTGCACAAGAGGGCTTATTCCTCATGGGGAGAGGAATAACTTCTGTGCAAGAATCCCTGCTGTCTGACGCTGTACTATAAATTTACTTGCTCAAGAACGTGCCTGCAGTGTAGATGCTCTGCAAGTTTTTACACAAGAATAGTTGCTCTTGCACAAAAAGCCTGCAGTGTAGACACAGCCTGAGAGAGACAAGGAAAGGAAGTGGCCAGAGCCTCCCCCCAGCAGGCTGGCCCTCAACAGGATGGGTACGTCTACACAGCACCCTCACCTCGAAGTAAGCTGTGCAACGTGAGCAGGTTGCCCGGGACCCCAGGGGAAGGTCTGTGGGGAGTTTCCAAGGCAACAACAACAACAACAAAGTTTCATAATCTACACTCATGTGACTGTGATTTATTCCTCCACTAACAAGTGTGTCTGAAGGGATGAGAAATGCAGGGCCCAGGCGCAGGGAGCCGGGTCACATTCTCCTGCCTGAGTCTCAGTCCTGGCTGAAGCCTGGCTACAGAGAGAAGAGGCCAATGCAAACAGCCCCATGGCAGCGAGGAGGTCAGTAGGTGGGTGGGTGAAGCAGGGATCTGGGGGCAGAGCTCAGCTCTAACTCACTAGGGGTCCATCCCATAGTTCAAAATAATCAATGCGCCTATTTTGAAATAGCTTATTTTGTAATTTGGCGCTGGCTACACAGCACTTATTTCGAAATAAATCGCAATTCCAAAACATCCCTCCCTCCTCCTGCCATGCAGGGACGTCGGAATAGCGAGCCCGTTATGGTTTGAAATAAGGGGCTTTCTCTTAAGATGCGTCAGTGTGATATGAGCACCACATCCCCTAAACCTCCGAACTAGCTGGCCCACGGGTGTCAGTCTCACAAGTGGCCCTTTCAGAAAGGAGCTTTGGGCAGCTGCAGGGATGTTGTGGGCTCTGGAACAAGGTAGATGAGGCAGTAGGGCTTTTCGCAGGCAGGGGAATTAGCTCAAGTGGTAGCGTGCTTGCTTAGCATGCAAGAGGCAGTGGGATCAATACCCAAGTTCTCCAACTACAGCTCAGTTCTTATCCTTTAATTTCAGTGGCCCCCTCCCTCTTCCTACCTCCTCTCCCAAAAGAGACAGACCCCCCAGCAATTGCCATGCTGCAAAGCAGAGTGGAGATATCAAACTCTGTAGTCCCTCAGACTCTGTGGTGCAATGGAAAGCATGTTGTACTTCTAAGCTGTAATGGTTAATGTGAACCCAGCTAGACATTCGAAGGTTGTGGGTTCAAGTCCCACCAGAGTCCCTTCAGCTGCTTCCTCATTTCCAGGATGCAGCTTCTACAGAACAAGCAATCCTTAGGCTGACACTGGGGTGGGCTGGCATCCAGGCAATTCCCAGCAGACCCCAGTAAGGGTGGAGGGAAGGGCTGGTGCTGGGGGTTGTTCTGAAAGGCTGCTGGTGCCTTTAGACTGTTTTGTCCCTCCCTGTCTCCTACCAGTGCTGAGCAATACTCAGGCTATGTCTACACTGCACTGCTCTTCTGGAAAAAGCTATGCAAATTTCAAAACCCAATTTGTGTAGCTTTTTCTTCTGCTTTTTTTGAAAGAGGCTTTTCTGACATTTGGCCTGTGTACACTGGGCAAGTCACACAAGGGAGGCAGCAGGCAGAGCCAGCCCAATGCACCAGCCTCCCAGGGCAGTGGAGGCCAAGCCACAAGCCTCCAGCAGCTGCCTGGCCTGATTCATCTCGCTTCCCCAGGCTGACACCAAGGGGCATTATCAGCTGATGTCACCCCCCTCTGTCACGTGGGACCTTTTGTGTGTTAGGCAAATGTGATAACCACTACACCACAGAAACACACTTTGGTGCTGATAGAACTTGGATGACTGTTCTGTTCCTAGCTCTTTCTAAAAGGGGAATGCACCTTGTGAACACTCCACCTCTTGGTCTCATGGAAGCGACTAACCCGAGCTGCCAGCTCCTCATTTCCTCACCAGCCCCTTGATATTTGTAGCTCAAAGCTGGAGCTGCTGGAGCTGCTGTGGAAGGAGGTGAAGCTACAGAAGCTGACAGGGGACAATCAGTGGGCGGAGGGTTATTTTTTCTCCTCCCTGGGCTGATGTGGCTAGAACTGAGGAGAAGAAAATCCTCTTCCCTTCTCCTCAGAAGATGGAAACTGCAGTTGGTTCTCTCTCTGGTTTTACTGAAGCTGGACCCCAGAACTAGACTTTTTCCTAACTAAAACCCTGGTGAAAGCTGAGAGCCAATTGCTTGTAGACTGAGAATGTGAGTTAAAGAAGGGCACCGCCCAGCATGGGGCTTGAACCCATGACCCTGAGATTAAGAGTCTCATACTCTACCAACTGAGCTAGCCAGGCTGTGCACAACAGATCCCCGAACATGCCATCACAGGGGTTGAGCCCACAAGCCTGAGATTAAGAGTTTCATGTGCTACTAGCTGAGCTATGCACAATAGGCCTCCTAATACCCCCTCACAACATAGCAGGAGCCGAGAGTTCTTAACTGCCTGACTCAAGGCTCTTTCTTGCCCCTAATGGGGGGTTCTGGTCTGTGGGGAGGTTTGAGCTCAAATCCCCCTCCTGACACACCCACTTCTTTCCCCACAAGGATCCTCCTCCCAGCAGTCTGGCCCTGCGCAGAGTCTGTGCATGATGGAGCCTCTCCCAGCAGGATTCTGGCCTGTTCTCTGCAAAATGCTCAGCCTGTTTCATTTTCTGCAGGAATGAGTGGGATCCATGCGCCCTGTTCCCCAGTGACAAGTGTGTGTTCTCTTGCCCCGTTTCCAGAGACACAGCAGGGCAGGGGGCTATGCACCTCCAGTGGTCCCTTCCTATTTGACCTCCTACGAAGTCATGGGCTACGTCTAGACTGGCATGATTTTCCGCAAATGCTTTTAACAGAAGAGTTTTCCGTTAAAAGCATTTTCAGAAAAGAGTGTCTAGATTGGCACGGACGCTTTTCTGCAAGAGCACTTTTTGCGGAAAAGCATCCGTGCCAATCTAGATGTGCGGCGCTTATAAGAAAAAGCCCGATCGCTTACTTCGCTATCGCTTTTTGCACAAAAACTGTTGTTCACGCTGGCTCCCTGGCGCAAAATGGTTTGCTAAGAGGGCTTTTGCTCCTAACGGGAGCAGCACAGTATTTCTGCAAGAACACTGACAATCTTACCTGAGATCATCAGTGTTCTTGACAATCTTACCTGAGATCATCAGTGTTCAAACGGCCAGTGTAGACAGCTGGCAAGTTTTTCCGCAAAAGCAGCTTATTTTGTGGAAAAACTGGCCAGTCTAGACACAGCCATAGTGAAAAGCTACTGGGCCCCAGCCCTCCTGAGCCTGGCCATGGCAGAAGCACTGACTGGAAACATGTTGCAGGTGGAGCAGAATTAGCATAACTGGAAAAGTGCAGCTGACCCAGTGGTTGAAAGGGGCTGCACCTGCTGCTGACAGGGAAGAAGCTGGGAGGCAAGGTGCTGGCAGCAAGAGATTCCGGCTGCCTCTTTGCTCTGTGTCTTAGTGCGCCATACTGGCCGCCAGCCACTTTGACCAAACCTCTGAGAAGGAAAATATATTTTATTAAAAGGAACAATGTCAGTATGCACCTGACTGAATGTGACTTTGCATTGTGTGTGAGAGATAGTGAACCTACTAAATCCAGCCTGATCTAGCTTTTCTGCTTCAAGGATGAGACTAACACCCATGTAACTAAGTTTATCTATGCATATTGAGATAAAAGTAGCTTTAAGCATTAAGCTAATCGTAACGCTGTCACTAGCTTATGTCACGTCTATTCTATTTTGTGTGCAACCATGAATGTATATAAGGTTACCAAGGACATTTGATTTTGGAAGTCTTCCTTTTGAAACTTCCCACAGCTGTGTCTTAATAAAAGCGTTTCTCTCCTTCCAACCCTGAGTCTGGATTTCCGTGACACCTCAGACCAGCTGGACTAGCCAGCCCACATCACAGTGAGTCGCTAGTGGCCCCACCAGAGAAGAGCCATTGGCAGCTGCAGTCATCCTGGCAGCTGCCGGAGGCGCCTTTCTGAAAGGGCCATTTGTGAGCTGTACTCTGGTAGGCCACCTAGCTCAGTTGGTTAGCGCGTGGTGCTAATAACACGGAGGTCATGGGTTCAAGCCCCATGCTGGCCACAGAGGTGTTTGCTGTGGTAACTGCCCCTTGTCACCCTTTAGCTGCCTGCTATGGACAGGGAAGCAGAAACAAGGAAAAGGCTGAGACCTTTGCAGGAAGCAGGCCAGAGAACTGGTAGGAGGAGGCTCCAGCCTGCACAGACCCAGGGGCTAAAAGGGCCTTGTCCTGGCCTGCTTTCTCCTAATGGCAGGGAAAACTCTTCTCTTCCCTCCATTGTCCCCAGTGGGGTGACCTGATTCCCAAATTCCTGCTGCTGCAGTGGCTGGCCCAAGGCTCCCTGCAGGGGGCAGGTTCCTCCAGCCCAAGCCACAGAGGGAGGCTCCATATATCCAGGAGGCCTGGAGCATGTGCCCGGCCCACAGCGCTGCTGCCAACCACCTGGTCACCTGCGTCAGTGGCCCAGTGTGGCCGTGTTCTTGCGCAAGAAGCCGCCAGTGTAGACAGAGCCTTCGTGTGCAGAGCCGTTCCGCTGCTTATTGTCAAGGGGGTTTCTTGGGGTTTCTTGTGCATGAAGGAGCAGTGTGATAGTCCACGCTTAGCCTCATTTGCATATTGCTTGCTCAAGAACCCGTCAGTGTAAACATAGCCCCTGTGCTTTCTGGCTAAGCTTAAAAAAATTTGTGTGAAGCAGGGACATTCTAGAACCTTCCTAGGCAAGTGAGTCTGAATCCTGCACCACGACCTGAGTGGGACCCGCTGGTGAGATGTTGGTTTGCTGCAAATCCTTGGTAATGCCAGTGTTTGGCTTCCTTGGCTGTGTCTACGCTGCGCATTGCTGAGCAATAAGATATGTAAATGAAGTGTGGGGATGAATATTGCCACATCTCATTTGCATACCTAATGAGCCATCATTTTTGCAGCACAGGCTTTTGTGCAAGAAGGAGCTATCTACACAAAGACCCTGGGAGAAAGAGGGTCAAGGGTCTAACTCTCTCTGTGCCACTTGGCCTCCGATCCTGCCCACCCAGCATTCACTCTGAAGAGGCCAAAATATGCAAAGGGGAGAATTTCACTGATCCCTTCTCCTCTGAGCTGGAATCCCAGTTCCTCCAACATTCACTGGAAGGGGCCAGCGCAGCAGAGACAAAATCATCTGCTCTAGGTGAGGTTTGACTTCACAACCTCAGCACGTTTCTTACAAGCACTGCTTTATAAGTACTGTGCGCTGACCCATTGCACCACTGGAGCAGCTCTGCCAAACCTTTCTTCAAAGTCCTTAGATTGAAAAAGTCAAGAAGCACAAAGAGGACTTGAACAAGTGGGGCAAGAAGGTCAATTCTGAAGGATTTGCACAAGCCAACACCTCACCAGAAAGTCTCTCTGAGATTTGAACTCAGCTTGCAAGAGTCAAAGTTCTGCTCTGTGACTGAGGCTCTCGGCTACTTGATACTCTACTCTCCTGGCTTGTTCCAATCAACTGCTTCACCTCTCCAGACCTTGCCCCATCTGTATGTGGCCTCATGGGAACGATCTGGCTCCCTCTCCAGCACAGGAAGGAGAAATGTTGCCATGTGTTACACACGTTGGCACCGCACAGACACCAGCCCTGTATCCCCTGTCCTGAGCTCCATGGGACAGGGAGAAGCTCCAGGAGATGGCTCCCTGGGATCATGTCTCACATGGATCAGAAGCTTGCGGGGACCCAGACAAACCCTGCAGCCAGGAATGCCAGTTCCTAGAAGCTCCCCCCTAGAAAGGACTCGACTGAGGGGTCAGGAAGAAGCTGGGGAGAGATGAGGCCAGAGGTGTTTGGGTGGAGAGTGCAGCTTCTCAGCTCTTGGGCTAAGTTTGAGAGTGGCAAACAGGGAAGTGGCTACTGGACGCTCTGCCTGGCCATTCCTCCCCAGCTGGACGTGGTTCTTGTTCTTCTGCATGGCACACCCCGTGGAGACAAGGGACTTGCCAATGGGCATCCAGATCTGGCTCCCTGGGCACAGAAAGCTACAGCTCAGTGGGCAGAGGCTCTAACATGCACATCTCTCCCAGCTGCTGGGACTGCAGAGTTGCCTTAGAGGTTTTGCAAGGTCTGGGGAGGGTGAAATGCAGCAAACTTTGATTATCTGGCTTGTAAACCCCTTGGTCTCAGGGTTTAAGTTGGAGTCCCCAGGTGGGGGCCCGGCCTCCTTCAGTTTGGTCCCTTCCTGAGGGCACAAAATTGACAACAGAGAATTCCTTTGCCCTGCAGCAATCTCTGTTGGCCAAAGGGTTAGCAACCGAATATTTGCCCAAGTTTAAGTGCAGCAGCAGAAGGCTGTATTACGTGTGTTTCTGGGATATAGTGGTAATCATGTTTGCCTAACATACTAAAGGTCCCTGGTTCAAAGCCAGGCAGAAATATAGGGTCTTCTCTTATTGTGGTTCCCTTTGATGCCCACAAGGCAGTTCCAGGGCCTGCCCCCTTGTGCAGTGATGGGCGGCCTGTGTGCTGGCTTTCAGGATAATGTGAGAGACAGCTAAACAGGTTAGGCTGGGATGGGCGGCGGCAAGGCTGGGGCTGAGACTTCTCAACAGTGCCTTGCTGAGGACCAGTTCCTTGCTCCCACACAGTCCAGGGTCCACCCTGGAAGTGCCACTACTGTAGCTGTGCACCTTGGGGGCAGTGTGGCTGGCACCTTTGCTGCAAGGGGACATAAAGCCACATAATGTCCCACCTCATGCCCAGACCCCAGCCACCCCATTCCCCTCGCTTTCTTCCCACCCAGCAGCCCCAGCTTCCTTTGACACCCTCCCTTGTTCCTGCTCCCCCACCCTGCTCCTTCATCCACGTTCCTTCTGCACCCTTTCTCCTGGCCACACACAGCTCCTTGGCGCTTCTCAAGCCAGGCCCTGCAAGGAGCCACCAGGGCAGGAACCAGCCCTTGGAGCTCAGCTTGCACCGGATCTGGTAGTTTCCCACCACATCTCACCTGAGAAAAGGTGACTTGTTCCCCTTCCTTCTGACCTTACGTCTCCATTCCCTTCAAAGGTCTCTGCTGCCTTGGGACCCACTACGTCTTGCATGCGAAACAAGCACTCTACCACTTGAGCTAATTCCCCTGCTGTTTGTAGATTCCAGCTTTTGGTGACTCTAAGTCAAGGTAGAGCATCCACTGGCGGCTTCTTTTGTGGAAGAGTTCTTGTGGAAAAGGTCTTGCACAAGAGCGCGTCCACACAGCCATGTGCTTTTGTGCAAGAGATGTGCTTTTTGCACAAGAGCATCTATGGCAGTGTGCACATTCCCTTGCACAAGAGAGCTCTGATGCAACACATTAACCACTTGGCCATCACAGCTGGAAGCAGTAGCAACTCAGGGAAACTGGTAAATAATCCCAGTGCACAGGCCTAATATCACCTGCCACAGAATTCACACAGCAAACCATTTCAACAGCTGTGCAGAGGAGTCCTGGCTGTTCTGGTCTTAGGCTGCCCTGCTGCCACCACCAGCCAGTAACATCCCCCATAGTTTAGACCTACTGAACAGCTACAGGCCTTCCAATGGGGTTATAGAAAAAACACATTGTCACATAGGACCTTTCCAGGGCAGCAACATCAGGATGCATGAGCACAGACAAAGGAAGGTAGAAGCAACTGTGAAGGGACTCGAACCCTCAGTCTTCTAATCAGAAGTCAGACGCCTTACCCGTTAGGCCACACAGTCTTGACTTGTAGAAGACTGGACTTCTTGCAATGTCTGGGTAGGGAAAAGTCTCCCTAGTCCAGTGGGCCCCAACCTTTTGGGGCTGCCGGGCGCCTGGGAGCGGGGCCGTTCACACACCGCATGTCCAGGGGTGGGGTCGCTCACGGGCCATGTGCCTGGGGGCGGGGCCAAGCATGCGCCACGTGCCCGGGGCCGGCACCGGATTGTGCCGTGACCCCGGGGCCAGGGCTGGCACCAGCCTGTGCCACGACCCCAGGCAGGGGCTTTCCAGGCGCCGTGTGCCTGGGGCCGGCAACAGCATGTGCCACGACCCCGGGGCAGGGGCCGGCCATGCTCCTGGGGCTGGCACCTGCCACACGCCCGGGGGCGGGGCCAGCCCAGATTGCTCCATGGAGGCACATAAATGGCCGAGCTGGCGCCATGGCACCTGCGGGTACCGCATTGGGGACCCCAGGCAGGGGCTTTCCAGGCACCATGGGCCTGGGGACAGCACCAGCATGTGCCACGACCCCGGGGCAGGGGCCGCCCATGCTCCTGGGGCTGGCACCTGCCACACGCCCGGGGGCCGGGCCAGCCCAGATTGCTCCATGGAGGCACATAAATGGCCAAGCTGGCGCCATGGCACCTGCGGGTACCGCATTGGGGACCCCAGGCAGGGGCTTTCCAGGCACCATGGGCCTGGGGACAGCACCAGCATGTGCCACGACCCCGGGGCAGGGGCCGCCCATGCTCCTGGGGCTGGCACCTGCCACACGCCCGGGGGCGGGGCCAGCCCAGATTGCTCCATGGAGGCACATAAATGGCCGAGCTGGCGCCATGGCACCTGCGGGTACCGCATTGGGGACCACTGCCCTAGTCCATCAGGTTTTATTATTTTCCTTGTTTGGGGGTTTAGAAATCACGTCTGAGCTGGTGAATTATTCTTATTGTGTGTAACTAAGGATTGCAGCCCAGGGATTTTTCCTGACTCTATGTCACTTCATGGCTATCCACCACCTAGGCTATCTCCATACTGCATCTCTCCTCCGCAAAAGCTCATGCAAATGTAGCACAGATTAGCATATTGCCATGCTCATTTGCATAATTAATTGGGGTCCATTTTTACACAAGAGGCTTTTGCACAAAAAGAAGCTGTGTAGACTGGGGCTCTCCCTGCCTTCTGCTTCCTCTGGCTCTAGCCTGGCCTTGGTCTCTTTCCTGCCAGCCCCACAGGGCCAGGGGAAATGCAGGGGCCATTTCAGAGTCTGGATGGGGGCGGTGACCTGTCCATGCCGTGATGGGGGAAGGGAGAGGGTCACACGGCTTCTACTAGAGCTGGTACTTAAGTAAAAACAAAAAATAAACAAGCAGCTGGGATGGGGCAGCTGGAGGGAGCCAGGAGAGCAGAGGCAGCCTGAGAGCGGAGAGCCCCAGGTGCCCACCAAAACATCAGCTGTTTGTCCCATGCTGCAAGGGGCAGCACTCAGGGCTCTGAACTTTGCAACCTGAGTTCAACTGTCAGTGGGATTTTCCTAGGCTGGTTGTTGCAAAGCCCTCCTGCTTTAGGTTTCTTGTTCTCAGGCTGGTGAGAAGAGATTTTTGTGCCTTCTGCTGGGTGTCTAATGCCCACTGGCGCTCGGCTGCTCATCTGGCTGGCTCAGAAGAGCTGGAGCCATGAAACCTACCAGCCTTGCTAGAGATCCAGGGGGCTGAGTTTGTGTTTCTCACTGCTTCCCCTGATGCCCTCAGGTCCGGTCCCAGCAGCTGCCAGGCTCTGCCTATTGCCCCCTGGCCTCTGCTAACCCATCCATTGGGCATGGAGCTATTGCCTTGGGCGTAAGAACAGTCTGGGAGAGCGAGCAGCACAAGTGAGAGGCTGGACGAAGATGCACTCAACTGGTTTGGTTCTTTTGGATCTGCCCCTTCTGCACCCCTAGAGACATTGAAACAAAAAAAGACCCATGAGAAGAACCCAGCTATTTTACTTTTGCTGTGACGTGAATGGATCTAGCTCAGGGGTTCCTCTGCATGGGAAGCACCCCTATACTCCTGGGTTCTTCTGCGATGCCACTCACTTGGGGGAGCACATGCCCTGACATTTGTAGACGGGCCAACACGGACAAACCAGCAGCACTCAGGCCCCCTTTGATAGCTCAGCTGGGAGAGTGGTGGACTGTCGTGCGTGCTTGGTAAGTGACCCTTAGGCTGCACTGCAATTGACAAAAAGATTGTGGGTGTGAGTTGCTAATCACATTTTTTGGGCTACACAGGCCTTGAGCCCCTCCAAGGCTGGAGGGAAATGGGGAATGGCTGCACCTTGGAATTCAAATGTGTTGTCTGGGACCATAAATTAGAACAGTTTTGGAGACACTTTTTTTTTCGGAAGAGGCTTTTCTGACATTTGGCCCATCTACACGGGCCCAAATGTGGGGAAAAGCTCCTCTTTCAGAAAAGTCCTTATTCCTAATAAAATGAGGAATACAGGGCTTCCGGAAGAACACAGCCACTTTTTTGGAAACTGATCTCAAAAAGTTGACCTGTTCCATGGACGGGGCAGAGTTTTTTCCCCAGATACAAAAGTTATCCTGGAAAAGCTTTACATTGTGGTTATAGTAAGAAAGGGCACCATGGCTTAGCTGGCTAAAGCTCCTGCTTTATAAGCAGGAGATCCTGGGTTCAAATCTCAGTGGTGCCTTGTTGTAACCTTAGCTCATGATTTCCTGAGCACCATGGCTTAACCAAACACATAGAAAGTTCCTGGTTTGCAACCAGGCAGAAACACAGGGTCTTCTCTTCTTGTGACTCCCCTTGATGCCCACAAGACAGTTCGGGCATGTTTACCTTTTGAGAGAGGGATGCAAATGAAGACATTCAAAATAGTAAATGAAGCTGGGATTTAAATTTCATTTGCATATTCACATTATGGCACTATTTCAGAATAGCGCTATTTCGAAATAACAGACACTGTTAAGGTGTGGTTATTTCAAGAGAAATAACTGATAAACCTTGCAGTGTTGCAGGCACCGTGGCTTAGCTGGCTAAAGAACCTGCTTCATAAACAGGAGATCCTAGGTTCAAGTCCCAGTGGTCCCTTTCAGAACCTTTGCTCACATTTTCCTAGGTCCTTCTGAGACACAGGAGAGGCCTCCCCTGGCCACCCATGGAACTGCTGGTTCAGGAAAAGGCTGATGCCGGCGTATTTTGTAGCTCCAGGCTCTACCAGAAAATGCTCCCCAGCACTTTTCCCCTGGCTGCACCCTCAGGGCCGGAGATGTGGACATGCCCCTCTGCATCGTGGGGGATGCTGTCTGCCCTTTGCTCCCGGGCTGATGAAGCCCTAGACAGGACACGTTGCCTAAATCCAGGAACGTTTCCCAGGCAGGCTCAGCTGAGCCCGCATTGGTGTGGAGGCACCTTCGGGCCCCTCAAAAGGAGGTTCCGCTGTCTGCTCCCCTGGCTGGACCTTGGCGAGTCGAATGTCTCCCAAGTGATGGTTGCCTGCGGTGTCCTCCAGAATAGTTGTGAGCACAAGGGGGAGACGTTCCTGCCAGGGTGGGGGCCAGAGGCTGAGCAGCTCACAAGGACCCTTCAGCAGCAGCACACGGCTGCCATCCAGCAGCCCATCCGGGGGCTTGTGCATCTGAGAGGCCCTGAGGGAGAGTTCCAGACAAGGACACCTGTGAGACTCTCCCCTGGGTGCCCCCACAAGGGGCCTCTGTATTGCCCCTCTGTGCCTCCCCGCACACACACACCCCCCTTTCCCCTGCCCGCCCTTCCCACTTTCTGTTCCCGCCTCCTCTGCTGGTGAAACGAACAGGACTTTACCCTGCTGAAAGAACAAACTCTCTGGATTTTATGTGGGGAATGTAGAACTGGGGAGGGGCTGGGGAAAGAACCTGGAAAACGGGAGGAGGCTGGTGGAAAGGGGAGGAAGGGGGAGGTGGGGCTCAGGGATGGGGCTCAGACTAGCCACTGACTCGGGTGGTCCCACTGCCTCATACGCAGGGAGCTCGGCAGCCATGGAATGGCTCCAGAGGGAGAAGCTGGAGGAGGAGGGGCAGGTGAGGGTTCAGGAGGGGACTTGAACAGGAGAGAATTTGGGTTTGGGTTGGGGGAGCTGCCGGGCTACTGAAGCAGGTGACCAGGTGGTTGGCACCAGCGCTGTGGGCTGGGCACATGCTCCAGGCCTCCTGGACATATGGAGCCTCCCTCCGTACCTTGTGCTGGGGAGCCTGCCCCCCACAGGGAGCCTTGGGGTAGCCACTGCAGCAGCAGGAATTCGGGCATCAGGTCACCCCACTGGGGACAATGGAGGGAAGAGAAGAGTTTTCCCTGCTATTGGGGGAAGCCGGCGAGGCCAAGGCCCTTTTAGCCACTGGGTCTGTGCAGGCTGGAGCCTCCTCCTACCAGTTCTCTGGCCTAAGTCCTGCAAAGCTCTCAGCCTTTTGCCTGTTTCTGCTTCCCTGGCCATAGCAGGAGGCAAAACCAGGGCAAATCAAACAACCCCTGGGTCAGCATGGGGCTTGAACCTATGACCTTGGCATTATTAGCACCACACACTAACCAACTGAGCTAGCCAGCCACATAGAAACAAGAGGTCACAAGTGGCCCTTTCAAGAAAGGTGCCTCAGACAGTTGCAGAAACATCTCTGCAGCTGCCAAGAGCTCTTCTCGGATAGGTCCACTAGTGACTCACTGAGATGTGGGTTGGCTAGTTGTCAGCCGATGGTCAGGGCAGTGAGTGGTGTGTGTGTGTGTGTGTATTATACACCCGAGACTTCAACTGCCAGGACCGGGGTCCTTAGCAGCGGGCAACCTGGAAGAGGTTGACGGGCGCCCCAACAGATCTGTCCCTTATGACCGGCTGGAGTTCTTTTAAATTGTGCTTGGTTCTGTTACAGCAACTGAAGGAGTCAGGTTAAAGCTTAAACAGTTACTATTTTATTGTTACAAGGTGAACTTAGCTGTTAAATGCTACTGCTGTGTTACAGATAACACAGCCACTACAAAAGGACAGGACAGAAATTACACTTAAAACAAAAGTCACTTACAGGTACCATGAAACCCTTTTGGTTCTCTGAGCTCTTATTAAATGCATGCAAAATAGACACCTAGCAGGTATATATTCTCACCCCTGCTCCAGACTTGGCGTGGCCAGCGTCTTTCTCTCAATCCCTCGGGAAGAAGTAGGGCGAGGTTGGGCGTCCCACAGACCTCGGGAGACAATCAATACCTGCCAGCAGGTATAGATGATTGAGCTTAAATGGGGTGGGCTACTAAACCCCTCTTTATACCCCTTGGGTCATGTAGGCTTCTTCCTGGTCTCAAGTGGCCAATTAGGAAAAATGGCTTTGAATGCCAAGTTTCCCACGAAGGGTGCAAAGCATAATTCACACCTGGGAAAATGCAGACAATGGGCACTTCTAGTATGTGATGGGTGAAGATTCTCTCCTGGGACAGTGCAGGCGTGTCAATTACTGGTACTAGCCATCAGGGCGACGGGAGGCTCCGGGTCAGCCAGCCCATTTACTGTCTGGTTTCTGTTTATGGTAGAGTCAGGACAGGCAGCACACCTGCGTTCCCAGGGCATCAAAGGCTGACTGCCTTTCTCTTGCTCTTTGGGGGGGGGGGAACAAGATGGGGGTTCATGTCTGGCTACACTAGTCCAGCTGGTTTGACGTTTGGTCAAGGTGGCTGGCGGTCGACATGGCGCACTGAGACCCAGGGCAAAGAGGCAGCCAGAATCTCTTGCTGCCAGCATCTTGCCGCCCAGCTTCTACTCAGTCAGCAGCAGCCACAGCCCCTTTCGACCACTGGATCAACGCGGGAAGGGAGGCGGGAATGGGGCCATGCCATTCCGCTCACAGCGCACTACATCATATCCTGCACGTGCAGGCTGCCTGCACACAGCATCCCAGCCTGCACATGCTAGCAGCCAGCCGCTGAGCACAGGGAGTGGCTCCAGCAGCGGCGAGGCCTTCATGTGTGGTGGCAGCTCACATTTTCCTAGGTCCTTCTGGGACACAGGAGAGGCCTCCCAGGGCCCCCCATGGAACTGCTGGTTCAGGAAAAGGCTGATCGGGGAGGAGTGTTGGGAAGAAGGAAGCCACAAGCCTGGAGCAGGTGCAGAGGCTGCTGTGACTGGCACTGGCAAGGCAGGGCTCTGACTGAAATTGCTGAGACAGGAGAGCCAGCGCCACACGCCCTTGTGATTCCCCGGGGGTGTCAGCACCTAGAGAGCCTGAGGGTGCAACCTCTGCAGCCATGGAGAGTTAGGGTACTTGGGCATCAGGTGCTTCTCACTTGTAGTTTCCTTCTTTCCAACACTCCTCTCCGATCAGCCTTTTTCTGAACCAACAGTTCTATGAGTGGCCAGAGGAGGCCTCTTCTGTGTCCCAGAAACACATAGGAAAATTTGATCAAAGGCTACAGCAAGGCACCACTGGGAGTTGAACCCAGGATCTCCTATTCACTAGGCAGGTGCTTTAGCCAACTGAGCCATGGTGCCCTCCTCAGACAGTTTGGTGAAACTGTTCTAGTGTATGGTCCCAGACAACACCTTTGACTCCCAACATGCAGCCATTCCCCATTTCCCTCCATCCCTGGCGGTGTCTGGCTCCCTGGGCACAGAAAGCTACAGCTCAGTGGGCAGAGGCTCTAACGTGCACATCTCCCCCAGCAGCTGGGGCTGTAGAGTTCTCTTTGAGGTTTGGCACAGTTGCGGGGAGGGGGAAGTGCAGCAAATGTTGATCATCTGGCTTGTAAATCCCTTGGTCCTAGGGTTTGGGTTGGAGGACCTGACCTTCTTCAATTTGCTCCCTTCCTGGGGGCACAGAATTAAGGAGAGAGAATTTCTTAACCCCACAGCAATTGGATTTGGCCAAGGAGTTAGTAACAAAATTTTTGTCAACATTTAAGTAGAGGCAAGGAAACCCTCAGGGGCATTTCTGTGTGTTTGTAGACAACGTTCATTCACGGGGTTTGTTTTTTTGTGGACCCCGACCGCACCCCTAGAGACTCTGGAACAAAGAAGACACATGAGAAGAACCCAGCTTTCTTCCTTTTGCTGTGACATAGATGGATCTAGCTCAGGTTTCACTCAAGGGGTCTGTCTGCATGTGAAGTACCTGTGACAGCCCCTGTGCTCCTCTGCCCCCTCATCAGCAATGCCATATACTTGCGGGGGGGGGCTCGTGCCCTGAGACTTGTAGAAGGGACAACCTGGACCAGCCAGCATTAGTCAGACTCCCTTCGATAGCTCAGCTGGCAGAGCGGAGGACTGTAGTGTGTGCTTAGCAAGTGATCCTTAGGTCGCTCGAAGGAGCAATTGTTGTCCCTCTGGCCTGGCCTTAGCAGAAAGCAACCAAGGTGGTTCCCTTGGGTCCATGTCTTCAGAGCCCTGCACTGCAATTGACAGAAAGATTGTGGGGAGGAGCTGCCAATCACATTTTTTGGGCTGCGCCAGGTTCTGTCCACACACAAAAGTTCTTTTGGAACAATGGCCGTTATTCCACAACAACAATGCAAGAGTCTACCCAGCAATTCCGTTATTTTGAAATAATTCTGAAGTAACAGACGGCTTATTCCGACTTCTGCAAACCTCATTCTACGAAGAATAACGCCTATTCCAATTAGCTATTTTTAAAAAAGGCCTGTGTAGCTGCGCCACTGCTGCTAGTTTGAAATAGCCCCTCCCCGGGGACATTCTAACTTACTCTTCCTGGGGCTTTAAATCAAGGTAGCTCATCTACACTGGGGAGCCTGCCTCCGACTATTCTGAGGTTTCCCTGCAGTGTAGACGTGCTAGTTCGAAATAAACTATTTTGGAATGACTATTCAAGAACAGCTTATTCCAAAATAAATGTGCCGTGTAGTAGTAGGCAGAGAGATGAAGCAGCAGGAGGGAAGCCAGGAGTCCAGAGTCCAGCCTGAAAACTCAGTGTTCCATATGGTTACACATAGTCCACCGTCTAGGTCCCATGGTGTAAGGGGCAGCACTTAGGACTTTGAATCCTACAATCTGAGTTCAAATCTCAGTAGGACCTGCTGGGTTGGGGCTTATTGTTGTGAGGTTTTTCACGCTGCAGGCTTTTTGCACAAGAACGGTAGTTCTTGTGCAAAAACTAGCGTAGTGTCTACCCTGCATGTGCATTCTTGTGCAAGAAAATTTACAGTAAACCATTAGAAAAGAGGGCTTCTTGTGCAAGAGTTATTCCTCTCCCCATAACGAATAAGCCCTCTTGCACAAGAAGGCAGTGTGCACAGGCAAGAGGGATTTCTTGCACCAGAAACCACTATGGCTAAAATAGCCATTAGAGCTTTCTTGCTGAAGAGAGCATCTATGACGCTGTAGATGCTCCTTATGAGGAGATAAACCATCTCATAGAGCAGGAAGGGACTTTGAGAGGTTAGCTAGTCCAGTCCCTTGCCCTCATAGCAAGGACAAGAACCATCCCCTGACAGATTTGCCCCAGATCTCTAATTGGCCCCCTCAAGGATTGAATTCAGAATCCTGGGTTTAGCAAGTTAATACTCAAACCACTCAGCTCTCCCTCCCTCTTGGGCCAAAGCACACGGCCGTGTGGACCTGCTCTTGCACAAGAACTCTTGCCCAAAACAGTTCTCGTGCAAGAATCCTGCAGTGTAGATGGAGCCTAAAGTTTTTCATATTTTTTTGTTTTAAAAATATTTCAAACCGTTGTTCAATGTGCCCCAGGCCTGGAATTGTGCTGCAGCCACCTCCCTCGCTACGGTCGCTGGCTCTATGTGCACTGGCCTTCTGTCTGGGTGCTGGCAGGGGGGTGAGAGGTGGCGGGTACCAATGAGTAACAGGTGCCAAGGCGCATACAGAGAAGCCAGTGTGCCTGCCTCTCTGCAAGTGACCTCACTTTGAACACCTCAGCTTTTAGGAAACACTCTCCTCCTGTCTACACCTAGCAGCAGTGTCACTGTCTGCTCCTGAGGGGTTCTGTCTGGGGGAAAATGGCAATTCCTGGGGACCCTCTCAGCTAACATGGCAAAGAGGAAGCCAAAAAGACGCTACTAGAAAACATCACAGCTGTCACCCCAGATGGGACTTGAACTCACAATCCATGGCTTAGAAAGCCAATGCCTTGTCCATTAGGCCACTGGGGCACATCAGTGATGCTAGAGAAACAGAAACTCCCTCTTCCAAATGCACATTCCTCAATTTTAGGTGCCAGATTCAAGCCCTTGGAAGGAGCCAGAAACACAGGAAGGGCTGATCACAGCCCTCTGAAAATCAGGTCTCAGGAGGCACCTCCAGCTGCCCCCAAAGTGTGGGTCACCCCACACTAGCCATGGGCGAAACTCAACACCTGGACATCTCGTCTCCCTCCCAAAGCCAGAGACTTGTCTCCCACAGCTGCAGCCTCAGCAGGGAGCTGCACTGGCGCTCACTGCTCCTGGGGAAGGGAGCAGGTCCCACAGGGGCTGGGGCTGGCGGAGAATGGGCAGTTGTTACTAAAGGGGAAGGATAAAATGCAGCCACGTTGCCGTGAGCAGGCAGAGAGGATGGGGCTGGCCTGGCGGTGCCGTGGGACATCCCTGGGGGAGCTCTGCAGTGTGACCCTGGCTCCCAAGGCAGCAAGTGCAGAATCCCCCTCGGCCAGTCTGAGAGGCTCCAACCAGCCTGGTCTGAATCCAGCTGAAGGGCTGGACAGCCCCACTGCTGGAGTGTCAGAGCCCCTGTCAATCAGCCTGTGTTTGTTCCCTCCTCCACCAGGGAGTCCCAGGCCCATCTCTTACACCCAGAGCACTGGGAACGACATGGAGCAGGACTCGGTGGCCAGTGTGTGGTACCCAGGGGCTCTCTCCTGTGAGCTGTGACTCCCCCAGGAGAGTCTCACACAGAAGTCCTGGGGTCACAAGCTCCCTGTCACTCCCAACTCCCATCATGCAACAGGGACAGGTTCAGCCTGCTCTGTAAAAGCTGCCCTGGAAATCAGCTGAAGTGACCCTCATGGGATTTGAGCCCACAACATTTGAATGATTGGCCTGGCTCACACTGAGCACCACAGCTTAGAAGGCCCACACACCGTCCACTTTATCACAGAGCCCTGTTGTTTACATTTCTTCCCCTGCCCCCCCTCCATCTCCTCTCTCTGCTTGGCAGCAGGGCAATTGCTGTGGTAGAAGAAAAGGAAAAGCTGAGCCAGAGAAACACATACACCCCCCACACACTCAGACCACCCCATACCCAGCCCCCTGCCCAGAGCCTCAGCTGTGGCTTAAACCTGGTTCCAGAGAGAAGAGGCCAATGCAAACAGCCCCATGGCAGCGAGGGAGTCAGCACATCAGTGGGTGGGGCAGGGAGCTGGGGGCAGATCTTGGCTCTAACTCGCTGGCTGACTTTGGCCTGTTCAGTGAATCTCTCCCTGTCTCTATGGCCGTGTCTGTACAGCAGGCACAGCAACACTCACAGGCCCCACAGGAGGGGGCTGGTTTTATGCTTCACCCCACGGCCCAGCAACGAGCCCCCAGCTCCCCTGTGCTCGGGGAGCCAGGTTTGCTGTGTGAATTCTGTGGGGCAGGTGAGGTCAGGCCTGGGCACTGGGATTAGTTACCAGTTTCCCTGGCCCTGGAACAATGCTGCATTCACAGCTGTGGTGGCTGAGTGGTTAAGGCATTGGATTAGAAATCCAATAGGGTTTCCCTGTGTGGGTTCAAATCCTGCTCACAGTGAGACCTGGCTTTTGCCAACATCTGTTGCTAGGGCAACAAGCTACCCACCCTCTGGCACAGAATAGACCCTCCCATCCCATCTGCAGGGACACCTGCACTACGTCTACACTGGTGGATTATTGCGCAAGAACGGCCGCTCTTCAGGAAAGTGTCCACACTGCCCGCCTGCTCTTGCACAAGAAGATTTACAGTACGGCGTGGTAAGGGAGGGCTTCTTGCATAAGAGCTACGCTCATTTTTAACAGGTGTAAGCCCTCTTGCACAGAAGCTCTTGCGCAAGAGGGCAGTGTGGACGCTCGGCAGGAATTTATTGCGCAAGAAAGCCCTATGGCTAAAATGGCCATCAGAGCTTTCTTGTGCAAGAGAGCGTCCACACTGCCACAGATGCTCTTGCGCAAAAGAACATCTCGCTCATGGCAGTGTGGACATTTTCTTGCGCGAAGGAGCCGCCAGTGTAGACATAGACCTGGAGAAGGCAAAGGAGCCTACAAAAATCAGGTGGAAACACAGATAACAAGGCAACTACTTGGGCTTTCAGCAGAGCCACCTCCCCATGGAGACAGCTAGGGGGGCAAGGGTCTGCAGTGGCCCCTCCCTGCTTGTTCTCCCCAAACGCCAGCCCTGGTTGGGCAGAAAGATGCTGGGCCCAAGCAGCCTCCTTTCGCCTGGCAGAGGCAGAAGTGATGGAGGCAGCAATAAAAAAGTAACACCTTCACCCAAGTGTTTGTTGGGGCAGAACATGTGACAAGCCAGAGTGTGTGTGTGAATGACAGGCACACAGAGTGTGTGAGTGACAGAGATGTCTGGTGCCCCTGTAAGGTTGCTGAGCAAAGTCAGAGCTGCCAGGCTGCTCCTTCTTCTATCCCAGGCCCTATTGTGTCCCCCTCTCTGTGAAGCTGGGGTGCCAGGGTGCCGGGGTGGGGGAGGGGAACATCCTGATATCAGCGACCCCTCCTCTGCCAGCAGGTGGTTCTGCAGGGCAGCTCCAAGGAAGGGGGAAGGAGCAGCAGGGCCGTGGGGGAAGGGCAGCTGAAGTGCCGGCACTTGAGAGCGTCCCAGCCAGACCCATAGATCCCGACATCCCTAAAGGGCCCAGAGACTGTCTGGCCCCCTCTGCACTGACATTCATTCCCCTACATGCATCGTGGGAGCTGTGTCGCTGGGATTTTCACTCGGTGCCCATTTCCATGGTGCCCGACGTTGTGGAGCCTTGAAGAGCAACACAAGAGGCTGGACCAAGGTTCATTCAAGTGGTTTGGTTTTTTTTCTGGATCTGCCCCTCCTGCACCTCTAGAGACTCTGGAACAAAGAAGACACGTGAGAAGAACCCGACTTTCTTTCCTTTGCTGTGACATGGTTGGATCTAGCTCAGGTTTCACTCAGGGGGTCTGTCTGCATGTGAAGTACCTGTGACAGCCCCTGTGCTCCTCTGCCCCTCATCAGCAATGCCATCTACTTGGGGGAGCACTTGCCCTGAGACTCATAGACTCATAGACTTTAAGGTTAGAAGGGACCATTATGATCACCTAGTCTGACCCCCTGCACAGTGCAGGCCACAGAATCTCACCCACCCCCTCCTAGAATAATCCTCTCACCTATATCTCAGATATTGAAGCCTTCAAATAGTTTGAAGACCCCAAGATGCAGAGAACCCTCCAGCTGTGATCTGTGCCCCATGCTACAGAGGAAGGTGAAAAACCTCCTGGGCCTCTGCCAATCTACCCTGGAGGAAAATTCCTTCCTGACCCCAAATATGGCGATCAGCTAAACCCTGAGCATGTAGGCAAGACTCACCAACTAGACACTCAGAAAGTTCTCTATAGTAACTCCTATCATCCCTCCATTGACCTATTTACCACTGATAATGAATCGTCAATTAGTTACCAAGATCATGTTATCTCATCAAACCATCCCCTTCATAAATCCATCTAGTTTAATCTTGAAGCCCAATAGAACTTTTGCCCCCACTACTTCCCTTGGAAGGCCGTTCCAGAACCTCACTCCTCTAATGGTTAGAAACCTTCGTCTAATCTCAAGTCTAAACTTCCTACTAGCCAGCTTATATCCATTTGTTCTTGTGTCCACATTGGTATTAAGCTTAAATAATTCCTCTCCCTCCCTGGTATTTACCCCTCTAATATATTTAAAGAGTGCAATCATGTCCCCTCAGCCTTCTTTTGGTTAAGGTAAACAAGCCAAGCTCCTTGAGTCTCCTTTCATAAGACAGGTTTTCCATTCCTCGGATCATCCTAGTGGCCCTTCTTTGTACCTGTTCTAGTTTGAATTCATCCTTCTTAAACATGGGAGACCAGAACTGCACACAGTATTCCAAATGGGGTCTCACCAATGCCTTGTATAACGGCACTAACACCTCCTTATCCCTACTGGAAATACCTCGCCTAATACATCCCAAGACCGTATTAGCCTTTTCACGGCCATGTCACAATGGCGGCTCATAGTCATCCTATAATCAACCAGGACTCGAGGTCCTTCTCCTCCTCCGTTACTTCCAACTGATGTGTCCCCAGCTTATAACTAAAATTCTTGTTATTAATCCTAAATGCATAACCTTACACTTCTCACTATTAAATTTCATCCTATTGCTATCACTCCAATTTACAAGGTCATCCAGATCTTCCTGTATGATATCCCGATCCTTTTCTGAATTGGCAATACCTCCCAACTTTGTGTCATCCACAAATTTTATCAGGACACTTCCACTTTTGGTGCCAAGGTCAGCAATAAAAAGATTAAATAAAATTGGCCCCAAAACTGATCCCTGAGGAACTCTGCTAGTAACCTTCCTCCAACCTGACAGTTCACCTTTCAGTATGACCCGCTGTAGTCTCCCCTTTAACCAGTTGCTTATCCACCTCTCAACTTTCATATTAATCCCTATCTTTTCCAATTTAACCAATAATTCCCCATGTGGTACTGTATCAAATGCCTTACTAAAGTCGAGGTAGATTAGATCCACTGCATTTCCTTTATCTAAAAAATCTGTTACTTTCTCAAAAAAGGAGATCAGGTTGGTTTGGCACAATCTACTTTTTGTAAAACCATGTTATAATTTGTCCCAATTGCCATTAACCTCAATGTCTCCAGAGTGTCCTGGCGAAAGACGGTAGAACAGGTATGAAAACACTGACAGGCAAACACTCTGGAAACAACAAATGGTCTGGTAGCACTTTATAGACTAATAAAACATGAAGATGGTATCATGAGCTTTTGTGAGCACAACCCACTTCCCGGTCATCTGAAGAAGTGGGCTGTGCCCACAAAAGCTCATGATACCAGCTATATGTTTTGTTAGTCTATAAAATGCCACCAGACCATTTGTTGTTTTTTTCCATACAGACTAACTCGGCTCCCCCCAAAGACTCTGGATAGGAGAAGCTGCCAGAGGCAGTGCGCAGAAGGGATAAATGCAGGGAAAGAAAGCAGAACACAAAGGGATTGGCCCTTGGCAGAGAGCAGAGGAGCGTGAAAGGGATGCACCCAAGTAAACGGGTGGGAAATGAAGGTCGGAAGCATTGAGTACACGTGGAAGAATGCGCCAGAAGGGAGAAGGGGAGGGAATGCAGGAGGGACAGAGATCTATTACATGTCACTGCAGATGAAATAGTAACTCCGTCATTTCATGTTTCTCTCTTGACATTGTTGTATTTCAGTGTCATTAAAAATAACGGTTCCCAAAACCCATGGGCCTCTCTTCCATTGTTGTGGGTATTGAAGCTGTTTCTCAGCTCCTCTCTCGCTGTGCTGAGTATTTACAGTGTGTAAAGCAGGTCAGACCATTCTCATTTGTTCCTTTTTCATTTCCCAGCTGCCATCAGTGGGTGGATTTACTTCCCTACTTGGGTGCGTCTCCCAGGCCCAGCAGGGAATCTACCAGCCTGCCCTTGGGATGAGGGCTGGTGTTTAACTGTGATACGTTGCTGTCCAGCCTGTGCTCTGGTTCTTGTGCTGTCTGCCCATGAACACCGTACCTACAGGTTTGTGGTGCCTTGGACAACCACCATCGGCCCCACCCTCCCACCCATCCCCCCCAAGTCTCCACTCCTGCTCCATCTTTGCCTCTCCTCTTCCTGCACCTATTCCACCCCCACTCTGCCCCTTCCCCAAGGCTTTTCCACCAAACGACACAGCCCAGGAGATTAGCAGGGGGCTGGACACAGTAGGAAGTGGAGCACCCCTGTGAGTTTGGTTAGGCAGGCCCACCCTTTCCTCTCTCCAGCAATGCAGTTGGGTGCCAGAGGAGCAGAGCAGGCTGGGGCTGGGTCACTCTGCTTCTCTCCAGCTGGTGCCAGTGAGTGCAGGGACAGGCCTGACCCCTGCTCCAGGTGCCAGGTCCCCTGCCAGTCCCTGGCCACCCTCTCCCCAAAGCATGAACAAAATTGCATCAGCAATCGCTGTGAATGTCAGTTAGAGAAGGGAATATCGAGTCATGAGACAGCACATTCGTTGATTGTTCAGCTGGATCCTGCTCTGATTAAAACATTTACACAGGCACAAGGCAACTTTGTATGGGTGGTTTCAGGATGTTCCCAAATAACTACTGAACGGTGAAAGTGGCCTGAGTTGAGAAACTCCCCTCCCACAGAGCTGGGGCCATGACGCCTATTTCATTCTTTGATCTTTTTGCACCTCCTGAAGTCCGTAGGCCTCTCCCTTACAGCTGTGGATGTTAGAATTTGTCTTTGGCATCTTCAGAACTTGAGCCCAGGTGAGGATGTTTCAGTCTTTCAAGAAACGCTTCCATGTTCATGTCACTGGAGCCTGAGCAGTGATGGCAAAGTAGCAAATTCTGATGGGAAGCAGATTCTGATTCACAAGCTCCTGTGAGTAGCAGCCTAATTTTTCTGCTCCTTTCCCTGTCTACAAGCACCTAAGGAGGAGAGAAAATCCCCCAGCAGCTCTCCAGGATCCAGGCCTGGGAATGGGGGTGAAGGACACACACTGGGGTGTGACAGCAGAGTTCAGACATCAACTGACCAAAACACAACACAATAGAAACGAACCAAACCATAACATGGGGGCTAATGTCATGATTTATTTTCAGGGGGGAAGGGCTGACTCATGAAAAGCCCCACAGGGCCACTGACATGGGGTGGCAACTACACCTGGACCTCAGGATTTCCCCAGACTCTGCCCATTTGTGCACCAGACCCTGCAGCCACTGACTAGGGGAGTCACAAACTCCCTTCCTTTGCCAGCACAAGAGTGAATCAGACCCATTGAGCCAACCAGCCCTGCCTCAGTTTCCAATTCTATAAATAAATGTTTGTAGTTCGATTAGTAGAGGGTGAGGACCCCCTTGTGCAGAGCTCTGCACAGACACTGGTATCCCAAGGGCGTAGTTAGCAAACACAGTTACAAATGCGGCTTGGTGCCCTTGTCGGAAGTCCAGGATCGGCTCCCCCATCGGGGTCTATCTCCTGTGAATTAATCACTGAAGTGGATCCTTCCCCTCCCTCCGGTGTGGGTGCAATAAAGGAAGAAGAGGGGATATATAGGTGCAAACCTGGTAACATGTTATTTCGGGATTAATTACAAAAGAGGAAGAACTGGGGAGATAACTTGACTCAGATACAGGAAACAAAGCAAACTGGTGATAGTGGCAGCACAAACAAGGGCTTGAAGCCCAGACCCACCAAATCAAACCCTGTGGCTCAGTGTGTTACAATGGTAAGAATAACCCTTCTCTTGAGGACTTGGCAGTGGCATTGGGGTCCTTCTACCCTCAGGCTGATTTGGGGCCCTTGGGGCGGAGCCCAGGGGAGTCCCACAGGCCCTGCCCCGGACAGGTAGGGGGTGAAGGGGAGTCTCAGGCTGTGGGTGCTACAGGCAGGGTGTATGGGTGGGTGAGGACGGTAAAACCCTTCTCTCCCCCGCAGGCGCTGCTGGGATTCTCCCTCCTTGTCAGAGGGCAGAGCAGAGGGACCCGGGTGCTGCTGCCACGAGGGGCGCAGCCCCGAGGCTGAGTCCCCGCACAGGGAGCGCGGCGCGTGCGCAGTAACCCCGGCGAAGTCCGCTACCTTTCCCTACCCGCGCGCGCAGTCGGACGCTGCTGCGGGATGGGTGGGGCCTGAGCAGGGAACCCGACCGCGGCGGAACAGAAGGGAGCTGGCGCTCCCAGACCGCGCATGCGCAGCAGGTCCGTGACTCTCAGAGTCCAGCGCGTGGGCTTAGTTCAGTCCTGGAGCTGCCTGGCCACGCCCCCTCTGGGAAGGGGCTCTCTGGGCCAGAAGCTACTTCCGCCTCTCGGAGCCGGGTCGGTCCGCAGGTGGGGCGGGGCATTTGCCGGGCTGGGAGCGGGTGGGCGTGTCCCGAGGTGGGAGGTTCTGGGCGCAGCCGGCGCGCGCTGCTGGGGTTGCAGGGTTCGCTCTGGGCCCCACGTGGCTGCGCGGCCGGGGCGGGGGGAGGCTGCGGCGGGTGCGCGCGCGAGGCGCGGGACCGGCCCTTTGTTGCGGGGGCGGGGCCGAGAGAAGCCCACGTGGGCCAGTCCGGCTTCTGCCCAGCGCGTCTGGTTGGTCCCGCGGCGGCACGAGGAGGGAGGATGCTCACCTGAGAGGTGGTGCCGCTGTGGGGTCGTGTCCGGGCACTGCGCATGCGCAACACCGAGAGCAAAGCAACAATGCGCAGTGTAGATATAGCCTAAGGCTGATTCAGGTCTAGCAAATTCCTGTGCTGTGTCTACATTGGCACTTTTTCGGAAAAGGGATGCTAATGAGACCAGTCGCAATTAATCGCGGGATTTAAATATCCCCACAGAGCTTTATTACATTACCGCGCCGGCTCGGGCTTTGCCGGCAAAAGCGCCAGTCTAGACGGGATCTTGCGGAAAATAAACCCTTTTCCGCAAGATCTCTTATTCCTACTTTCAAGGAAATAAGGAATAAGAGATCTTTCAAGGAATAAGAGATCTTGCGGAAAAGGGTTTATTTTCCGCAAGATCCCCGTCTAGACTGGCGCTTTTTGCCGGCAAAGCCCGAGCCGGAAAAAGCGGCAGTTATGTAATGAAATACCGAGGGATATTTAAATCCCCCGAGGATTTGCAATTGCGACTGGTCTCATTAGCATCCCTTTTCCGAAAAAGGGTGCCAATGTAGACACAGCCCTGGAGTTCAGACCAACAATGACAGTTGCCTTTTTGGAGGACTTTTACAGAGCCTTTTACACTTCCATTAAAAGCATTTATAAGTGCACTTGTGTTATTTGTTTTGAGCTGTGTTTCTCAACCAGTGATATGTCTGGGGGGGGGTACTTCATCACAGCTGAAATTTGGGGGAAACTGAATTTGTTTTAAATTTTACAGCATTTTATTATTTTTGTGCTTTTTACATGAAAAAAATCTGCCCGTCTACAATTAAATTGTTTAACAAATGTGTTGCAATGGTAGGAAAAAATTGTGCGTCTGAAAACTGTAGGTAGTGGGGGTACTTCTAATTTTTTTTAAAGGGGTACATACCCCTTTTCCAAAAAAAAAAAAAAACCTTTATAAAAAAGGTTGAGAAACACTGGTTCAGAGTAATCCTTTGTAAACAACTGATGGTCAACTCCTACATTGTTTTTAGATCAGTATTTCCAAAATGGTGTTCCCTGGAATACTGGGGTTCAGCAAAGATTAAAGTGATACTTACAGTAGCAATTTCTTATTTCTGGAAATTAGAAACTGCCCCCAGGAGCAAAATCCTAGCTGTTTTCAACATAGAAATGTTGGGAACTGCTGCATGTAGGATTGTGCTGCCCTAGCAGCTGTTTCCTACAGTCGCACTTCTTTACAATCATACCAATAAAACAGTGCTACCTGTAGCACATTCCTATAAAGTAGGAGCTTTTGACATTATACCGGCCATGGATTAACGTCATGATGGCCCAAAGGGGCCTGGTGGCTTGCTACCCAAACCTCTTGATGAATAAACAGTTCACCCAAATGGTCAGCCTGCCACGCGTCGTCAGTTCTGAGAGCACTGGAGTTCCAGTCCCAAGTATTGAGCTCCTGCTGGGGGCGCGTATCTCATAGGAGCTACAGCATTGTCACTGGCGAACCTCTGTGCCCTGCTGCCCCACCTGGGGCCCTCTCCTGGCTATGGATCTTCTACCTGCCTGGTCAGATGCATGTTGGCTGTGAGGGGGGAATTCTGCCCATGATACTGTGTGTGAAATTACTCAGGGGATGTTTGATTTTGGGATGGTGAGAGGCACAGGCAGAAAGCTGGGTGCACGGTGGGAACATGGCTTCACCCTTGGTTATGCAGAATCCAATGTTTTTCCAGAGTCGAATCAGACACCTGCCTGCCACGCTGGGGCTGTCACTTTCTCACCAGCCAGGGGGCAGGGCCTGGAGCCGCTGTCATGCCGCACATCACCGCCCCACCCCCCTTTGCCTCCTGCCGTGGCACTCGGCTGACTTCTGCGCCACTCAGAAGCAAGCGGCCATTTGAGCCCCGCGCTTTCCATGCAGCACAGGCCGCCCAGAGGGAACAGCCAGCATTTCAGCATTACAGAGTCACAGACATTGGGCTACTATATATATGATGGAGAGAACCGAGATTTCCCTCTTGTACTCCTGAGCAGCCTCCTTCATGGGGACGGCAGTGTGAGCCCCAAGACCTGGCCCGGCCTGCAGCCCACAGGGATAGGAGCTGATCCCGGTCACAACTGTTTTAAACTCCTAGGGAGATTCTCACACATACTGTCCCCTTGGGGGTGACAGCTGGAGACATGCCCTAGAACAGTGTTTCAACTAGTGGTACGAGTACCCTTAGGGTTACTCGAGAGAAGTCTGGGGGGGTACATCAATGCCACTGAAATTTGGAGAAAACTGAACTTTTGTTTAAATTTTTGCAGCATTTTATTATTTTCATACTTTTTACACCCAAAAATTTCATCGCCCGCCCAGCTATGATTAAGTTGTTTAAACAAATGTGTTGCAAAGGTAGAAAAAAATTTGTGTGTCTGGAACTGTAGGTACTGTGCGTACTTACTTTTTTTTGAAAAGGGGGTACTTTATAAAAAAAAGGTTGAGAAACACTGCCCTAGAACTGCTCCACCAACTCCTAGTTGGATCAGTAGGAATAGTCAACACAAGACCAGCAGTGTTACTGAGATGTTTTGGCCCTGCACAGCAAAATACACCAAATAATAAATCAACCTTCAGATTTTTCTATTTAAATTCAAAATTACATTTCACATTGCAAAGAAAGATTCATACATTTGGTGGGACAATGGAAGTTCTTCCTTTGTCGCCATTTTTTCATATGCAAATATTCTTGTCCTCATATGGGCCTCTCACACTGAAGACAGTTTTATGGGAAGATTCTCTATTTTCATTTTAATCTTCCCTGTATGAAACAAGGGGAAACAGCAGGCAGCGTTGGAACCTTGTGCCACCTGGAAACCAGTTCATTGGACGAAACCAACATGACTCCATCCGGAAGTAATCGTAGGAGATTTATTTTCAAATAATCCAGGTCAGTCTTGGGCACTGTGCCAGGAACTGCACATCATGAATAAAGCTTCCAGTTTCAATTACGGCTCTGAAAACGTTCACATGGCATCAAATGGAAAACAGAATCAAGCCAAGCTACCAATACCATGTGATACATCTCCCCTCAGCCTTTGCTTGTTCGGTAGCCAATATCTCCCTCAAGAAATCAGCCCAATCAGTCACTTTTATCACAGAGCATTGCAGGGTGAGTTGGGGGGGTGGAACCCAGAGCAATCTGGATGAATTTGTTTTCTTTGTGCGCTAAATAACCATCTTGTTACCTTGTGACAATGATAATGTGTAACCGGGACCATTGGTATTTCTGTCTGTATGTTACATGGGGATCTCTCAGGGGTAGAACATTCTGACAGGAAGGTCCCAGTTTGTCACCATTTGCTGCCCTGAGCCAGGGGGCCGGGAAGAGAAACAGGCAGAAAACTTGAACAGGGCAGAACAAAACAGCTTTTAAAAAGAGGGGGAGAATATCTGCTGGGGCTCTGTCCCGTGAGTGGGGGCTCCACTGACCCAGCCTTGTCCCATCCCTCACACAGCCCTGGGGCTGGGGTCACCCTTCACCAGCTCATCCCTCCCCTCCCTCCATTGTGTTGGGACCAGTTCCCCCAACACAAGTGAGTTCACAGCACAGAGCGGCCCCTACAGGAATGCCACAGACCTCGCACTCCTGCCCCTGCAGCTGAGTCCTCTCAGTGGGCAGAGACTCCCCTGGGGCAGGAGATGCCAGAGCGTTCCCCTCTCACACTGGCCCCATGGCACTCACTGGCTCCTCTGCCACCCTCTGTCATTTCTGCCAGGGCTCTTCCTCCTTGGGGCTCCCTCCCATACCCCTTCCTGAACCCCTCCCTTGTGATGTGGGCTCTTCCCTTCCTGATCCTGCACCCCCTCCCCATTGCTGGCCACAGCAGTTACCCCAATATTGTATCTGCACAGCTCTTGTCCCTGCATCCCACAGCCTAACCCCCCCACCCCTCACCCCAGTCTGCATCCCTATGCCCCAACCCACAGCCTGCACCCCCACACCTAAAACCAGTCTGCACCCCTTTGCCCCTAATCCACAGCCTGCACCCCTCTGCCCCTAACCCACAGCCTTCTCCCTAACCCTGCTGCTACATCTCCCACCCCCTTCTTTGTCCCTTACATCTACACAACAGCCTATATTCATGTTCTGAGATCTACCCTGGCAGTAGATTTAGGGGGTGCAGTGAAGGCTGCTCTGCAGTCACTGCCAGTGCTATATCCTGATGGGAAGAGCAAGGGGAGTTGACGGGATAGCGTCTCCCATTGCCCCCACATGGTTCAGCCCCTGTGATAACGTAACTAGGGCAGCTGGAGCTGAGAGCCTCAGCTTGCCACACTGCCATTCCCTCCAGCCTGCACTGGGACCAGGCAGATTGTCAGGGGAGCTGCATTTGTACCCCCAGCATTGAAACCGGGGTTGAAATACGGACGGAGCGTCTCGGAGAAGGTGCTGGTGAAGGTGAAGAGATGGGACCTGTCAGTCACATTGTAAAACGAGACCTCACCCGCCTCGTAGTCCAGGAAAACCCCCACCCGGCTGGGCCTGGCGCTCACGGGGAAGGGGGTTTTGGGGAAGGTGAGAGCCTCGTATTCCCCTTCCCTCAGCCACACGAACCAGTGTCCATTACTAGGTGAGAGTCTGACCTTCCCCTTTCTGCTCACAGATTCCCTGCAAACCCCCAGAGCCCACTCAGTTTTGTCTCCCACCTCCACCTCCCAGTAATGCCTCCCACCCACGAACCCCTCAGTGCCCAGAACTTCAGGGTAAGTGTCAAATCTCTGAGGGGTGTCGGGCAGATCCTGGCACATGTCTCCAAGTCTCACACGTTTCCGACCCTCAGACAGGACGAGGTTGGGATTTGCCGTATCTGGATCCAGAGTCACGTCCGCTGGGGAGAAAGTCAGAGTCAAGGCCAGGGGCAGGAGCTGGTCCCTGGGATCAGTAGTAAGTTAACCTGCCTCCCCATTAATCACTGTGGGGGGGAAGGGCGGGGGTGTTGTCTGCAGAGAGTCAGGGCCCCTCTGCCTGTGAGGAGACAATGAGCAAGGGGAAGGGAAGGGGGCAGACTGATGCTGGGAGAGCAAAGGGGAGGAGCAGGTGACAGGGAAGAGAGGATGGAAGGCAGAGGGGAGGGGTAGCTACAAGTCCAGTGGGGGGCAAGAGGACAGAAGAGGGTGAAAGAAGGGGCTGCAGAGGCAGGGGAGAAGGAGACAGACTCCACAGGCACAGGGAAGCCAGGGTAGGATCAGGCACTGGTGGATTAAGGGATGTGAGGCAATGTGGGAGCTTCAATGGGGCAGAGAGAATCATAGAATACTGTCATAGAATCATAGAATACTAGGACTGGAAGGGACCTCGAGAGGTCATCGAGTCCAGTCCCCTGCCCTCATGGCAGGACCAAATACTGTCTATATCATCCCTGATAGACATTTATCTAACCTACTCTTAAATATCTCCAGAGATGGGATTCACAACCTCCCTGGGCAATTTATTCCAGTGTTTGACTACCCTGACAGTTAGGAAGTTTTTCCTAATGTCAACCTAAACCTCCCTTGCTGCAGTTTAAGCCCATTTGCTTCTTGTCCTATCCTCAGAGGCCAAGATGAACAAGTTCTCCCTCCTCCTTATGACACCCTTTAGATACCTGACAAACTGCTCTCATGTCCCCCCTCAGTCTTCTCAATCTTTTCTAAACTAAACATACCCAATTTTTCTGCCTTCCTTCATAGGTCATGTTCTCTAGTCTTTTAATCATTCTTGTTGCTCTTCTCTAGACCCTCTCCAATTTCTCCACATCCTTCTTGAAATGCAGTGCCCAGAACTGGACACAAGACTCCAACCTCATTGCAGGGGGGAATAACAGGTATTTCGAAGTAGGGCTTTATTTCGATCGCCTGTTTCACTGTCGTGTGCAGTTATTCCGGGCTTGTCAATTAAAAAAAAAAATGGCGACCGTCCCGGGAAGTTGCAAATCAAGTGCGGGATATTTAAATCCCGGGCTTGATTTGCAATTTCAAATGCCTACATTTGCAGCCCTATTTCGAATTAGGCTGCAAGTGTAGACATACCCTGAGTATGGTTATCCAGCCAGTTATGCACCCACCTTATAGTAGCCCTATCTAAGTTGTATTTGCCTAGTTTATTGATAAGAATATCATGCGAGACCATATCAAATGCCTTACTAAAGTCTAGGTATACCACATCCACTACTTCTCCCTTATCCACAAGACTCGTTATCCTATCAAAGAAAGCTATCCGATCGGTTTGACATGATTTGTTCTTTACAAATCCATGCTGGCTGTTCCCTATCACCTTGCCACATTCCAAGTGTTTACAGATGATTTCCTTAATTACTTGCTCCATTATCTTCCCTGGCACAGAAGTTAAACTAACTGGTCTGTAGTTTCCTGGATTGTTCTTGTTTCCCTTTTTATAGATGGGCACTATATTTGCCCTTTCCCAGTCTTCTGGAATCTCTCCTGTCTCCCATGATTTTTCAAAGATGATAGCTAGAGGCTCAGATACCTCCTCTATCAGCTCCTTGAGTAGTCTAGGATGCATTTCATCAGGCCTTGGTGACTTGCGGGCATCTAACTTTTCTAGGTGATTTTTAACTTGTTCTTTTTTTATTTTATCTTCTAAACCTACCCCTTCCCACTAGCATTCACAATGTTAGGCATTCCTACAGACTTCTCGGTGAAGACCGAAACAAAGAAGTCATTAAGCATCTCTGCCATTTCCAAGTTTCCTGTTACTGTTCCTCCCTCCTCACTGACCAGTGGGCCTACCCTGTCCTTGGTCTTCCCCTTGCTTCTAATGTATTTACAAAAAGTCTTCTCGTTTTCCTTTATTCCTGTAGCTAGTTTGAGCTCATTCTGTGCCTTTGCCTTTCTAATCTTGCCCTGCATTCCTGTGCTGTTTGCCTATATTCATCCTTTGTAATTTGTCCTACTTTCCATTTTTTATATGACTCCTTTTTTATTTTTAGATCATACAAGATCTCGTGGTTAAGCCAAGGCGGTCTTTTGCCATATTTTCTATCTTTCTGATGCAGCGGAATAGCTTGCTTTTGGGCCCTTAATAATGTCCCTTTGAAAAACTGCCAACTCTCCTCAGCAGTTTTTCCCCTCAGTCTCGATTCCCATGGGACCTTACCTATCAGCTCTCTGAGCTTACCAAAATCCACCTTCCTGAAATCCATTGTCTCTGTTTTGGTGTTCTCCCCTTCTGCCCTTCCTTAGAATTGTGAACTCTATGATTTCATGATCACTTTCACCCAAGCTGCCTTCCACTTTCAAATTCTCAACCAGTTCCTCCCTATTTGTTAGGATCAAATCTAGAACAGCTTCCCCAAGAGGAACAGGTGGTAGGCCCCAGGGGATGAGCAGTAGGGCAGGTGCCAAGACAATGGGGGGAGAGAGTGGGTAGCCACAGGGGGGACATAGTGAGGCAGGAACCTGAGCAAGAGGGGCTGGCAGGGACAGAGAAAGAGGAGGGGTAGGTGCCAGAGGGCTGTAGTGGGGTGAGGAAGAGGCCGGTGCTGGGGGGGCAGAATGGGGTGATGGGAAGGTTGGGCACTGGGGGAGGTTAAGGGGGAAAGGAGGGGCAGCCACCAAGGCCATCAGGCATGGTGCGCACTAGGGGAGAGACAAAGGCAGGGAGGCATCAGAGATCAAAGAGGGGAGGAGAAGGGGTGGGTAGTGGGGCACAGAGCTGGGAGAGGCGAGGGGCTGGCACCAGGGGAAGGTGCATGTGACAAGAAGACAAAGAGGAGGTGAGGGGTGAAGCTGGTGCTAGAAGGGCATGGGGGTGAGGCAAACTCCAGGAGACACCGGGACAGGGAGGGAAGGGGTAGTTAAGGGGGAGAGGGCCAGGAAGACAGAGATGGGCAAGGGAAGGAGCAGTCCCCAGAAGGGCTGGGTGGAGGGAGAAGTGCAAGGAGGGCAGAGAGAGGGGTGGGCGCCAGGGGGCAGAGGGGGAGGAAGGGAGCAGAGCGAGGGGTGTGGGGAAGGACAGGCCCTAGAGAGGCAGAGATGAGGAGAGGAAAGGGCCTACACCACAGTACCCAAAAGGGTGGGACAGGGAAAGGACTCAGGCAGGCAGAGGGGCAAAGGAAGGTGCAGGTGCCAGAGAGGCAGGGGTTCCCACTAGGGGACTAGAGGGGAGTAGGGAGGCAGAGTAGGAGGGGGCAAGGCAGGGGAGCACTAAGGGGAAGGTGACAGGGGAGGGGTGCAAGGAAGGGGCAGGCACCAGTGGGTGGGGTGGGGATAGGGAAAGGTTTTCTGTGGAGGGGGCCAGGGCAGGAGGAGATGGGGTAGATAGCAAGGGACAGAGAGGGGAAAGGAGGGGACAGGTCCCCTGACAGCTCATAAGGAGCTGCCTGAGGGCCCGGCCCACAGAGCTGGGCTGCCCGGGGATCCGTTCTGCCTGGGGCTGGGCACAAACCACTGAGGTGCCATGTGGGGTCAGGAAATGTTGGGACCCTTTTAGTGTCTGAGTGACGGGCAGCAGCAGAGCTGGGCTGGGCCTGCCTGGGGGAGGAGACCGCCCTCCCAGCACCTCATTTGTGCTACAGTTTACCAGGGCTGAGCTCTGACACCTCTGGACCCAGTGGTTCCCAGCCCCAGACCCTGTGTTCTTGCTGTATCAGTTAGTAAAGTAACAAACATGCTGGAGCCTGGCACCTCTCCCGTAACACGTGTGACAAAGTCCCTTCTTAGCTCCCTGGGGCTATGTCTACGCTGGCAGGTTCTTGCGCAACAATGGCCGTTCTTCCACAGAGCATCCACACTGCGCACCCTTTTCCCTGGGACTTCTCTAGAGGCTATGGTCCCCATTTACCAAACTGCTCTCATCACAGGGCTCCCAAAAGTCTCTCTTCTGCTGCCTGGGAGGAATCCTTTTATAGGGACCTGGAGATCTTAAGTGGCAACAGGTGCTTAACCCCTGATACAGGCTGAATCCTAATTAGGCCTCTGCTTTCTACCCTGGCTGCTGGGCTGTATTCAGGGGAGGCTAATTGGGAAACAAGAAAGCATTAACCCACCTCCAAATATGGCTGTCTTCTGTAAGAGCTTTGGGCTGTGTCTACACTGGCCCTCTTTTCCGGAAAAGGGATGCAGATGAGATAAGTCAGAATTGCAAATGCAGCAGGGATTTACATTTTCCCCGCTTCATTTGTATAAACATGGCTGCCGCTTTTTTCCGGCTCGGGGCTTTGCTGGAAAAAAGCGCCAGTCTAGACGGGGATCTTTCAGAAAATAAAGCCTTTTCTGAAAGGTCCATTATTCCTCTTAAAATCAGGATCTTTATTTTCCGAAAGATCCCCGTCTAGACTGGCGCTTTTTTCCGGCAAAGCCCCATGCCGGAAAAAAGCGGCAGCCATGTTTATACAAATGAAGCGGGGAAAATGTAAATCCCTGCTGCATTTGCAATTCCGACTTATCTCATCTGCATCCCTTTTCCGGAAAAGGGGGCCAGTGTAGACACAGCCTTGCAGTTTGCAGGCTGTGGTCTGTCACACAGGTTAAGCACTGGCCACCCCCAGCCCCTCTGCGCTGTAGAGCAGGGGTGGGGCTGCCGGGTGCTGGTGAGGAGAGGGCAGGTGGCCCCAGAGTTTCCTAGCCCCACAGACCCAGTTTGCCTGCCCCTCTCTCCTGTGCAGAGACAGAGCTGCCTGGGCCAGACGGAGCCTTTGGCTTGGTTCAGTGACGGCTGGAGTTGCAGTCATGGAGGTCTCAGTGCTGATGGGGACAGGGTGGCTACATCTATACTGCAGGCTTTTTGTGCAAGAATGGCTGTTCTTGTGCAAAACTTGTGGACCGTCTACACTGCATGCATGTTCTTGCATGAGTACATTTACAGTAAAGTATTGAAACAGAGGGCTTCTTGTGCAAGAGTTATTCCTCCCTCCACAAGGAATAAGCTTTTTGCACAAGAGCTCTTGCAGAAAAGGCAGTGTGGATGGTCAACAGGGATTTCTTGCACAAGAAACTTGAATGGCTAAAATGGCCATCAGCGCTTTCTTGTGCAAGAGAACATCCACACTGGTATGGACGCTCTTGTGCAAAAGCACATGGCAGTGTGGACGCTCTCTTGTGCAAGAACTCTTGCACAAAACAGTTCTTGCACAAGAAGCCTGCAGTGTAGACGTAGTTTGTGTGTGTGGTGGGGGGGAGAGCCAGCCCAGCCTGCACTAGACACAAGGTTCCCCACTCAGAGCTGAAATCACTCAGAGCTGGTGGAACGTCAAGGGACTGGCTGAGGTCACCAGGGCGGGGAGCAGCAGAAGGTGCCGGTGCCGAGCCATTAGGGACGGAGCAGTCGAGGGAACAGCTGTGCGACAAACAGCAGCAGCCAGAACATGGGTCTGTGGGACTGTGTTTCAGTGTCTGGGAACCTGATAGAAAAACACGTTTCTTAGGAGGCCAAGACTTTTAAAATTCACTATTTGCCAAGGTCGTTGTGCCACAACATCTCTGTCTCGACAGGCCAGTATCAGGGGGCATTTCTGTTCTCAACTTTTTATTATTATAATTAATTTTTATGCAAAAACAGCCATATAGGGTCAGACCCATGGTCCCTGTGCCCTAGTATCCTGCCTCCTCCACTGCATCACTTGAGATAGCCAGAGCGAATGAGCAGAGAAGGGAATCGTCTAGTGAGCCCTGCCCTGTCGCCCACTCCCAGCATCCGGCACACAGAGACTAGGGACACTCAGAACAGGTTGGTGCATCCCTACTCATTCTGGCTAAGAGCCACTTTTGGAGAGACCTTCCAAGAGCTTCTCCAGCCCTTTCTGAGCCATGTTACAACTTTGGCCTTCACCCCACCCCCAGCAGAGTCCTGCCGGCCAACTGCACTGCATGAGGAAATGCTGCCTTGTGTGTGGGTCAGTCTCGCTGCCTGGTCACGTCACTGGGTGCCCCTGGCTCCTGTGTGCAGTGAAGGGGAAATGACACTTCCTGACTCATGTTCTCCACACCTGCCAACATTCTCCAGGCCTCACCTGGCATCAAGGAAAAGGAGGGGGTGGGAGATGGGGCAGGTGACAAGGGGAAAGAGAGAGGTGAGAGGAGCATGGGGGACAGACTCCAGGGGAAAAGGGCAGCAAGGGGAAGGTGGTTATCAAGGGGGGAGGTACATGAGGGGTGGGTACCAGGAGAACAGAGATAGGCTAGGGAAGGCATAGTCCATGCAGGGGAGGGTGGGCTGAGCAGAGGGGCAGGCACCATGGGGCAGAGTGGGGAAAAGGGACCAGGTGAGCAGAGAGGAGCGGAGAGTTGGATGGGGAGAAGGGTGGGCACAAGGGGACAGAGGGAGGGTGAGCAGAGGGTCAGGACCCACACATCAGGAGAGGGTGAAAGGAGAGATGCCTATGGGCTAGAGGAGGGGGAAAAGAAAGGGGTGGGCATCGGGGGCTCAAAGGGGGCAATGGAGACATGTGCTGGGCAAGCAGCTGGGGGCAATGGGAGAGATGGGCCCCCACTGTCCAGAAGAGGAAAGCACAAAAGGGCTGGCACTAGTGGATTGGGAAGGGTGAAGGTGCCAGGAAGGCAGAGGGAGAGAGAGGCAGAGCTGAGGGGAAGCTGGAAGGGGGTGGGGATATGAGGGAAGGGGCAGGCATCAAGGGGTGAGGGAAGGGCTTATACTGAGGTAGAGGTAGGGTCCAGGGCAGCAGAGGGAAGGAGCAGCCAGCAGGGGATAGAGTGGGGGAGAGACAAATTCCAGCAGAACAATGGTGGGGTGTGGGATGGGGCGGGCATTGGGGCAAAAGGGGGGTGTGATGGTTAAGAGAGGTGCTGGCCAGCACTCAATGACTAAAGGGTTAAACTCGGGTAGCTAGCAAGGGTGTTGGCAGGGGGCCAGAAGAGCCAATGGGGATACAGTGCTAGAAACTGAATTGAATAGAAATACCTGGTCTGCTCTTCCTTTGTATGAGTTCTAAGTTAAGGGCTGGAAGGAGCAACATGCAGTGATTAGAATTACCGGCCTACAAGGAATTCTAGCACGGAAGTGGACTGAACCAGGAAGGGATCATGAGTAAATAAAGGGAGAATGTGTATTTAGTCCTGAGCAGGGCATTTTCCTTTATTTTGGTTGTTTGATTAAATGTCTCTGTGTGAATCCCTGCCTTCCCACCCCCATTCACTATTTAAGAGTTGTGCCCAGAGATGTTCTCTGTGTTTTAATTTGTCTTAGTTGCTCTGTAACACATAGCAACCAAGTATGCTTTACCAATTATCTCTTTTGTTAATTAAATCACCCTTTTTTAAGGTGATTCTTGTGTCCTGGAAGGCAACTGGAGGTCTGTCTGTGGATGCATCTGCATGAATAAGACTAAAAGGGTGAACTATGCACTTTTTCTCTTTGTTTATTTAAGTACTATTGTGGTAAAGAAGCATGGGGGTACCCCTCTGGAAGAAGTCCAAGTGCTTCCTTCTTGGGTTCAGGAAGAAAGGGGTTTTCTCTTTTCACTTAGTAGTGGCAGCTACCCCCAAAGTTGGTGAATCTGAGACTCTGGAAAATTTCTGTAAGCAGAGCCCATAGAGACAAGGGATTTAAGGTCTGTTGCAGGCCCCCATCTTCTGCACTCAAGAGTGCCAGAGTGGTGAACAGCCCTGACAGGAGGAAAGGAAAATGTGGACATCAGGGGGTGGGAGGCAGGGCCAATGAGGGGGGAGAGCAGAAGAGCCATTTTGCCAGGGCTTCAAGCTCAAAGGGGGCCCCAAATTTAGACACTTGTTAATTTTTTTGGCCTAGAAAAATACTTGTTAGATAAAAAATATTCAAATTACCCTTCACTCTTTTTGGTGTCTTATTTTGTCTCCACGTGTTGCCCATGTTTGTTTTTGGTATGGTGAAGCATCTCAAAGGCTGGAAGTGCCCTGGGTTTCCCTCAACCTCTGACAAGGGAAGGGGGGGGATACTGGGGGCTAGAGGGCATAAGGGGCAAGGAGAGGGGCAGGTACTAGGGGACAGAGGTGTAACCTGGAACAACAAGGGGAAAGGGGTGGAGTGGGTATTGGGGATGGGGGGCAGGGGAAGAGGAGGGTGCCGGAGGGACAGGTGCCAGGGGACAGAAGGGGAAAGGGAGGGGTAGACAAGAGGAAGGAAGGGAGAGAGCAGTGAGTGCCAGGGGCAGAGGGGTGTGAGAAGAATGGGGACACAGGGTGGGTGAGGGGTGGGCACCAGGGGGACAAGGGGTGTAGGAATCAGGAGGGCCATGAAGGAAGTGGGAAGCACCAGGAGGATATGGAGAGGGGAAGGGAAAAGCCAGGTGCCAGAGGACTGAGGCAGTGGAGTGAAAGGACAGACACAGAGAGGGGAGGAAGGGACACCAGAGGGCAGACTGGGGTGAAGAGCAAGGTAGGGCAGGTTGGCAGAGTGGGGTGTTGGGAGATGGGATGGGGAGGAGCAGCTACAGATGATCAGAGTGGGGCTAGAGGAGAGGTGGGCAGGGGGGTAAGGGAAGGTGCAAGGGTCAGAGAGGATGGGTAAGGGGTCAGTCCCAGGTGGGCTAAGGGTGGTGAGAAGGGTGGGAGTTAGGACAGCATAGGACAGTGAGGGGGGCCTAACAGGGTGGGGGTATCATGAGGTGGAGGGTGAGGGCAGTGGCAGGCACCAGGGGAGCAGATAGGGTGAGGGCAGAGATGGGGGCCAGGAAGTAGAAGGGGGGTGAAGGAGTGGGCTGCAGGGTGCAGAGGGTTTTGGGAGAAGGGCAGGTAGAAAGAGGGCAGGGGGTGAAGGGAGGGAGGATCTAGGGGGCAGAGGTGGATGCATGTGCCAGGGAGGGAAAGCTGGGCACAGGGGCAGGGGCCAAGGGAAGCAGAAACATGGCCATGTGTGGCAGGTTTGTTGCTAAGAGCTGGTCAGTGCTGGCCCCACACACACTGACCGGGCAGCTCTGCCCCGGGGCACTGCTGGGACTCCCTGCTGACCAGCCTCATGGGCACCACCTGCCAGTCAGGCAACCCCCCAGCCAGCCCCTCCCCCAGGGCATGGGCAGGGTGTCTGGGCTGGGCTCACTAGGGCAGGGCAGTGGGGTTCAGGAGAGGAGTGTAAATGTGAACCCATCAGCTGCTGCTCATGAAACCAGGAAAGAGGGGAGGGGCATTTCCCCATTTACTGACCCCTCCACCTGGGAGCAGCTGCATCGGGGCCAGACCCAGTTCATGCAGGTACCCCACGTTTGCAGCAGGGAAGCTACGTTGGTTCAAGGAAACCTGGCTCACACAGCTGAGACACTGATGTGGTGGGGCCGTACCCCACCCATCACTTCCATTATGGGTCAGTAACAGCCCTGGGTACCTAGCACACCACGCCGAGGAGGAGCAGTGACTTGATTCTCCCCCACCACAGACAGGGCAGAGAAAAGGGTGCAGGGCCAGCCAATGCACTGACTGTGGGCAGGATAGGCCCATGAGATGGGGCTGCCCCCAAGGGTAGGGGGTAGGGGGCTAGCCGGTTTCCCAGAACAGGGCAGTGCCAGGTTATTAGAGACACCTTGCCTGGGGGAGGTCGGGCTCAGGACTGTGGGAGCCCCATTTTGGAAAGAGGGATCCCTCCTGGGTTAATTTGTTTTGACACATAACAGGATGCTGCCCTTCAAGAACTGTGGATGTTGGAGAGAAGGGATGTCACTATGGGGCAGGGAGAGTTTCTAGTACTGGGTACAGTGGGTAGCAAGGAAAGCAGGACTCGGGCCCGGCCTTTGGGCCAGTCTCTTCAGAGACTTTTCCAGTGTTAAATCATCAGAGGCAAGTGCCCCTTTTCCACAGGGACCCAGTGTTAACATGTTGGTCTCTGTGTGTCTCTGCACATGTGGTACCTTTGGCTGGAACAGCCCAGAGGGGCCTGGCTCATGGATTTAAGAATGGGGAGGACATGGGTGATTATCAGGTGGCAGACAGGAAAAGCCAGAGAGCCCCGGCTGTGAGTGCTTCTTTACCTGTGAATTCCCTCAGCATTTCCAGCATGCCGGGGACTCTGTACGCAGCCTTCAGTTCAGCAGCACTGAGCTCTGGGTCCTGCCGCCTCGCCTGCTCACTCCTAAGGAGAACACAGCCCATTAGTGCTCAGACACTCAGCACAGGCACCACTGCAATGGGCTTGACAGGAATAGATGGCAAATAGAACAGGGTGTCTCACCTGGCCAGCGTGTCCTTGACATCCTAAGGAGACAGAGTAAATAACAGAATTAGTTGTGGACAGTTCACCTCTTAGAATCACAGAACTGGAAGGGACCTCAAGAGGTCATCAAGTCCAGTCCCCTGCCTTCACGGCAGGACCAAGCACCATCTAGATCATCCCTGACAGGTGTCTGTCCAACCTGCTCTTAATATCTCCAGTGATGGAGATTCCACAACCTTCCTGGGCAATTTATTCCAGCACTTAACACCCTGAAAAGTAAGAATTCTTTCCTAATGTTCAACCTAAAACTTTCTTGCTGCAGTTTAAACCCGTTGCTTCTTGTACTATCATACAAAGAATTCTAAAATTCTTGTTATTAATCCCTAAGTGCATAACCTTACATTTAATAGTGAAAAGCGTAAGGTTATGCACTTAGGGATTAATAACAAGAATTTTAGTTATAAGCTGGGGACACATCAGTTGGAAGTGACGGAAGAGGAGAAGGACCTCGGAGTCTGGTTGATGACAGGATGACTATGAGCCGCCAATGTGACATGGCCGTGAAAAAGGCTAATACAGTCTTGGGATGCATTAGGCGAGGTATTTCCAGTAGAGATGAGGAGGTGTTAGTGCCATTATACAAGGCATTGGTGAGACCTCATTTGGAATACTGTGTGCAGTTCTGGTCTCCCATGTTTAAGATGGATGAATTTAAACTAGAAGAGGCACAAAGAAGGGCCACTAGTATGATTCGAGGAATGGAAAACCTGTCTTATGAAAGGAGACTCAAGGAGCTTGGCTTGTTTACCTTAACCAAAAGAAGGCTGAGGGGAGACATGATTGCTCTCTTTAAATATATTAGAGGGATAAATACCAGGGAGGGAGAGGAATTATTTAAGCTCAATATCAATGTGGACACAAGAACAAATGGATATAAACTGGCTATCAGGAAGTTTAGACTTGAAATTAGACGAAGGTTTCTAACCATTAGAGGAGTGAAGTTCTGGAACAGCCTTCCAAGGGAAGTAGTGGGGGCAAAAGATCTATCTGGCTTCAAGATTAAGCTAGATGGGTTTATGAAGGGGATGGTTTGATGGAATAACATAATCTTGGCAACTAATTGACCTTTCACTATCAGTGGTAAATAGGCCAATGGAGGGATGATAGGAGTTGCTATAGAGAACTTTTTCCTGGGTGTCTGGCTGGTGAGTCTTGCCCACATGCTCAGGGTTCAGCTGATCGCCATATTTGGGGTCGGGAAGGAATTTTCCTCCAGGGTAGATTGGCTGAGGCCCTGGAGGTTTTTCGCCTTCCTCTGTAGCATGGGGCATGGATCACTTGCTGGAGGATTCTCTGCATCTTGGGGTCTTTAAACCATCATTTGAGGACTTCAATATCTGAGATATAGGTGAGAGGATTATTCCAGGAGTGGGTGGGTGAGATTCTGTGGCCTGTATTGTGCAGGGGGTCAGACTAGATGATCATAATGGTCCCTTCTGACCTTAAAGTCTATGAGTCTATAAGGGATACGTCTACACTAGCTCGTTAGTTCAAGCTAGGTAGGGTAATTAGGGCTAGCAGAGTTGCAAATGAAGCCCGGGATTTAAATATCATGAAGCTAGAGGAGTAATGGTAGTTCGAATTAGGATCTTTAATTCAAACTACCTACTCCGTGCCGCGTGTAGCCGCGGGCACGGAGTTTGGACTAAGGGGGATTTAAAAATGGCGGCGCCCGGGAACATGCAAATGAAGCCCGGGATATTTAAATCCCGGGCTTCATTTGCAACTCCGCTTGCCCTAATTACCTTACCTAGCTCAAACTAACAAGCTAGTGTAGACGTACCCTAAGAGGTTAAGCAAAATAATTTTTGTTCCTCCTCCTTGTAACAACTTTTTTAGGTACTTGGTAATCTTGTTCTTTTCCTACTTTAGTTTCTGAGCCTACCCCATTTCCACTGGCATTCAGGTTAGGCATCTAGTTACCACCAACCTTCTTGGTGAAATACCATAACAAGGAAGTCATTAAGCACCTCACCTTTTCCACATTTTTCAGTTATTATTATTCCTATCTTGAACAATGGGCCTATCTTGTCCTTGGTCTTTTTCTTGCTTCTATGTTTTTGTAGAATGTTTTCTTGTTACCCTTTATTATCTTGTTTTGTGGCTTGGACTTTCTAATATTTTCCCTAAATACTCGTGTTATTTCTTTATAACCATCCTTTCTAATTTCACCTATTTTCCATTTTTTGTAAGATTTTTTTAAAATTTTTAGTTCATTCAAGTTCTCCTGGTGGTCTTTTGCTACACTGCTTATCTTCCCTACACAGTAGGATAGTTTGCCATTGTGCTCTTAATAATGTCTCTCTGAAAAACTGCCAACTGTCTTCAATTGTTTGTCCATCTAGACTTGCTTCCTGTGGGATCTTACCTAATAACTGGTAGATTTTGTTAAAGTCTGTCTTCTTGAAATCCACTGTTTTTATTTTGCTGTTCTCCCTTCTATTATTCCTTAGAATCATGACATTTTATCATTCCATGATCACTGTCACCCAAACTGTTTTACTCTTTCAAATTCTCAACCAATCCATCCCTATTTGTCAAAACCAAATCTAGCAAAGCCTCTCTCCGAAGAGGTTCTCCAATTTCTGAAAAAAAAATGTGTCCAACACACTCCAAGAAATTGTTGTATAATCTGTGCCCTGCTATGTTGTTTTCCCAACAGATGCCTGGGTAGTTGAAGTCCCCCATCACTACCAAGTCCTGTGCTTTGGATAATTTTGTTAGTTGTTTAAAAATAATCTCATCTATCCCTTCTTCCAGGCTAGATGGTATGTAGGAGACCCCTAGCACACAATGTCAGGTTAATTTTCTTTGTTCCTTGAGGCTTTATAGAAAGGAAAACCCTTGCAACTCTGAGTTCCATGAAGGCTTGTTATACTTAGGTAACAGTAGCTGCATGATGTATAGTTACAATGGTGTGGATGCACAATTTGGGCCCCAAAGGAGTGCAGACATGTGCATGATGCAGCAGTTACTAAAGGTACCACGGGATGCATTAGGTCACTAAATTGTGCATTAACTATTTGCGAACAATAAGAAGAGAAATTTCATTTTTCACAGAAATATGATGCAGATTTTCCAGATACTGTGCTGAGCTGTCAAAATAAATCTCAAGATTAGAAAAAGCCAAAGTCTAACTCATGCTTATGCAGGTGTTATGTAGCAACTATACTGCAAAAAAGTGATGGTAAATCTGGCCTCAAGAGCAGGGGTGGGCAAAAGGGCCTCCACGGGCCAGATCCGGCCCACCCAGCAGGTAGATATGGCCCATGGAGGCCCTGCTGCTCACCCACCCCCAGGCTGCTTAGGGCATAGGGGCAGGGGAGCTGTGCGAAGTTTCACCTGCTCTGCAAGGAGCACGTGGCACTTCAAAGTGCCATATACTTGCGCAGGTTGGGGGCAGGGTGACGGAACCTTCATGAGCTCCCCCACCCCTAGGCCTTGATTAGCCTAGGGGCAGGGGGAGCTCAGGAAGCCTCCTCCCACACTGCAAGGAGTACGGTATGTAGGGATGTGCCATGTACTCCTTGCAGTGTGAGAGGAGGCTTCGTGCACTCCCCCTGTCCCCAGGCCCTGATTGGCCTGGGAGTGTGGGAGCATGGGAAGCCTCTTCCCACCCTGCCAGGGGCATGGGTGCCTAGTGGGAAGGGGAGGCAAAGGAGTTCCCCCACTCTCAGACCAATCATGGTCAAGGGGTGGGGTAGCCCAGAAGTATCCTGGCCCCGCTCCTTCCAGGCTAGGCCCTGCCCATTCCGGGTGGCCCGTTCTGTCCCTGGCCAAAAATTATTGTCCACCCCTGCTCAAGAGGCTTCAAAGGCTATGTCTATACTGTGGAACTATTTTGGGATACTGGTAGCGCCCCAAAATAATTATTCCATGTCCATTGAAGCAGCCCATTATTTCAAAATAGATTTAAAATAATGGGCGGCTTATTTTGACATTCCAGTAACCCTCATTCCACGAGGGTTAAGGGGAATTTAGGAATAGCGCGTTGTTTCAAAATTTGACATTGTGTAGACTGTGCCAAATTATGAAATAAGCTAATTCAAAATACAATTGAAATAAGCTGTGCAATTTGTGTAGCTGATTTTGAGCTAAGGGTGCTGTGTAGACTCACCCAAATACTAGATAAAATGTGCTGCTCTTAGGCCAGGTATACACTATAGGAGAAATAACACAACTCCAGCTACGAGAATGGCGTAGCTAGAGTCAAGGTACCTCAAACGGAAATTCTAGGGCAGCACTACTGTGGGAGATTAATCAGGGAAAATCTCCCATCGACTTCCCTTTCTCCTCACGACCCCATGATCCACTAAATCAAACCCCAGATGATTGACCTTCACAGCATCGATCTTCCCATAAGTATAGATAAAGCCTCACTGTGAAAATATTTCTTCTAATTGCCCTACAGTCCTGGCCTGTTGACTAGGGATGTTGGATAGCGATTAACTGAATAGTCGTGTAACCATACTAAATACACAACTACTTGATTGTCTCCGGAGGTGGGGCTGGAGGCCAGTGCGCTCCCAGCCCCACTCTCAGGCAGCCCCCTGCCACTGCCACCACCACACTGACACAGAGGCAACAGCAGACTGTCCACAGGGAGGTTCAAGATGGCTGTGGACAGAGGCTGCACCAGCATCCCATGGAGCAGTCTTCCCTGTCCCCCCATCACTGCTGTGTCTGATAGAGGCAGAAGCACGGGGGGAGGGGCAGGCAGCTCCGTGGAGCTGGCATGAGAAGAAAGCCGGCTTAAAAGCCTGTTCCTTATGCATACTGGCTCCCACCTGTTCCACACACCCGCTCCCCAGCTGCTGCCTTTGATAGAGAGACAGCAGCGTGGGGGCAAGTGGCTCATGTGAGCCAATATGTGCGTGGAGCTGGCTTGAAAGCCACTTCCTGCATGTACCGGCCCCCACCTGCACCCCTCACCCCTCTGCACTGCTGCCTCTCTATCAAGGGGCAGGCAGCTCTGTGGGATCTGGTGCTCATGGGGAGCCAGCTTAAAAGGCAGCAGTGGGAGGTGGAATGCAGGTAGTCAATAATATTAACTGACAAGCCCAGGCTCATCGTGTACTCAACTCCACGTTGACATCCCTACTGCTGCATGGTAGGAAGAGTTACCTTTGTCTTGATAGCTGCACTTGATTATGTTGGGAGGTGCTCTGATACCTCGGTGCTGGGCACCAGATAAGAACCTAGGAACACTGACTGGCTAATCTTTTAAGGTAGGGATGGTCAATTTTCTGTCAAGGTCAAAATTCCTTAGTCAAAGTCCAGATTCCAGAGAAAATAACAACACTTTCCTCCCCACACCATAATGATAATAAGTAAATAAAAATATTTCCATTTCTGTTCAAAAGCATCTGGCAGTCCAGATTTGACCCACAGTTCACCTGTTGATTACCCCTTTGTAGAGGCAGGGCTGTGTCTGTCTGGATACAGGAAAGCATCCTGCACGCAGCAGGGGCTACCTGATAAGAACAGTAAAACGAGTCAATGGAGCTGGTGCCTAAGCTATTTGATGTTTTGCAAATCTCACAAGGTGCCCATCTGCATCGCTTGACACCTACATATTGCTGAAAATGTGGCCCTGAGTCAGTACTAAAAATTATATGTGGGCTCCTAAATCATTTCAGTTCTTTACCTCATTCTATCCTGAGGTCCCCAACTTTAGGGACAAATGTGAACCTTTTTGCCTAAATACTGCTAAAATGGAGTACAATGCTGTGTAAATCTCTTCCACCATCACCCCTCCTTTTTCCCCTATTTATTTTGGTCCTGGACATCCAACACTCTGGTCATCTGAAGTAGTGGGCTGTGCCCACGAAAGCTCATGATCCCATCTACATGTTTTGTTAGTCTATAAAGTGCTACCAGACCATTTGTTGTTTTTTAAGTTTACTATAGACATACTAAATCAGTAAATAATAATGATACTATGGGTGGGAGATGGGAGGAGACAGTCTGTGTTTATTTCCTTGGCTGTTGAAAATTGAAACTACAGGGGAACTTTGCATAACTCACTTGCAGCAGCTCAGGGGCTGGTTGCTGACACTTCTTCTCCATCTCTGCAATCAGCTGCTGCAGAGAAACGCTTTGCTGGGACAGTTTGGAAACATTTTCCTGTAGCCTCTGCAGAGTCTCTTTCTCTTCCTCCTCCAGTCTTTGCAGAAGAAGTTTCTTATTCTCATTCAGAAGCAGTTGCAGTTTCTCAAATTCAGACAAAATTCGCTGTCTCTGACATTTTACTTTTTTCTTTAGGGAATAAAAAACACATAAGCCCGAAATTATCAGCAGACTTACCAAGTAATGATATAAGGCCATTTTGTGTCAAGTATGTTAGGGTATGTCTACACTAGCTCATTAATTTGAGCTAGGTAGGGTAATGAGGGCGACCAGAGATGCAAATGAAGCCCGGGATTTAAATATCCCGGGCTTCATTTGCATGTTCCCGGGCACCGCCATTTTTAAATGCCCCCTAGTTCGAACTCTCTGCCCGCGGCTACACGCGACACGGACTAGGTAGTTCAAATTAAAGCTCCTGATTCGAACTACCATTACTCCTTGTGCTCCTTTATGCCTTGTGAAATGAAGTTTACAGGACGGTTGACAAAGGCTTTCCTTGTCGACCGATCCTCGCCTTGACTGCCACTTTTTGCCGACAAACAGCTGAGCCAGCAAAACACAGTGGCCATTTTTATTCTAATGATGTGGGGGATATTTAAATCCCTGCTTCATTGATTATGTTGGTATGTAGGAATGTAGCAGAGGGATGTCCGCAGAGGGATGTAGTCTAGACATACCCTTGGTGTCCACTAGTTCTTATATTATGGGAACAAATAAATAACTTTTCTTTATGCACCTTCTCCACACCACTCATGCTTTTATAGACCTCTATCATATCCCCCCTCAGCCTCCTCTTTTCTAAACTGAAAAATCCCAGTCTCTTTAGCGTCTCCTCATATGGGACCTGTTCCAAACCCCTGATCATTTTTGTTGCCCTTTTCTAAGGCCAAAATATCTTTTTTGAGGCGAGGAGACCACATCCGTACACAGTATTCAAGATGTGGGCGTACCATAGTTTTATACAGGGGCAGTAAGATATTCTGGGTCTTATTTTCTATCCCTTTTTCAATAATTCCTAACATCCTATTTGCCTTTTTGACCGCCGCAGCACACTGCGTGGATGTTTTCAGAGTACTATCCACAATAACTCCAAGATCTCTATCCTGATTAGTTGTAGTTAAATTAGCCCTCATCATACTGTATGTATAGTTGGGGCTATTTTTTCCAATGTGCATTACTTTACACTTATCCACATTAAATTTCATTTGCCATTTCATTGCCCAGTCACTCAGTTTGATGAGATCTTTTTGAAGTTCTTCATAGTCTGCTTTTGTCTTGACTATCTTGAACAGTTTAGTATCATCTGAAAACTTTGTCACCTCACTGCTTTCCCCTTTCTTGAGATCATTTATGAATAAGTTAAATAGGATTGGTCCTAGGACTGACCCTTGGGGGACACCACTAGTTACCCCTCTCCATTCTGAAGAGTTACCATTTATTCCTACCCTTTGTTTCCTTTGTCTTTTAACCACTTCTCAATCCATGAAAGGACCTACCCTCTTATCCCATGACAACCTAATTTACACAAGAGCCTTTGATGAGGGACCTTATCAAAGGCTTTCTGGAAATCTAAGTACAGGCAGTCCCCGGGTTATGTCAATCCGACTTAAGTCGGACCCCTAGTTACGAACGGGGGAGGCGCAGCTAGTGCGGGGTGCCTCCCCCACTGTCGCCGCCCCCGGCGGCGCGGGGGGCGCTTCCTCCCAGCAGACCAGGGAGACACGGAGCTAGCGCCCCAGCAGACCAGGGAGACGCGGAGCGGCTTTTCTCACCGCGGAGGACACGGGCGGCGGGACCGTCAAGACGTGCCACGGTCCCGCCACCGCGTCCTCGCGGCGGCCGCCCGCATCTCCTGGTCTTCTGGGGCGCAGCTAGTGCGCCTCCCCAGCAGACCAGGCTTTTCTCGCCGCTGGTCAGTTTCAGCAGTGGCTGAATCAGGACGCCTGGGGTAGAGCAGCTGGGGGCTGCCGGGTTGGTCCCACAGCGCCCGGGTGCGGCGCTCCTGGACCAACCCAGCAGCACCCCAGCTGCTCTGCCCCAGGCGTCCCCAAGTCAGCCGCTGCTGAAACTGACCAGCGGCTGACTACAGGAAGCCCGAGGCAGAGCTGCTCTGCCCCGGGCTTCCTGGAATCAGCCGCTGATCAGTTTCAGCAGCAGCTGACTTGGAGACACCTGTGGTAAAGCAGCTGGGGTGCTGCCGGGTTGGGCCCCACAGCGCCGAGGTGCAGCGCTGTGGGGACCTACCCGGCAGCGCCCCAGCTGCTCTGTCCCAGGCGTCCAGATTCTGCTGTTGAAACTGATCAGCGGCTGATTCCAGGAAGCCCGGGGCAGAGCAGCTCTGCCTCAGGGTTCCTGTAGTCAGCCCGCTGGTCAGTTTCAGCGGCGGCTGACTTGGGGACACCTGGGGCAGAGCAGCTGGGGTGTTGCCGGGTTGGTCTAGTAGCGCTGTGGAGCGGCGCTACCAGACCAACCCAGCAGCACTCCAGCTGCTCTGCCCCAGGCGTGTCTGATTCAGCCGCTGCTGGTCAGTTTCAACAGTGGCTGAATCTGGATGCCTGGGACAGAGCAGCTGGGGCGCTGCTGGGTTGGTCCCCGCAGCGCCGCACCTCAGCGCTGTGGGGACCAACCTGGCAGCACCCCAGCTGCTCTATCCCAGGTGTCCCCAAGTCAGCTGCTGCTGAAACTGATCAGCGGCTGATTCCAGGAAGCCGGGGCAAAGCAGCTGTGCCTCGGGCTTCCTGTAGTCAGCCGCTGGTCAGTTTCAGCAGTGGCTGAATTGGGGACACCTGGGGTACAATATGTACCAGTTCCGACTTACATACAAATTCAACTTAAGAACAAACCTACAGTCCCTATCTTGTATGTAACCCGGGGACTGCCTGTATACTATATCTACTGGATCTCCCTTGTCCGCATGTTTGTTAACCCCTTCAAAGAACTCTAAAGGTATGTCGAATGTAGGCATTCAAACTTGCAAATGAAGCCTCTACGAGGAGTAACAGTAGTTCGAATTAGGAGCTTTAATTCAAACTACCTAGTCCGTGCCGCGTGTAGCCGCGGGCAGGGAGTTCTAACTATGGGGGCATTAAAAAATGGCGGTGCCCGGGAACATGGAAATAAAACCCGGGATATTTAAATCCCGGGCTTCATTTGCAAGTTTGAATGCCTACATTAGCCACACTAGTTTGAAATAGGGTGGCAGTGTAGACATACCCTAATAATTTAGTAAAACATGATTTCCCTTTGCAGAAATCACGTTGACTATTGACCAACAAATTATGTTCTTCTAGGTGCCTGACAATTTTATTCTTTACTATTGTTTCAACAAATTTGCCCAGTACTGACGTTAGATTTACTGGCCTGTAATTGCCAGGGTCACTTCTAGAGCCTTTTTAAATATTGGTGTCATGTTAGCTATCTTCCAGTCATTAGGTATGGAAGCTGATTTAAAAGATAGGTTACAAACCGGTGTCAATAGTTCTGCAATTTCCCATTTGAGTTCTTTCAGAACCCTTGGATGAATGCCATCCAGTCCTGGTGATTTGTTAATGTTAAGTTTTTCTATTTGTTTCAACACCTCCTCTAATGACACTTCAATCTGAGACAGTTCCCCAGATTTGTCTCCCACAAAGGAAGGTGCAGGTTTGGGAATCTCCCTAACATCCTCAGCCGTGAAGACCGAAGCAAAGAAATCATTTAGTCTCTCTGCAATGGCTTTATCGTCATTGATTGCTCCTTTTGTATCTTGATCGTCTGGGGGACCCATTGGTTTTTTAGCAGGTTTCCTGCTTCTAATGTACATAAAAACATTTTGCTATTTCTTTCTGAGTTTTTGGCTAGCTGTTCCTCAAAATCTTTTTTGGCTTTTCTTTTTACATTTTTACACTTAATCTGGCAGTGTTTATGTTCCTTTCTATTTACCTCACTAGGACTGGCCTTCCACTTTTTGAAAGATACCTTTTTATCTCTCACTGCTTCTTTTACATGGTTGTTAAGCCACAGTGGCTCTTTTTTTAGGTCTCTTGCTATGTTTTTTAATTTGGGGTATACATTTAAGTTGGGCCTCTATTATAGTGTCTTTGAAAAGTTTCCATGCAGCTTGCAGGGGATTTGGCTCTAGTCATTGTACCTTTTTAATTTCTGCTTAACTAATTTCCTCATTTTTGTGTAATTCCCCTTTTTGAAATTAAATGCCAGAGTGCTGGACTGCTGAGGTGTTCTTCCCACCACAGGAATGTTAAATGTTATTATATTATGGTCACTATTTCCAAGCGGTCCTGAAATAGTTACCTCCTGGACCAGATCTTGCGCTCCACTCAGGACTAAATCGAGAATTGCCTCTTCCCTTGTGGGTTCCTGTACCACCTGCTCCAAGAAGCAGTCATTTAAGGCATCGAGAAATTTTATCTCTGTATCTCTTCCTGAGGTGACATGTTCCCAGTCAATAGGGAGATAGTTGAAATCCCCCATTATTATTGAGTTTTTTATTTTGATAGCCTCTCTAATCTCCCTTAGCTTTTCATAGTCACTATCACTGTCCTGGTCAGGTGGTCGATGATATATCCCTACTGCTATATTTTCATTAGAGCATGGAATTACTATCCATAGTGATTCTATGGAACATTTTGATTCATTTAAGATATTTATTTCATTTGATTCTACGTTATCTTTCACATACAGTGCCACTACGCCACCCACCAGGTTTCTGTGACGCCTATTATGTCAATCTCCTCCTTTAATATGAGGTAGTTTAGTTCACCCATCTTATTAGTCAGACTTCTAGCATTTGTGTAGAAGCACTTTAAAAACTTATCACTGTTTATTTGTCTGCCCTTCCCTGATGTATTAGATTCTTTTATATGTGATTGTTTATCTGATCTGGCCCATAACTTTATCATCTCCCCTCCTTTCTTTCTGACTATAGCCTGCCCTAGAGAATCTCTGTCAATGGATTCTCCTCTAAGAGAAGTCTCCATCCGATCCACATGCTCCTCCATGCCAATTGGCTTTCCCCCATCTCTTAGTTTAAAAACTGTTCTACGACCTCTTTAATGGTTAGTGCCAGCAGTCTGGATCTACCTTGGTTTAGGTGGAGCCCATCCTTCCTGTGCAGGCTCCCCCTATCCCAAATGTGTCTCCGGTTCCTAATAAATCTAAACCCCTCCTCCCTACACCATCGTCTCATCCACGCATTGAGACTCTGAAGCTCTGCCTGTCTACCTGGCCCTGCACATGGAACTGGAAGCATTTCTGAGAATGCCACCATAGAAATCCTGGATTTCAGTCTCTTTCCTAGAGCCTAAATTTGGCCTCCAGGACATCTCTCCTACCCTTTCCTACGTCATTGGTACCTACATGTACCACAACCACCAGCTCCTCCCCAGCACTACACATAACTCTATCTAGATGCCTCGAGAGATCCACAACCTTCGCACCAGGCAGGCAAGTCACCATACGGTTCTCCTGGTAATCACAAACCCAACTATCTATGTTTCTAATGATTGAATGGGATAGACAGATAGATAGATAGATAGACAGACAGATAGATAGATAGATAGATAGATAGATAGGGGATGAGAGGCACCAGCCTACTCCCATTCATTATAGCTGAGGACACTAAGCCAGTGTTTTTCCAAGAATCTAAAGCGTGGTGTAGTAACTCCCAAGTGCGTTTGAGGATCTGGGCCACAGTCACCTTCAAGTAACCATTACATCCTTAACTCTGTCCCCACATGGTACTGCAAATCCAAAACTCATATTTGGGGAGAAGCAACCCCACTGCTCACCCTTTCATTTCACTAGGTCTTCATCAGGAAATGCCAAACCATTAACAAGAAAAGGATACATAATTAAGACAAAAACTATCCCATTGACTTCATATAAATCCATAGTATTCCCCGTCTTGAACACTGCATGCAGATGTGTTCACCTCATCTCAAAAAAGATATCATAGAATTGGAAAAGGTGCAGGAAAGGACAACAAACATGTTCAAGTGCATGGAAAGCTTCTGTATGAGAACAGATTAATAAGACCAGGGCTTTTCAATCTGTCAAAGAGACAGCTCACATGGGATATGATAGAGGTCTGTAAAAATCATGACACGTGTGGAGAAAGTAAGTAAAAAAGTTATTGCCTCCTTCCCAGAACACAAGAACGAGGGGTCACCACATGAAACGAATAGGCAGCAGGTTTAAAACAAACCAGAGAAGTATTTCTGCTACAACATTTCTGCATGGAACCAGTCATCATATGGGGTGGGGGTTGCAGTCTCCATTGGCCTCACACAGGCTGCTCTCTTCCCTTAACACACACAGCAATTTCCAGACCAGTCTGAGCCAGTCTGCGGATTGGAGAGCCCTTTGAATGGTGCTTTAAACTGAATTGGTGTCCCAGCCTTACGTCGGGTGCAGAAAGGCTTCTCCGGAAATGTGTGTAACTCCACTGGACTCCCTAGGGCTGATCTCCCTGCTCATTGACCCTGAGTACATCAGGAGTAGCCTGTCCATGCTCATGGGGCTACAGTTGTGTCAAGACGGTGTGAGTGAGAGCAGGGCTGTCCCAGTGAGCAGCATTAGGGTAAAGTCAACCCCATCAGACTGGCAGTGTTTTACATGGATTAACCCTACTGCAAATGCTGACACAAGCTGTGAGACGTCACAGAGTCTGGCCTCTGTCTCCCTAGGTGTTACTAAAACTGTTTGGCTTGCTGTAGAAGGGGCTTCTGCACTAGAAATGCAGATACATAAAATATGGATTTGTCTGGGCCTCATTTGCATTCTCAGTCAGGATAAATCAGCCCATTACTGGCAAGTGTCATGAAGATTTGCTAATTGTACACTTCTGTTCCTCTCTGCATCCCTCATCATTATTTGTTTCAATGCTATTCTTGTCTCTGTTGATCGAGAGTCTCTTGTAAATCCTGTAACATACAGGAATGAAATGAGAGATTAACCCAAACCCCAGACACTTACTCCCCAGTCTTCAGGTTTATTCCGCTCCGTGAATTCCAGCTGTGGAATCTTCTCCTTCACTTCCTTCAGCAGCTTGATGTCTTCCTGGAGTTTCACCTGTGAGGAAAACAAAGCCTGAAGGATTCTGCTGGCCGGAGTCAGGCACCGTGACACTCAGTGCTGCAATGCCTAGCTTCTAAGCACCTCCAACATCTCTGGGACAACACTGTGACCCACTGAGCCTGAGCTAGGGGTGAGTCTCCCTGTACAATGCACAGAGAGAGCTGAGCGCCTTGTCCGAGATTCACAAACCCCAGCATGCTGGGGAGGCAGCTGCCTAAGCTAGCCAATTGGAAGTGCTGATGTAGGTGTCCTAAGCCCCGCCCCCTCAGGGAGATAGACAACTAATGCCAGGTTGCAGGGAGCGTCTCTGGGAGCCAGGCGGTTGGACCTGAGGCTGTATCTTGGTGGAATGAGCTATAAGGCTGCTGACTCCACACAGAAGAGCTGGAGGAGCCCTCTGTTTTGTGACTTTTAGCCCGATGGCTGGAACACCCACCTGGGATGAGAGAGACCCAGGTTCAGTTCACCCCTTCCTGCCCTAGGATGGGAAAGGAGACCCCTGTCCCAACCTGACCTCCCAGGAGAGGGCTCTAAGCCAGGCTGGGTGAACTTTTTTGACTTGAGGGCCACATCAGGATGTGGAAATAGTGTGGTGCCATGAAAGCTCAGGTAGGCTGAAGGGAGCAGGAGTCAGGACAAGGGGAGGAGAGGTGTGGAGGGGCTCAGGGCAGGGGTTAGGGCTGGGAGGTTTGGGAGGGTGCAGGGTGGGGAGCTCAGAGGGCTCAAGGCATGAGGGTGGGAGATCTCGGGGGGCTGACCAGGTTGCCTGTGGCAGCAAGAACACAGCTGCAGCTGCTAGGAGGGGGCAGGACTGCACAGGCAGCCCTGCCAGGCCCTCGAGGGCCGTGCAGCATTCTGGCCACAGCCCTGAAGACCCTCAGGGGGATGACAGGTCTGTGTGTGTCAGCCCCAGCAGCTCCTTGGGGACGGGGCTAGGGCTGTGCTACTCAGCCCTGGTGCTGCTCTTGGGGGGCCTTGGTGCTGGGGCTGTGTGAGAATGTGGGGATTGTGTTCGCTCTGTTTGCTTTGTTATGTTGCATGTGATTTCTACTGTCCTGTAGTAACCCCGTGTGTGGGACTCAGTTTCCCTGAGCTCTGCACCAATAGCTAGTTGGTGATGGGATTTTTGGTGTGACAGCCTCCTGCACATACACAACAGCTGATGCATCCTGTAACCTGAGCCTGGTAGGGGGGTGTAACCAGGTGACATTTTTGCCCAGGAAGCTGGACAAAGGCTGGGGGACAGGGCTGACTGGAGCAGGAGACAAGTTTCTGAATTTGTGAGTGGTTCTTATGGGTATGGAGGGCAGGGCCCTTGGCTCTGGGCTCCCTTCTCCCCAAGATGGAATGTACTTATTGCTTCTAGTTCTTGTGCTGACAAGTCTGCTCTACGCTGTGTCCCTGTAAACTAATAAACCTTCTGTTCTACCTGACAGCTGAGAGTCACGTCTGGCTGTGGATGGGGGTGCAGGACTCAGTGACTCCTCACCCCTTGATGAAGGCCAAGATTCAGGGGAGGTATTTGGAGTCAGGGGGCCACTTACCCATGGCTGGCAATATGGAGAGCTCTGGCCTCAGCTGGCCACTCTTCCTGGTGTGGCTGCATCCTGTGGTCACTTTGCAGTGTAGCTGACTCCACGCTCGCTGCCCCCAGTGATCACAGCAGAGCCTAACTGTCCCTGCTCTCAGACCACTCCCTTTCCATGAAATGGAAAACAATCAGATTCCAGGCAAATCCCATTTTCCTGGCACAACCAAACCCTGACCTTGCTTTAAGTCAGGATAAGAGGAAAGCTTATTCTGATTGTCCTAGCTCTCACTGTTTAGGAGGAGTTCTTGAACAAATGGACTTGCAAATAGACAGATGGACTCATGGACACACACACACAAAGTGTCTAAGATATATATAGAGAGATAAATAACGTTTCCTACCTTATATTCCCGTGCAGCCTCCTCGACGGACACCAGTGTGTGGGATCTGTGCTCCTGGGTTTCATTACAAACCAGACAGATCACCTCACCATCATCTTCACAAAACAGCTTGTGTTTGTTCTTGTGCTGCCTGCAGACTGTCTGCTGTTTTAGGTCCTTAGGTGTTATCCCTAATTGCTGGATCTTTTCCACCATGCTGGCAAGCTCCATGTTGTTCTGGAAATTCTCTTTGTTGATATTTTTCCTGCACAGTGGACACAAAACTCCCTCTCTTTCCATTGCCTGTTTCTCATAGTGCTGTGTGATACAAACCCGGCAGAAGTCATGTCCACAGTCCGTGCTCACTGGATCTTTGAAGTAACCTAGACAGATGTGACAGGCCACTTCTTCCAATATCTGCCTCAGAGACTGGGCAGAGCTCCTGGCTGTGGAAATGTAAATGTTTCCATGATCAGTTACATGCAAGGAGTTGTACTTTCACTGCAAATTAGATGACATTTTAACAGTGAAGATAACAAACCATGGGAACAGTTTTTCAAGGGAAATATCATCACTTCAGATCTTTAGACTGTGATTAGATTCCTTTCTAAAAGATTTGCTGTACATTGAACATAATAACTTAAGAACAACCAGACTGGGTCAAACCAAAGGCCCATGATTCCTGCCTTCCACCCAGTATCCTGCCTTCCGCCAGTGGCCAATTCCAGATGCCCCCGAGGGAGTGAACAGAACAGGGAATCACCAAGTGATCCACCTCCTGTCACCCATTCCCAGCTTTTGGCAAACAGAATAGGGACACTCAGACTCTGTTGCATCCCTCTCTCTGCTGGCTAATAGCCATTGATGGACTTTTCCTCCATGAACATATCTAGTTCCTTTTGAGTCCTGTAATTGTTTTAACTTTCTCAACATCCTCTGGCATCGAGTTCCATATGTTTACTGTGCATCATGTGAAGAAATACTTCCTTTATTTTAAACCTGTTGCCTAATAATTTCATTGGGTGACCCCTAGTTCTTCAGTTACGGGATGGAGTAAACACCTCCTTATTTATTTTCTCCACACAGTCATGATTGTATGGACTCTATCACACCCCACCCATCCTGAGTTGTCTCTTTCCCAAGCTGAAAAGTCCCAATATTTTTAATGTCTCTTCACATGGCAATGGTTCCATACATCTAGTAATTTTTGTTTCCTTCCTCTGCACAGTGTATCTACATAGCAGGGCTTAACTCGAAACAAGCTACACAAACTGAGCTACTTCAATTGCATAGCTTGTTTTGAAATCAGGAGCTGCTACACAGCACTTATTTTGAAATAGAGCTCTCTTCTTCCCACTTCTCTTACTCCTTGTACAATGAGGATTACATGAGTCAGAGTAAGAAGTCCTGCAGGTTGGCAGTATTTTGATATTATTTCAAAATAACTGCCTACCGTGTTGACAGAGACTAAGTTATTTTGGAATAGTGCTAGTTATTTTGAAATTATGTGGTTGTGTAGACATAGTCTGTACATGATGGTGTGTGACCAACCCCCACCTGTGTGCTCAGATCACAAAGCTGGAGACCCGCCCCCATTTACATCATTTGAGCTACTGCCCCAACTCAAGGAGGTGCTCACGTCTCTGTGTGTGATGTTAAGATTGGCCATGAGGCTTATAAGACCCCACACACACAGCAGGCAGGGAGTGGGGAACAGGGTGGCTGGAATGTCCTTACATGTTCACACACAAGGTGGTGCAAATGTTTTGTTCAAAATCTTGTGGGGTTTTTTTATCCCATCTTGTCACATTTTTGGCCCTGACTGGTGAGGTTTGAGCAGCAAGGGCAGGCCCTGCTGAATGTGAGCATGTTGTTTATTTACCTCTGGGCTCCTGCTGTTGAGTAGAAATGGCTTCCTGTGCCTGAGCAGTCCCACTGTCGCTCCTAGAGAGAAGACAGACACTGTCATTGGCAAGCCCCAGTTCAGTGCCATGATTCTGCAGCACAGGGACTAGGGCTGTAAGGAGGGCAAATGCCTGTACAGTACCTGTCTGAGGTGCTTTCCTCTTCCTGAAAGGAGAAATGGGGAAACTGTCAGTAAAAGTCTGCGGTTTAATAAAACCATGTGAAAAACTTCCAGGGACCATTCCCCATCGGTGCATCACAGAGTTTGAGGCACAAACCCCCTCTGCCCATCAGGACAATCCCATTGCAGAAGGGTAAATTCCCAGCCTTCTCTGCTTATGAATGTCATTTGTCTCAGCAAATCCTGCAGCATTGCCCAGAATCAGTGATAGATTCACAGATGATGAAGCCAGAAGTGGCTGTTCTGATCAACTGGTCTGACCCCCTGTTTTTGAGCACAGGCCAAAGAACCTCCTCCAGAGATTCCCACATCCTTGTGGCTGAGATAAGGCAGACCTCAGAGGCTAAGTCTACACTATCAGGGTTTTTTTCAGAAAAAGCTACGCAAATTGTAGAGCACAATTTGCACAGCTTTTTCCATTTGTTTTTCTGGAAAAGCCTCCTCTTTTGCGAAACAAGGAGTACAGGGCTCCCCAAAAGAGCATGTATGAAAAAAAGTGGAAGAGCAAATCCGATCCTTGGACGTGGTGGGGTTTTTCTGGGTTACCTCTGGTATCTCAGAAAAACCCCACAGTGTAGACATAGCCTGAGAGATGTAATGGGAGGATAGAAAGACTCCAAGTCATGGGGAACCCACCCACAACCCCTTGAAAATTGTTCCCACACTTGATTAGCATGTTCCCGGCCGGTCACCATTTTAGAAATTCATTAGCCCGGAGTAACTGCCCGTGTCTATACGCGGCAGTGAAACAGAAGTCCAATTTAAAGCCCCTAACTCGAATTAGCTGGTAAACCTCATTGCAGGAGGAAGCCAAGCTCAGTTCCAGTTCATGCTTGGTCTGGGAGCTCAACCCCCACTCCAGACAGGTGCTACTCCCACCGCCACTGCTGCCTCTTTATCAGAGGTAGCAGCACACGGTGACAGATAGCTGGTCTGCAAAGGGAGCTATTTTTTAAACTGGTTCCTCTCCCAGACCCAGCTCCCACCTGTCACCCCACCCATCTGCCTTGGATACAGAGGCAGCAGTGCAGAGTAGCAGGGAGCTCCTTGGGAGTGAGGCCAGAGTGCACTGGCTGTCAGCCCCATCCCTGGTAGTATAGAATAATCGAGTAATCAATGATAATCCATGAGGTTATTTAACTATTTAACTAACTGATATTTAACATCCCTAATTCTAGCGGTGCAATGATTATTTACAAAAATGTTTGTTCAATCTTAGAAGCAGTTGATTTTCAAAAATACCAGAGCCAAGCCTTGCTCTCCTAGGACAAAGTGTGAGTCCAGCAACACTGAAGAGTCTTTCAGAGGCAGCTGAGGCAGGCAGAGTTGTATTGGTCCTGATACTTACATTCCCTAGGCCAGATTAACTCTTCTGGAGTCCTGGGGTTAGTAGATTTTTTGAGTCCCTCCTAGGCCAAAATGAGGCATTTCTAGCACTGCATTTCCCTAGCTGGAGGGAGGGTGAGCCGCAGCACATGGTGCTATGCTTTTTCTCCCCCCACGCGCTGTATCTGTCAAGCAAGACTCAGGGCTCCCCACCCCTGCACAGATACTGTTTTTGAATGAAAAGGGTATTGATGTGGCTATTAAAAGGCTTATTCATTGGCAAGGTCATTGTGCTTGTTGACTAGCTATTTAAAAAAAAAAACTGTCACTGCATGATGATGGGTTGCTTTGTGCAAGCGGTTGTGCTGTAGCAAATCAGAATGCTGGCCTGCACGTCTGACAGTGGAGTGCTGAAAATCATGAGTACCTAAATGCTTCTGGAAATGGGAGTGGAGTGAAAAGTACAATATTTTCTTTAAAAGTCGACTTTTCTTGAGTAAAACTTGAAGTATCATATAAATAAATGACTTGTGTAAAGTACAAACACCGAAAAAATGTACCTGAGTTGTGTAATGAAGTATTTCTACGTAGTTACTTTCCATCTTTGTCAAGCAACACCTGGGCAGCTCCACAGGCTATCCCCCTCTCCCTCTCCCTCTCCAGCAGGCCAGCATGGAGCCCAGCCCAGGAACCAAGGGGAGCCACAGTGGATTTTCCATATTGTCACAGTCTGGGAGGGAGGCTCAGAGCAGCCCAGCCAGACACTGGCCATGTCACTATTCCCAAGGCTCCTCTCCCAACCAAGGGCAGGTGAAGGGTCTGCAGCTCCACACAGGCTCCCTGCAGCTGCCTGCACAGATCACCCTGACCGAGCTTTGGGTGCAGAGGGAGGGGCCGGAGGAGGCTCAGAGCCTCAGTCCAGCCCAGTAACTAAACCTCTGCAACTCACCAGACAATTTTAGCAGATCACAGTCTGGCTGCAGATAAACATTTTGTATCCATGCAGGGCTGCAGGGCTCTAAGGAGGGGGGCAGTTTGTCTCAGGACTTTCTGTTATTGTGTGGAGATGGGTAATTCTCTAGTTCTTTCATAAATACTAGCCAATTAGCCCGTCATAAGATGGGATTTTCAAAAGTCGGTCTTCTCTCCTGAGCCTCCGGTCTCTCACTCCGTCTCTCTCTCTCCTCCTCCTACTGCCTCCACCTCTCTCTCTCTCAGCTCTCCTCCGTTTCCTGCCTCTCTCTCTGTCTCTCTCTTTCTCTTCTCCTCCCCCTCCTGCCTCTCACTCGGGGGACCATGGAGCCCAAATGGCCTTTTGGGCTCCGCACTCCCCATGCTGCATGGGGAGCGTGGAGCCCAAACGTCAGCTTGCGCCACTTGCTCCCACACGGCGGCCCGGCTGAGCGGTGCAGAAGTCAGCCGAGCACCACGGAGGGAGGGGAAGGGGGGCAGGGCAGTGACATTCATGGCCAGGGGTCTGGACCTGGAGCTGCTGTCACACTGCACGTCACTACTTAGCTCCCCTTCACCTCCCGCTGTGGTGCTCAGCTGACTTCTGCGCCGCTCAGCCAGACCGCCACGGGGGAGCCAGCAGCCGTTTGGGCCCCATACTCCCCATGCAGCACGGGCCACCCAGAGGGAACAGCCTGCATTTCAGCAACAGCGCCACCCAGAGGGAACAGCCAAAAATTCAGCGTTACAGACTCACAGACATTGGGCTACTATATATATGATACCAGTGCCTGTGGTTCAGAAATCCCTTTGTTCCAGGCTTGCCTTGCTGTATCCCTGAAGGGGTCAATGAAGATCTCAGCATGCCCAAAGCCAACTGAAAATCTGTGCGTAACTTATTGAGTCCTTGGGAGGGCTGCAGCCCTGCTGCTGCGATTTCACACAGGACCAGGGCCCAAAGAAGGGAAACAGACATGGGACCTGAAGCTGGGAGTGCAGAGAGACCCAGAGCTGGGGTCTCAGAAGCTCATGGGATCCTGCGGTTAGGTCCAGTCACAGCAGACTGGTGTCTGTGCCCGGGGGGAGGGGGAAACCATGGGGTCTTCAAGGCATTTAATTAGTCAACAAAAATGCCCCTACCTTGGTCTTGAGGGCAGCCTCTGCCATGTGAACCACCGTGTGACCACAATGAGCAGCGGATCCTTTACAGTCGTCACAAAGGGCTTTGCCATCATCCTTACAGATCCACCCGAGCGCTTTGCCGTGTTCCGCACAGACGTTCTCTCCCCGTCTCCTTTTCCCCATTTGTTTCATGCGTTGCACTAAGCTGCCCATCTGAGTGTTGGGCCTGAAGGTTCTTTTCTGGCATGTTTCTCCACACCGAGGACAAGAGGCCCTCTCCGCTCCCACACAGCGCTGGGTGATGCAGCCCCGGCAGAAGTTGTGCCCACACTGGATAGTCACTGGGTCTGTCAAATAATCCTGACAGATCATACAAATGAATTCATCTAGCTCTCTGCCAGCTAAAGAAGTTGGTTCTTGAAGGGGCTCCTGACCCTCAGCCTTACATTTGCCACTCGCCATGGCTCTGGGCTTTCTGTCTGTCTCCTTCCCTGGCACTGGGTGCTCTGCTGTCTCTGGTGGGAAGTGCCAGCTGCTGGTCTCTGCCCTGCTGGGTGCAGGGCGAGGCGAAGAGGAGGGAGGGGCTGGAGCAGAAAGAGGAGAATGGAGAGAGACTAAGGGACAAGGAACTGACTGGGGGAGGAGAAGGAATGACTGTAAGAGAGGGCAGGAAAGCAGCTCTGTGGGACACAGCTGAGCTGAGCAGGGGAAGGTGGAGTTCTAGCTCTTTGTTCATCAATGGTGACATAGACCCTGGGACATGGTGACTGATTCTGACCCCAACCCTCACTGATGTGGTCCCCAATTAAGACACCTCACTCCTCTGGCGCTCCAGCCGTGCACCCCACATCTTCCCTTTGTTCCAGCTTCATTCCCCTCAGCCCCATGATTCTTCCCCACCACAGCCTGATCCCCCTGCATCACCCCATCCCCACCTCTTTGCAACTCCTGTCCCCTCCCAACCTGCCCTCGCATCCTCCTTCACCCCATCTCCTGCCCCAGCACTCACCTGCAGGGCAGCAGTGCTGGGATAGTGGGGGCAGAGTCTCTTCCCTGCCCAGCCCAGTCCTTTGTCTGCAGGCTGCAGCTCCAGGGCTGGGGGCAGGCAGAGCCCAGGGCTGCCCAAGTCTGGCTGCAGCTCAGCCAGTCACTGGGGAAGAGGGTTCCACAACCCTGCACACAGTTCGCAGGGAGCAACTCAGGTCCTGGCTCAGCACGTGTGCCAGCTGCTCAGCCCCGGCTCTACAGAGCAGGCCCAGCCCCCTTCCCTCCCAAATCAGGAAGCCTGTAGCCAAGAGGGGAGGGGTTAACCCCTTAACATCAGGGACCTGCACACCCCAGGCTAGATAGGGACAGCCCCAGGGATGCACATGCACCTCCCCCCTCACTTCCCAGCCGGAAGCTGGAACTGCAGCATGAAGAGGCACAGATAATTGGCTCGTGTGCCACTTGTGGCCTGCAGGCCATAGGTTGCTGACCCCTGGAACCTTGCTGAGTGCTGGTGGTTCCTCCCCATCTCTTGCTACAGGGGAAATAAAGGACAAAGTGCCCATTTTTTAAAAAAAGTCAGGACTCCAGGAACAGCCCTTAAATACAGGACTGTCCCAGGGAAAAATGGGACAGCTGGTCACCCTGTATAGGGTTTGCAAACTAGGAATAAGACAGGTACCTGTTCTGTAACTGGAGTTCTTCAAGCTGTGTTGCTCATGTCCATTCTACAGAGCTGTGTGTGTGTGTGCCAGCCACATGCACTGGTGGTGGAAGTTTTTCACTAAGCAGTACCCATTGGGGCCAGTATCCCCAGTGCCCCCTGTAATGATTCATGCATGTCACCAAATAGGATGCTCCCCAGCTCACATCATTCTGCATCCCACCTCTCACCTCCCTCCTTCCCACTCTTCTGTGCTTGGCAGCTGGGAAGGGAGCCTGGGACCTGGTGTGGCCTCCATCCTGCCCAACAGCTGGGTAGGGGGAGAGCTGGGGTTGGCTGCAGGAAGGCCTCAGTCCAGCCCAACCCTCTGATGGCCAGGGGGAGACAGCCAGAGCTGATGCACTGCAGCTTGGCCTTCCCCAGCTGCCAGGGGCAGAGCCAAGCCTGGCATTCACCAAGGCCCAGCCTTTCCTAGTGAGTGGGGGTAGAGCTGGGCCTGGGGCATCCTTGGCCATGTGGGGGGACTAGGATTAGGCCATGGCAGTGGGTCAGATGTGGAGGGGGGGGAGAAAGAGCCTGGGATGGCACATCTGGGTGTGGAATGTGGGGAGAGAGAAGGGACCCAGGCCAGTGTAGCTGGGGGCAGGAGGGAGTAAAGGGGCCCAGGCTGGCACAGCCAGGCTTGGGGGTGAGGGTTGGGGGGTAGATGTGGAAGGAGATGGGACCCAGGCTGGTGGGGGGTAGAGGGGAAGGAAAGGGGGCCTGAGCTGACATGGCTGCAGCCTGGCCCTCCCTGGTGGTTGGGGGGAGTGCTGGAGTTGCCTTCCCCCTCATGGGGGGGTGTTGATGAGTATAGCGAGCAGTGGGTACAGACCTCTAGTGAAGTGTAAAAATCATATATATAGTAGCCCAATGTCTGTGACTCTATAATGCTGAAATGCTGGCTGTTCCCTCTGGGCGGCCTGTGCTGCATGGGGAGCTCAGGGCCCAAACGGCCTCTTGCTCCCCTTGCTCCCCCACTGAGCGGCACAGAAGTCAGCTGAGTGCCACATCGGAAGGGGAAGGGGAGCAGGGCGGTGACATACATGGCCAAGGGGCGGGGCCTGGCCATGTATGTCACCGCCCCGCCTCCCTTTGCCTCCTGCCATGGTGCTCAGCTGACTTCTGCGCCGCTCAGCCGGGCTGCTGCAGGGGAGCAAGCACAGCAAGCGGCTGTTTGGACTCCCCCATGGTGGCCTGGCTGAGTGGCGCAGAAGTCAGCCGAGCGCCACGGCGGGAGGTGAAGAGGGGCAGGGTGGTGACGTGTGGCATGACAGTGGCTCCAGGCCCTGCCCCCGGCTGTGAATATCACCACCCCACCCCCCTTTGCTTCCCGCCGTGGCACTTGGCTGACTTCTCCACCACTCAGTTGGGCCACCATGGGGGACTATATGGAGCAAGCGACTGTTTGGGCTCCATGCTCCCCATGCAGCATTGGAAGTGCAGAGCTCAAATGGCCATTTGGGCTCTGTGGTCCCTCAAGTGAGAGGCAGGAGGGGGAGGAGAAGAGAAAGAGAGAGACAGAGAGAGAGGCAGGAGGTGGAGGAGAGCTGAGGGCGGGGGGAGGCAGTAGGAGGAGGCGAGAGAGAGAGAGAGACTGAAGGCTCAGGAGAGAAGACTGACGTGGAGGAGAGACCTGAAAATCCCATCTTATGACGGGCTAATCGGCTAGTATAATAAGAAAAGCCAAAAAGGAGTTTGAAGACCAGCTGCCAAAAACTCCAAAAAGTAATAGCAGTTTTTAAAGTACATCAAAAGCAGGAAGCTGCATAAACAACCAGTGGGGCCACTGAATAATTGAGATGCTGAAGGAGCACTCAAAAGATGATAAGGTCATTGTAGAGAATCTAAATGAATTCTGTGCTTCAGGGTTCATGGCGGAAGAATTGTCCCAGACTAAGGTGTCATTAGATGAGGTTTTGGAACAAATGGATAAACAACAGTGACAAGTTCCCAGGACTGGATGACATTCACCCAAGAGTTCTGCAAGAACTCAGATGGGAAATTGAGGAACTATTAACTGTGGTTTATAATTTATCATTTAAATCAGCTTCCGTACCTAATGGCTGGAAAACAGCTAACGTGACACCAATATTTTAAAACGGCTCTAGAGGTGATCCTGGCAATTACAGACCAGTAAGTCTAATGTCACTACTGAGCAAATAAGTTGTAACTATAGTAAAGAATAAAATTGTCAGACACATGGATGAAAATAATTTGTTGGGGAAAAGTCAACATGGTTTCTGTAAAGGAAAATCATGTTTTACTAATCTGCTAGAGTTCTTTAAATGGGTCTGTGACTGACTGGGCCGGGTCTGGGCATAGCTGAGGGCGTCCACTCAGAGCGAATTGCTCAAATTTGGGGCTCCTTACAGCCCCCAGACTGGAGACCTTTCCAAACAGGCCACAAACCAGTCCCACAGAGCACTTCAGCTGCCTGCCTGAAGCCTCACGAGCAAAACCCCTCTGATACTCCAGCAATATCTGTGCCCCAAATGGCCCCGGGCCTCATACACAGGTGAGGGGTCTAGAACCCAATCTCACCTTCCCCAAACAAGTTCTGTCCGGTTCCAAGAAACCAGCCACAGATCCCTGGTCAATTTACCCTCCGGATCTTACCCACAAATCGCGCTGAGCCAATACTTTAGAATCTATCCTCTAAAGGTTTATTACTACAATAAAGAAAATCATGAGAGTAAGGTTGCTAAAGTATCATACATTACATGCATCGAATCTCCCAGTTCTCGATGCAGGTCCTAGCAAAGATGTTATAGCTGCTGGCTTAAAAGTCCTTGTTGCGCATCCTAGGTCAGGATGGGTCCACAGTTCTTTCTGGCTCTTCAATCCCTGCACTCTTGACTCTGGGATGAAGTGCTGAGCTGAGTACAAGATGGAGACAGCAAATTTATATCTCCTTCCTGATCTCTTCTTGGCTGCAGCAGGTCACCTAGCCAGGGGCCTATCTTGGCTACCAGCACTGCTGGTAGCCCTTAGGTGTCATTCCTCATTCCTGAGGTGTGTCCTTGGCCCATTGATTGCTATTGTCCCACAGAGCCTCGCTAATTAGCATGTCTATAGGACAAGCTCTGCCCATTGCTCAACCACACACAGAGAAATATTTAATACTCGCACAAAGTACATACTTATAACTTCACACACAGACATTATACATTTACATGAATAGCATATATAAAATTAGCAGACAGTAAGCTTCTATTTGACATCTCGCATGGCCCCCTTTATACTACTTTTGGGACCAACAACCCCCCCCCCCATGGGTGCAGCAGTGATCTGGCTGCCTCACTCAAATTCAGTAATGTGACAGGGTCAACATGCATGTGGACAAGGGGGGATCCAGTGGATATAGTGTACTTAGATTTCTAGAAAGTCCTTCACCACAGGCTCTTAAGTAAAGTAAGTTGTCATGGGATAAGAGGTCAGGTCCTTTCATGGATTGGCAACTAGTTAAAAGACAGGAAACAAAGGGTAGAAATAAATGGTAAATTTTCAGAATGGAGAGAGGTAACTAGCGGGGTCCCACAAGGGTCTGTCCTGGGACCAATCCAATTCAACCTATTTATAAATGATCTGGAATATGCAGTTAACAGTCAGATGGCAAAAATTGTTGATGATATTGAACTGCTCAAGATAATTAAGACCAAAGCAGACTCTGAAGAGCTTCAACAAGATCTCACAAAACTAAGTGATGGGGTAACAAAATGGCAAATGAAATTTAATGCTGATAAATGCAACACAATGCACATTGGAAAAAATAATTCCCACTACACATACAAAATGATGGGGACTAATGTAGCTGTAACCACTCAAGAGAGATCTTGGGATTCTGTGGATAATTCTCTGAAAACATCCACTTAGTGCGCTGATAGAGTTAAAAAAGCAAACAGAATATTTGGAATCATTAAAAAAGGGATCAAGAACAAGACAGAGAATATCTTATTGCTTCTATATAAAACCATGGTACACCCACAGCTTGAATACTGAGTATAGATGTGGTCACCTCATCTGAAAAAAGATATATCAGTATTAGAGAAAGTTCAGAAAAGGGCAACAAAAATTATTAGGTGGTTGAAAAGGCTGAAAAGAAGTCTAGAGCCAAGAGACTTCTAACACTCCTGTCATCTGAAGAAGTGGGTTGTGCCCATGAATGCTCATGTTATCATCTACAATTGTTTTGTTAATCTTTAAGGTGCTACTAGACTCTTCATTGTTTTTAAAGTTTTTCCTATTAAAGACTAACTTGGTTACCCCCTCTGAAGGAAGTTAGTTACTTGTTCCCATAACATAAGAACTAGGGGTCAGTAAGGGTATGTCTACACTAGCTCGTTAGTTCGAGCTAGGTAGGCAAATGAGGGCAACCGGGGTTGCAAATGAAGCCCGGGATTTAAATATCCCGGGCTTCATTTGCATCTTCCTGGGCGCCGTCATTTTTAAATCCCCCTTAGTCCGAACTCTGTGCCCGCGGCTACACGTGGCACGGAGTAGTTAGTTCAAATTAGGATCTCTAATTCAAACTACCAGTACAGAGGTGTACTGTACTGGTACACCTAAATGAAATGAATAGGTACAAGGTTTAAAACAAAAAAAAAGTATTTCTTCATGCAGAGCACAGACAGCCTGTGGAACTCCTTGCCAGAGGATGTTGTGAAGATTAGAACTTTAACACGAATCAAAAAGAATTAAATAAATTCATGGAGGTTAGGTCTATCAATAGCTTCTGTTTGATGATTCCCTGTTGTGTTCATTCCCTATGGGGCATCTGGCATTGGCCGCTGTTGGAAGACAGGCTATTGGACTAGATGAAACTTCAGTCCAACTCAGGGTGGCCGTTCTTCTGGAGTCCAGCTGTTCTCAGTGGTGACAGGTGACAGAACGAGGAGCAATGGTCTCAAACTACAGTGGGGAGGTCTACGTTGGAGATTAGGAAAAACTATTTCCCTTGGAGGGTGGTGAAACACTGGGATGGGTTCCCTAGGGAGGTGATGAAATCTCCATCCTTAGAGCCTAGGATGATTTAGTTGGGCTTGGTGCTGGTTTGAGCAGGGGTTGGACTGAATGACCAACCCTAATCTTCTATGATTCTGCTATTCTCCATCCATCTCAGCATATGGGAGGGAACAGGAGAGGGCTGGTAGTGATTAGCTCAGCTATAATATAGTCAGCAATTGCCAGCTCTACCCACTGAACCTGCTGCCTCTGCCTAGCCTATGTCTAGTAAGGTTGAACCTCAAATGCACAAATACAAATATCTCACATGGCAGCAGCAATGCTGAAAAGAATCTGGGAGTTGTGTTAGATCACAATCTCTGCTTGAGTCAGCAATGCCAACCTGTTGCCAAAAAAAAAAAAAAAAAGTAGTTCCAGGTCTCATTAGCAGAGGGAATAGCATTCAAGTCACAGGAGGTGACAGTACCAGTGTTCTTGACAACTTGACACCAGTCAGGCCTCAGCTGGAGCTCTGAGTCTGATATTGATCACCAGTGTATAGACAGGACCTGGAGAAACAGGAAAGGATCCAGAGACGAGCGACAAAACTGATGACGGGGATGGAATGCAGCCATACGATCACAGGCTGAAGGAACTGGGCATAGTTAGTTTGGACACGAGGGGATTGTTGGGGGTACATGATAATCTGCAAATACTTGAAAGGCTGCCAGAAAAAAGCTGGTGAAAAGCTGTTCTCCTGTACCACAGAGGGAGGACCAGCAGTGATGGGATCCAACTGCAGCAGAGGTGCTTTGGATTCTATCTCAGGAAAAACCTCCAATGTGAAAGACCCGAAGGGCAGCGGAACACACAGGCCCAGGCAGGTTGCGGAAGCTCCTTCCCTTGGGGGTTTCAAAAAGAGGCTGGAGCCTTTCTCGTATGGTTTTCCTCTTGGTAGGGGAGTGGGCTAGATGGCTCTTGTGGTCCCTTCTAGCCCCGTGCTTCTAGGATTGTAGGATTCTAACAGAAAACACAGGGTGACAGCACAGCCGGCCTCACCCACCCCAGATAACCCCATCTAGCTCTCCCCTTGACTCTGCTCTTCCCTGCTCCTGCTGAAAATGGCAGCTGCCTAATGAAGGCACAGACGTTACATTCCAGCAATTGCGCCTGTGACCCCTGCACCACAAGTCCCTGCCGGCCCCTCTCCCTTCCTTCCCGCTGTTCTCTGCTGCCCTCAACTTGCCCAGTAGCAGCAAAATAAGGTCTGGACAAAGCAGGGTCTGAGGATGCCCCTTCCGCACCCTATGCATAGACCAGGATCAAGACAAGCCCTGTCAGTCAGGGGTCCTGGGCCCTGTCTCAGTGCAGGGGGCTGTATGTGGTGACTTCTGAAGGGCCCGTCCAATCCAACATTTCTGTCTGTGAGCTCTGAACTGTCTGAGACTCTCCGGGCCTTGTAGGTGTCTGACTGGGTGCCAATGGCAGTTGAAGGTCAGATTCCCATTGGCCATTGGATCTGGCCCTAATGCTGATCTTATCACCTGAGCATTGTGCTGTGTGAGGTTAGGGGCTTAGCAAACCCCTGGGTTGCTGTCACAGGCGGTCACTGAGTTAAGCTCACAGCATCTGTTCAGTCTTATCCCTGCTCCACCATCCTGACCTGAACATGAAAATGTTGGAAAGTAACCATGGCCCTGGTGCTGGTCCGAGTGAGGCTGCAGGGACATGGTGAGTTCTGTTGCTCCAGAGGCTGACGTGCCCAGCCCAGCCCAGCCTCCAGATAAGACTCCGGCTGCAGCTTTCAGTTGGAATGTGGCAAACCCCAAGGAACTGAAGTGAAACTAACAATGAGAAATTAACAATGTGATTTTATCGGCTCTTCTTTTATGTGGACACATTTTTTCCAAGAACATAGACTCAGTCCTGCAAGAGAGAAGAACCAGCATTTTGAAATTAAAAGAAAATTTACCAAGACACCAGAGTTAATGTCCAGATCTGACAACTCCTCTCAGGTCATTCTCCCCTCCCACGTCATTTATGATCCTGCTGAGAGTCTGTGGTATCAGCAGCAGGGAGCGGGGTACAAAGGGGAACAATGATCAGCAGTTAATTGAGCTGCAGAGGGGGATGGTGTCCAATGGGAGCCTCTGGGGTCAGAGTCTCCTTTTTTATGGCACATCATTGAACTCTTATCTGACAGACATGCCCTGTGTCCGAGGAACAGCAGCGCTGAACCCCTGTACCCAGAAAAACACCAAAAGGAAGCAGTAATTCTCAGTCCATTGCTTACACTGATGGAGCTCGGGGGATCTGTGACGCTTCAGGTGAAGCTCTGATTGGAGTTCCAAAAGCAGCCTCTGGATTTCCCTGCTCTGCTATAGCCCCTGTGTGACCTTACCCAGGTCATGTAGGGCCAGAGTTTCCAAGGTGTTTTGATGTCTGAGGGTACATGTACACTGCACGATTATTTCAGAATAAGCTATACCAGAAGAAGTCCTCCAAAACAGCTTATTTCTAAATAGTGCATCTACACTACAGGGAAGCCTCAAAATTGGTCCGAGGCAGGCTCCCCTAATGTGGACGTGCTGCCTTGATTTAGAGCCCCAGGAGGCACTGGGGAGTAATTACTTCAAATGGCTCGATGGAGGAGCTATTTTGAAATTGCAACAGTGAAACATCTACACTTCTACTATTCCAAAATAGCTACTTTGGAAGAGGCGTTATTCCTCATGGAATGGGGTTTACAGAATCAAGAATAAGCTGCCCGTTATTTTGACATTACTTCAAAATAATGGAATTGCTGTGTAGATGCACACAAAGGTATTTTTAAATAACGTCCGTTATTCCGAAATAACATTTCTGTGTAGATGCACCCTAAAGGTGCAGATAGGTACTCAATGGAATGTACAAAGGTGCCTGGGCATGGAGCTGTCAATGAAAATTAGACACGTAGGTGTTTTTGAAAATTCCACTAGACACCTAATTACAACTTTGTGGGCCGACAGACCTTCCAAATTCTCCCCCGCCTAAAGATGAGCCGGAGGCTAGTGGCACTTTCAGGAGTGCCTGCCGTGAGTTAGGTATCTGACTCAGATGAACACCCTCAACTGTTTTCTTGCCCCTCCTGCATTTATCTCAGGGCAAGTTCCATTAATGGCTCTCGCTGGCAGGAACGTCCATGCAAACAAGGGATTTCTACTGAATGTTACACAGTGTTCATGGGCAGCAATGTCTGAACATTTAGGCCCTGATCCAACAAGGTCCTTACGTTTGTGCATCACTTTTAACCTGCAGGCAGCCCCACCAAAGCCTTAATCACATGTATTGGTGCCAAAAACCTGTTTCTAAGAGGCCAAACAAGAAACTGAAACAATCCCATTCAACTGTGTGTCTGGTCATAGCTAACCCCAGTGAGCAATGCAGTTGACAAAAATGTTTATCATAAAAATACATATCTGTGTGGGCATCCCAGGCATGGGGCTGGGCTCTGCCTTCCCTTCCCCTGTCCCAGACACCAATTCCCCCTCCCTACCCTTTCCACACCTTCCTCCATGGTGCTGAGACCAGTTTCCCCTCACACAGCTGAGTTGGCAGCAGAAAGGATCCTGCACAGCAGGGCCTAACTCTCCCCTAACCCCTGTGGCTGTCTTACCCCTTGCCATGGGCAAAGAGTCCCTGCTGCCCTGTAAACACCGGGACACTCCCTGTTGGTCACTTGCCCCATGGCGCTCACTGAGCTTCTGGGCTTAATTTTACCTTGGGAGTCAGACCATACTGCTAATGGCCATGACAAGACCTGGGCATCCCCAAGCCAAGCCTGGCCCTGGCCCTGCTGGGGTTGCCTGGGCATTGTGGAGGAGGCACTAAACCGAGAGGGCCCTAGAGCAGCCTGAAAGCCTTCTCTGATTCTCTGAGTTTGACACAGTGAAAATAAAAAGATGAGGCCAAACTCTGTCATGCCCATGTGGGACCCTGTGTGGGGGAATCAGCCCATGGGGAGCTCTCTGAGTCGCTCTCCTCATCCTACTGAAATGCTCCCACTGACAGACTGTGTCCCTCATGATCGCTAATGGCCTTTTGTTCTCACACAGCAGCCCTGCGAAGTGGGGCAGCAGCAGAATCCATGGCAGTGCCAAGGGGGGGCAGGGCAGAGAGACCAGGTCTTGGTTTGCAGCAGAGGCGGGGGCCTGTTTTGAGTCAGGGGCCGCTGACCCATAGAAAAATCAGTCGGGGGCCTCACACCAGTGAGAAGCAAAAACCCAAAGCAAACCCTTAATGCCATTGCTCCCGACTGAGAAGGAGAAAACCCTCCCCACATTCCCCTCACACACCAGAGCCTGGGGGCGCAGCCTAGCAGACGTTGTGTGCTCCAGCCCCAGGGGGGAACAACGTGGGGCTGGAGAGACAGTGCGGGTTCCCCAATGCGGTGGGGGGGGGGGGCCGGGAGCCCTGAGCCTCAGAGGCTGGATCCACACAAGCCAGGGGCCACATCCAGCCCCCGGGCCTGAGGCTCCCCACCCCTGGCTAACAGTGAGATGTCGTGTTGTCATAGCTACGTCAGTTAGACGTGTGAAACACCCACCCACGCCACATAACCGTCCCAGCTCACACCTCCCTGTAGCCCCTTTTGTTGGTACAACTCGTCCCCTTCAGGGGACTGATGCCACCTACACTGGGCATAACACTCACTGCCTCTCTCAGCTGCCTCACTGCTTGGCGGGAGGGGCAGTTGCTCATCTAGCTGCACAGTCAAGGACCAGCCTCTGTACCCATAGGGAGCTGATGGGCCTGAGCTCAGTTCTCAACAGCAGCCTCCCTGCCTGCCGGCTGCACCAGCTGCTCTCCCTAGGGGCTCCCTGGTGCACAGGGCACAGGGATCCTTCCCCAGCTCCCACCCACAGCCCGGCTGTGTCTGCAACAAGCCCAGTGTCCTCGCAGTCAGGGAGCCAGTCCTGTGACGACAGCCAGCCCCCCCCCCCCACCCCTGCTGCCCCACCCCATCTCTCCCCTGGACTCTGCCCCTCCTCACTCCTACTGGAAGCGGCAGCTGCTTAATACCGACAAGCACGTTACAGCCTCGCAATTGTGCCTCTGCTGAGCCCTTCTCCCTTCCCTCTGGCTCTTCCCTGCTGCCCTCAGCTTGCCCAGGATCTTTTCATGTGAGCCCCAAAATACGGCCTGGATGCAGCACGGTCTGAGGATGCCCCTTCCCTACACAACACAGAGACCGGTTTGAAACCCTGTCGGTCAGTTTTACTGGGCTCTGCCACAGCACAGGGGCAGGATGTGGGGTCTTCGATGGCCTGTCCAGCCCGACATTTCTACCAATGAGCACTGGCCTGTCTGAGACCCTGTGAACCTTCTCGCACGACCTGGCCATCACAGCAGCCAATGATCAGATTCCCTCAGCTCAGCCACAGGCTCTGGCCCAAGCACACATCTCATCCCCCTATGTATTGCACTGTGTGTGCTTAGGGGCCTAACAGACCCCTGGGTTATTGTTGCAGGCAGACACTGAGCTAACAAAACTGTGTCTTGTCTGGGTTTCTGCCCCAAACATGAAACTACTGGAAAGTAACCACAGCCCTGGAGGTGGTCCAAGTGAGGCTGCAGGGACACGGTGAGTTCTGTTGCTCCAGAGGCTGACGTGCCCAGCTCAGCCCAGCCACCAGATAAGACTCCGGGAGCTGCAGCTTTCAGTTTGAATGTGGCAAACCTCACTTGCCTGAAGTGAAAGGATCCAGGAGAAACTAACAGTGTGATTTTATCAGTTCTTCTTCTATGTGGCCACTTTATTCTTTCCCCCAGAAAATAGGCTCAATCTGGTGAGAATGAGAGAGAAAAAAATTGCATTTAAAAATTAAGGGGAAAAGTGACCAAGATCCCTGAGTTAATGCCCAGACTTGCCCACCATTTCCCAGGGCTTCTCCCTGCCCCCATCAGTTATAATCCTGCCAAGACTACCATGGAGACGAGCAGCAGGAAGATGCAGGTGGTGAGTGCAGGGTACAAAGGGCAGCAACAATCAGAAGTTTATTGAGCTGCAGAAGGGAGCAGTGTCCAATGGGAGCCTCTGGGGTCAGAGTCTCCTTTTTTATGGCACATCATTGAACTCTGATAGTCATGCCCTGCGCCTCAGAACACACTGATAGGGTGTGTCATTAAACACTCTCCTGCTTGTGCTGACATTGCTCAGGGTGGCTACGTCTAGACTGCAGAGTTTTTCCAGGATACCGGCAATATCCCAGAAAACCTGTGATGCATCCAAGGAACATGTCTGCTTTTCTGAAAAAAAATTCAGAAAAGTGGAAGTGTTTTTTCACCATCCCTGTAAACCTCGTTGTATGAGGAAGAAGGGATGTGTCAAAAGAGGTTTTTCTGAAATTTGGCCCGATGTAGACGGGCCAAATTTTGGAAAAGCCTCTTTTGGAAGAAAAGTAGAAAAAGATACACAAACTGCGGTTTGCAATTTGAGAATCTTTTTCTGACTTTTCTTTGTAGTGTAGACACAGCTGGTATCGGAAAGGAAGATGCTTCAGATGCTACTGTGAAGGGTGCACTATGGTTAGGCTGCAAAATTCCCTGCCCTTTGTCTGATTTCCCATGAGACCTTAATTAAGTTATTGAAGCGAAGCGCACATCTTCCAATGGGAGTTAGGCACCTAAATGCTTTTGAAAAATCACACTAGATGCCTAATAACATTGTTAGGTGCCTACAGACCTCCCAAATTCTGCCCCTTAGTCTCTGTGCCAGCTACTGAGGCTGCTAGGGATAAAGACAGGAGCCGAGTGTGACTTTCAAAAGTGCCTGCATGAGTTAGGTGCCGGACTCCCATGAAGTCCCTTCAGCTTCAGTCCTGCCCTTCTGCATTCATCCCAGGCATATTCTATTGAAAGTGCCCCCTGGCAGGAGAGTCCATGTAAAGAAGGGATTTCCACCGAATATTATAAAATATTCCTGGGCAGCAATATCTGACAACCTAGGCACTGACCCAACAAGGTCCTCAATTTTGTGCATAACTTTCAGCATGCAAACAGTCCTACCAAAGCCTTAATTACACTTATTTGCACCAAAAACCTATTGAAATTAATCCAATACAGAAACAGAAGTAATCACATGTGACCTGTGAGTCCAATCATAACTAAACCCACAGATTAGTATAGTTACAAATGTTTTTAGCAAATATATTTGAACAAATAAATCTGAGAAAATTGTGGTCTGTTTGTGGGCATCTGACAAAGCAAAACATGGAAACTCTCAAGCAGGGCTGGGCTCAGGCTTTCACTAAAGCTACATCTACACTGTGGAGCTATTTTGGGATACTGGAGTATCCCAAAACAATTTTGTGTCTATTGAAGCAGCCCATTATTTTGCAATAGATTTCAAAATAGCGGGCAGCTTATTCCAATGTCCTGGCAACCCTTGTTACACAAGGGTTAAGGGGAATTTCACAATAATGCGTTATTGTGAAATTTGGCCCTGTGTAGACAGCATAAAATGACAAAATAAGCTATTTCAAAATTACCTTGAAATAAGCTATGCAATTTGTGTAGTGCAAATTGTGTAGTTTATTTTGAGATAAGGGTGCTGTGTAGGCTCACCCTAAGAAGTACAGGGAAGGATACAAAAGAAGTCTGCAGGCCTGGGACAGTAAGTCAGGGTGTGCATCCCAAGCATGGAGGCAGATGCAAAGATTGAAGGATATGGAGCGAGGTGAGGGGGTGGGCTCAGCAAGCGTTTGGGTGGAGTTAACACATGAGGGGAGATGGGCAAAGAGCTTCTTGGACTTCTTCCCATGAGTGGGTCCCATCCACTCAGTCTGGGACCATCACTCACACAGTGCTGGGCTTGGGCTCTCTCCTCCCCCTTCCCTAGCCCAGTTACCAAATCCCCTTCCCCACCCTTCCCAATTCTCCACCCCTCCTTCTATCATGCCAGGAGTGGTTTCCTTGGCACAGCTGAGTTGTAAGCAAAAAGCAGCCCTGTTGAGGGCCTTGTTCCTCCCCCTTGGCTGCACCACAAAGTCAATGTCCCTCTACCGGGGGTTGAATATGGCTCTAGCAGCCTAGTCCAGAAGTTAGTGCCCATCTAACAGGGTAAATATGACTCTTGAGGCCTAGCTGCCCAGGGAAGCCTCTCCTAGACCAGGGGTTGATTGCTCAGGGAAGGGAAAATGGGTGGTAAGGGGACCCAGGCACTCCCTCTCCACCGGGTCCCAGCCCAGGGCCCTTTAGGCAGGAACTATGGCTCCTGTCTGCTCAGCAGGGAATCCAGCCAATACACGCTGAGATGCACTATTGGTCTTGTGCCCTGGGCTGCTTCCTACCCCGCCCTGGTTCCCCTGGGGCCTATTTGCCTCCGAGTCAGCACCTGGCGCGGCTGCTGTTGGGGTTGTGGATGCGCTCCTGCCTCCCTGGGGTTGGCAGCTGCTGGCTCTGCTTCAGGGCTGGGCACGGGCAGTGATGCCACTCTCAGCGGCTGCAGAAACACTGACACAGCCTGGGCTACTCCTTCCCTCTGCGGCCTCCCTCACTGCAGGGCTCTCTCTGCTTTTATACCCGGGCTCTGCTGGGAGCATGCCCTGGAGGGGTGGGGCCTTCACAGCCAGCTGTGCCTGGGTTATTCCCTGCCCTTCAGTGCTGGGCCTGTCTGCCCCATCACAGATAGTTTGACGCTAAATGGGATCCATGACACAGGGGGTCCATGCTCCCATTGCTATGGCACCTGCATGGGTAACCAGAGCCAAAATGGGTATGGAAAGACTGTTTTCCATTGATCTCAAGCAAGGGTGGATAGCTACCCACAATGCATTGCTCTCAAAGTCAACTGCAGTCTCTTCACTAGGGATGCTCTATTTTGAACTATGTTGAATTCTTGCACACAGCAGGGACACAGACCTTCAACTTTGCAAGATTGGGTGATCAGAAATCGATCATAATAGATTCAATCTTAACTCATAGAGTAGACAAGGCCTCAGCCTGTCCTCCTGGAGCTGTTCAACTGTGGTATAAATAGTCAGATAATCACTGAGCGAGAACAAGAATGTCAAGAAAGAAACAATTACTTTAGTTTCTTGGCTAGATTAGAAAGGTGGGAGAGTCAGTGCAGGACTCTGCTCCAACAGCTCTTTACTTTGGCGCTGTGTCTACATTGGTGAGATTTAGTGCAAAAGCAGCCACTTTTGCGCAAAATCTTGCCACCTGTCTACACTGGCTGCGAGTATTTGTGCAAGAACACTGACATTCTACTGTATGAAATCAGTGCTTCTTGCACAAATACTCTGACACTTCCACTCAGGGATAAGTCCTCTTGCGCAACTGTTCTTGCACAAGAGGCCAGTGTAGACAGGTAACATCAATTTCTTGCGCAAGAAAGCCCAATGGCTAAAATGGCCATCAGAGCTTTCTTATGCAAGAGAGCGTCTGCACTGGCATGGATGCTTTTACGCAAAAGCAAATCTTTTGCGCAAAGGCACATGCCAGTACAGATGCTCTCTTACTCAAACACTCTAACGCAAAAACTCTTGCATTAAGAGTATTTGCGCTAAATCTTGCCAGTTTAGACGTAGCCAGGGTGTGTCTACACTGGACTCTAAACTTGAAATAAGATACGCAATTTGCACTACACAAATTGCATAGCTTATTTTGAGTCTATTTGGAAATAGCTTCTTTCATCCTTTGGCACCGTCTACACAGCTCCAAATTTCAAAATGCAGCACTTTTTGAGCCATCCCTTATTCCTCATAGAATGAGGTTTACAGGGATGGTGAAATAACATGTCCACTATATTTCAAAATAGTGGACACGTTCAAAAGACACAGGTAGCTATTTTGGGATACCTCTGATATCCTTTTTTCTGCAAGAGGGAGTGCTTCACTGCAACCCTTCTGAATTCATCACTCAGGCAGTGTCTACATTACAAAGAAAAGTCCGAAAAAGATACACAAATTGCGAACCGCAATTTGTGTATATTTTTCCAGTTTTTTTCCAGAAGAGGCTTTTCCAACATTTGGCCCATCTACAAGGAGCCAAACATCGGAAAAACCCCTCTTTCAAAACATCCCTTCCTCATAGAATGAGGTTTACTGGGAAGCCAAAAAATTATGTCTGCTTTTCCAAAATTTGTTTCAGAAAAGCAGATGCATTCCTTGGACATGGCAGGGCTTTTCCGGGATACCGCCAGTATCCTGGAAAAGGTCAGTAGTCTAGACGTACCCTCCCTAGACGTACCCTCACTCTGGTACAAAAAAGGTGAGTGCCTGATGTTTTGTTCCCTTGATTGCTCTCTTGATTGCATTTGGTCAGCCTTCCCCTGTGTGGTCGGAGGCTCTCTTCTGAGGGGGACAGAGGCGCCCATATCTCACCCTGACATTTCATCTCGGGAGGCAGGGGCGGATGATAATTTTGCGGGGCCCAGGGCTGCTCCACGGGGCCCGGGGAGGCACAATTTTGCACATGCGTCTCGGCAGCAGCCGACCGGAAATAGTGTGCGCGGGGCCTATTGAAGCGCGGGGCCCGGTCCAGCCACCCCGCTAGCCCTGCCCTATATCCACCGCTGTCGGGAGGTATGCTGTCTGCCGGGGGCCCGTATCTGAGATGTTATGGAGGCATTCTTGAGGATTATCCGGCCCTTTGACTACTACCCCATGCTACTCATCCATGTGGACACTAATGATACTGTGAAGTGTGAGACTAAGTGGATCAAGACTGAATACAGGGCTCTGGGGGTACGGGTGAAGGAATTTGGAGCACAGGTGGTATTCTCTTGGATCCTTCCTGTTGAAGGTAGGGGCCCAGGCAGAGACAGGTGAATCCTGGAGGTGAATGCCTGGCTGCGAAGATGCTATTCCAGGAAGGTCTGCTAAGCAGGGATGGCGTCCACCTTTTGAGGAGGGGGAAGACCCTATTTGGACAAGGAATGGCTAACATAGTGAGGAGGCTTTAAACTAGGTTCGACGGGGACAGGTGAGCAAAGCCCACAGGTAAATGGAGAACATGGAGACCTGGGAGATGGGAAGGAAATGAGAGGGAGCTTGGGCTACAATGGCAGAGAGAAAGGAGGGTCAGGGCAAAACTGGGAGGCAAGGTCAAATCAGGATCTTAGATGCCTATATACAAATGTCAGAAGTATGGGAAATAAGCAGGAAGAACTGGAAGTGCTAATAAATAAGTATAATTATGACATTGTTGGCATCACAGAAACTTGGTGGGATAATACACATGATTGGAATGTTTGTATAGAAGGGTACAGCTTGCTCAGGAAGGATAGACAGGGAAAAAAGGGAAGAGGTGTTGCCTTATACATTAAAAATGAACACACTTGGGCTACGTCTACACTGGCACCCTTTTCCGGAAATGCTTAAAACGGAACAGTTTTCCGTTATAAGTATTTCTGGAAAAAGCGCGCATCTACATTGGTCCCGGAGTTATCATTATAACGATGCGCTTTTCTGGAAAAGCGTGTCTACATTGGCGGCACGCTTTTCCAGAAAAGCAGAAGCCCGGAACCATTTTGAAGAGGGCAAAGGAGACGAGACCTTTCCGGGGGCCGGGCCGGAGCGCCGTTCAGACACGTGCTTAAAGGGGTCTCGCCGGACAGCCGTTGGTCTCCTGCTCCCGTGCCTTGGGACCTCTGCCAGGGACTGACACCCTTAGCAGGTTTGGTGGTTGCCCTCTGAGTTTTGGGGACACCACCCTTTAGCCCCCAACTGCTTTTTCCTGCGTTTTGTTTCTTCTGCCTTGCCCTGTCTGCCATGGAGCCGTGGGTGGCCATGTGCCTGCTCGGGCCCCTGTTGGAGCTGTGCAAGTGCGTGCAGCTCGTGCTGCAGGCCGGTGCCCTGGTGTTCCAGGACCAGGAGGCAGCGATCGCATTGGACTCCCTCACCAGGGAGGCCACGGTGGTCGTGTGGCTTCAGCACCCCACCGTGGAGAGGCCAGTCTGCAGTTTGGACACCAGCACCGACTGGTGGGACCGGGTGGTCCTCGGACTATGGGACGACCAGCAATGGCTCCGGAATTTCCGCATGAGAAAGCGGACCTTCCTGCAGCTGTGCACCTGGCTCACCCCCGTGCTGCAGAGAGCCACCACCCGGCTGCGGGCACTCATCCCCGTGAACAAGAGGGTCGCCATCGCGCTGTGGAAGCTGGCCACACCGGACAGCTACCGCTCGTTGGCACAACAATTCGGGGTGGGAAGATCAACCGTCGGTGTGATCGTCGTGGAGGTAAGTCCCAGGGGAATGGGGTGCGGGGGAGGGTGCTGCACTCCATGCCCAGGGACAGCCAAGACTCCAGGCTGGGTCGCCCAGGGGTTTGGGCCGCCCTCCCTTGCACAGGCCCGCTGGTGGGGGCCGTGGGGCGAGGGGGCCCTGGTGTGTGTGTGTGTGTGTGTGCATGCGTGCATGCGTGAGGACAGAGGGAATCAAGGGGGGGGGCCAAGGGAGCGCACACTCACCCCTGCCGTATGTGATGTGTTCCCTTGTGTTTCTCTGCACCCTTCTGCAGGTCGTCCATGCCATCAATGACGTCCTGCTCCCAAGAGTCATCCGCCTGCGCGACGTGGATGATACCATGGCCGGCTTCGCTGCCCTCGGATTCCCCAACTGCGGGGGAGCCCTGGACGCAACCCACATCCCCGTCCGGGCCCCGGAGCATCGAGCAGCCCATTTCATGAACCGGAAGGGGTACTGCTCCATTGTTCTGCAGGCCCTCGTGGACCACCGGGGCCGCTTCCTGGACATCTACGGGGGCTGGTCCGGCCGGGCACACGACGCCCGCATCCTCTGCAACTCTGGACTCTTTCGCAGGTTGGAGGCGGGCACCTACTTCCCCCGGCGGGACTTGACTGTCAGGGATGTGCCTATGCCCATCTGCATCGTCGGGGACGCCGCCTACCCCCTGCTGCCCTGGCTAATGCGGCCCTACACGGGGCAGCCGGACCAGAACCAGGCCCGGTTCAACGACCGCCTCATCTGGGCCCGAAATCCAGTGGAGCTCGCCTTCGGACGTTTAAAAGCCCGATTCCGTTGTTTGCTCACCCGTCTCGAGATGGGTGAGCGGAATGCAACGGAGGTACTGGCCGCGTGCTGCGTGCTCCACAACATTGTGGAGCGCAGTGGGGAGGCATTCCTCCCTGCATGGATGGCAGCCGAGGCACAGACATTCGAGCAGCCCCACACAGCTGCCGTCCACCAGGCGCGCCAGGATGCGGTGAGCATCAGAGAGGCCCTGGTGGACATGTTTGCCCAAACCCCCGTAGTAGGGTCGCCTGGGTCTCCCCATACTACTCCCTTCCATCCCTTCCCCTTCCCCACCCCCTCCCCTTACCTCCCCCCAATTATAAAGCGTCGGTTCAAAGCACATCGGCCATCATCGTGACTGTTCGTCGGGTGCGTCGGGCGTAGTTAGGGTTTTTCTTTTTAGTTTAGGCTAGGGTTTAGGCCACCATCGCCTGTCCCGAAGAACAGGGAAGAGGATTCGGGGTTCGTGCGGAAGGCTCAAGTCAGCGTACCTGATTCCAGTCGTCTTCGAGGGGGATCTCCTGGCTTTTCCTCTCCTGAGGCCCGGAAAGACCAAAGGATTGAGGTTGCCAAACCTGTGCAGGAGTTAGTTGTTGGGACTTGCAAAGGCTAAGGGTTTGGTTAGTATAGCAAGTGAACCGTAGCACCGCTGGAGGTGGTGGGTTTAAGGTCCAATTCCAGTCCCCTCTCCAGGTACCGCAGCCATTGACTATGAAGCCATTTCTGCTGAGTCTGCTGCTATCACTGTGGTATCACCAGAGAGAAACGGAAGGAATACCCTGTGAGCGAGTGGACTGGGAATTGGACCTTAAACCCACCACCTCCAGGGGTGCTACGGTTCACTTGCTATACTAACCAAACCCTTAGCCTTTGCAAGTCCCAACAACTAACTCCTGCACAGGTTTGGCCAAAGGTAAGGGCCAACCTCTGGCTGGGACGGGGCCCGGTTGAACACCAGAAGGTGCTCATTAAATCATATATTAATGCCTATAGAGACAGGGAAACTAGTAACCTCACCATTGCAATAACAGCTACTTGCCCTGCTACTTATTGGTGCCTGATGCCTTAAAGGGCCTCAAGAATTATGGAATTGCATGGGTTCCTATTAACAATTAAACATCTGTAAACCATGCTTAGTCCTATAAGAGAAACAGTGATTCCAGTCAATAAAACCAGACTTCAAGTCACATACATAAAACAAATATACACTAATAGCGATGGGGAATACACGGCCTTGGGCCGCCCCTCATTCACACATAATTATTTTGTTTATTATAACACGAACACTACAAGGACAAATTATACACAGTCCTCTGTATTAAAGTTTGTATGGGACATCGTGAAGAAAACCTAACACTAATATCAGATCATGTACCAATTATACTGACAAGGTACCCGTTGGAGTGGGACCTACTGACTCCCACTGGGGCTTACCACTTAAATCCCAAACAAAGGTAACCCCTGAGGCTTGGCTATCATTTGTTAAACAATGGCCATTGCTAACTTGCTCTCATTTAAATATCATCAACAAGGTCCTTAAGGACAAAATAGAACCTCCTGAATGTACATCATGCCCCAAGCAGACCCCTGTCTCAGAACCAAGGCTGGTAATAATAGACAAGTGATTCGCATTGCACTAAAGGTATAACCCAGCAATGCACCATCACTACCAGATTGGCTAATCAAATTGGTAAACACCTAATTCGGCAACGGGGCTTAGCAGATACCATCGCAGGCTGGTCTGGGCCTGGAAACTGTAAGCAACACTTATGTCATAGCCCAGAAATTGTATAGAATCCAGGCTGGTAAATGCAGTAATATCCAATGCCCGTGAAGGCCTAGACACCAGCCAAGCCAATCGATTGATCCTGGATAGTTTGAAGGATCTGTCCAGCTCCGTGTCCACTTCACTAAACCTAACCAGATCTTTGGACCAGAGACGAATTGGATTGCTAATTAATGGAACTAAATTAAAAAAATTAGAAGGCCAGTATTGAAGAATAGGGTAAGCGTTAGCCACTACCACCCAGCCCTTATGGAGGTGGTGAGTCCCCATCTTCCCCCGTGCCTATCCATGGGAGTGGGGAAGTAGAGAATCCATGAGGATCCAAAGGCCCACCTGAACAGGCCATAGTATAACCTTTTGGCCCCTCTGGGTATTCCCACTCACAGCAAGCAAAAGCATATAGATACAGTCGAGGGCATCGCTTATTCTGAAGGTGTGGAAGCCTCCCTGTACCCAGGGATTGTTGCACCCACTTTAAGGAAATTTTATGTACCTGCCCATTTAACATCCTGACGAATCTGCCTAGGTTTGATGTGGTTGTCATAAAAAACAAATGAACATCGAGCTGGTCCAAATAAACGGTACCTACTGGTGTTGACTACCCAGACAAATCACTCCATCCTGCCCCTCTACATATCTGTCTGTGTGCATAACAGCCCCTCACCGGGCGATCCTGACCGTTAATGAAATGTGGCTCTATCGCACTTTGGCAGTGATGGGTAACCTAACATGAGATCCTGAGTGGCACGGCAGAAGTAAGTACCTAGAGGAGGGTTTACTGGCCCTACAGGCAAAGATCGAGGAGTTGGTGGCCGATGCCCAAAGACATATCGGGGCTGGCCGTCTGAGGTACACACAGATAGGGAAACACCGTGGACCATGCCAAACACCTACCTCTGAGGCACTCAACCAGGCAGTAGAGGTCATACCTAAATCATGGGCAGCGCCAGTAAGGCGATGAAATACCCTGGGGGTGGATTTGGATAGTGTTTTGCCAAGTTATGTGGGGAGTTTCCATCATAACATTCATACTTGTACTGGTGCTGTGCTGTCGCTTCCAGCGCAGAATAAATACCCTGAAATTACTGTATTTGACCTGGTGGGTCAGGGAACCCTAAGGTCAAAAGGAGGGAACTGTAGGGTAAACTGAGGCAGCCCTAAATGTTAGGCCTCTAAATATTATGATTCCATCCTGGGATCAGGCCTGGGAGCACCACAGCCAGGATAAGAACTGCAGGCAGTGAAACGACCCTGGGCACCATAGCAACCACCTTCTAAGACACTCGAACAGAACTTTAGTTAAGTAATGTAACACATTTTGCTTAAGATAACATTCATAAATTTGCTCAACTGTCTTGCTTCACTCCTAGATAATGAGCCTGAGAACCAAGCGCTGCACCAACTCAAGGCCGTACCATACCCTCCTGCTATAGAAACATCAGCATCTATACAGACTAAAATGTTATTACTGGTTTGCTGACATGTTTTGGCATTTGAACAGTAACTACCTGTATATTTATTAATGAGCTGTTACTTTGCAATGGGCGGGGATATTATGTAAACTTTAGTAGTTCTATTGGCTTATGTGCTCATTTCGTCTTGCTGCTAGACCTATCAAATCATTTTTCCTCCGTCCACTTGCTGACTATATAACCTATTGTATTGTTTTAATTAAGCAGTGTTCACCAGGGTAACCCCTGCGTGTCGCTCCATCAGCTACCTCCGCTTGTTTTCACCTGCATCCAGAGTGTCCTGGATTATTTCCAACAGTCATCTTCCGTCGAGGGATCTCCTGGCTGTTCCTCTCCTGAGGCCCGGAAGGACCAAAGGATTGAGGTTGCCAGCAACACTACCCAATTGTCCTCCCTGCGCCTAGACTATGTTTAATAATCTTTAGTGTGCATCTTTTAACCGTTCTTGCTTGTTTGTTAGCTATGTTAATATAGTTTGTGGTTTAAATTTTACTGAAAAGTCTCAGTATTTATTTATGCGCCACAAACGAATGACCACTTAAAAAGGGCCCCCCCCAGTGATAGATTAAAGAATTTGTTGTCCACAGTTTGTAACCCTTTTAAATTTAGGTGGCTAATTGGCATCTCAAATCATTTCTTACAGTTACTAGAGTAACACAATAACCAACACAAGAATCAACTGAAACACAGAACTTTTTATTTACGAGGGGGAGGGGGGGAGACCTTCAACTGGGACGGGGAGGGGGGGAGCTACTGGGACGGGTGGCCCCTGCGAGCGCTCCTTCGGGGGCGGACCTGCACATGCGGGGCAGGCTGCACGGGGAGGTGGGCAGGAGCTGGGGGCATACGAGCAGGGGCGGCAGGAGCAGGGGGGGCAGGAGCTGGGGGCATACAAGCAGGGGCGGCAGGAGAAGGGGCGGCAGGAGCAGGGGCAGGAGCTGGGATAGGAGCAGGGGCCATTATGGGGGCAGGAGCTGGGATAGGAGCAGGGGCCATTTCAGGGGCAGGAGCTGGGATAGGAGCAGGGGCCATTTCAGGGACAGGAGGGGGCATGGGCTGTGCTACGGGAGGGATGGCAGGGGCATGGGGTACGGCCATGCCATAGTGCACGGCGTGAACAAAGTGTGCCGTGAGGATGTCCATGGAGTTGCCCAGCCTTTGGCACTGCTCCAGGAAGGCACCCCAGCCCTCCTACCACCACTGCAGGTCCCCCTGCATGCGCTCGCGAATGGAGGCCTGAATTGCCTCCACCGTGATGACATGGCGGCGAAGCAGCTGGTCCCGCTGTCGGAGCCTGCGCCTCCAGGGTTGGCCAGCTGGGGGTGCCGCTGCTGCCGGACTGGAGGGTCTTGTGCTTGGTCCCGCTGCAGGGAAGAGAAGAAAGGATGGGTCAGTCAGGCAGGCCGTCCACTGTCCCCACACCTCATGCCCTCCACCCCTGTGCCCAGGTGACCCCACAGTTGTGTGGCTTGGGCCCACTCGGTTCCCCCTCTGCCCCCCGTGTTGTATGTTTGCAAGGAGGACCACCCCTGGAGTAGGGTCCTCCCTCCAGTATTGTAAGCACCGGTCTGTGTCCTGGCCCCGTGGCCAGGGTTCACCTGTGGAACTCCCTGCTGGTGGAGACTGTGAAAAGCTTTGGGCTAATCACTGGTGTTTGACAGGGGAGCGAGATGCATCCCCACACAGTGGCTGGGAGCACATCTGGCAGAGGTGGTCTGGGCTCTCAGATCCCATCGCGTGGGATATCTCCTGGACGGAACCAGAAGAGTGACTGGGGGGGGGGTCCCATCCTTGCAGCAAAACTCAGGGGCCCTTCTCCCTCCCACTATCCCTCCCGCAAGCCCGGTAGCCCACGGACATGTGTGGCCACGGTGGGGACTTCCCCTCATGGAGCCAGCCAAGGCACCGGGAGCAGGCGAGGGGCTCGGTGGGGGCCACGGTCACAGGACCGTGATGCTGCGGTGTACCCAAGAGCAGCTGGCTGTGCCTCACAGCCAGGCATGGGACAGTGTGCCGTTCTCCGTGCTGCACCCTTGGCGGAGGTGTGGGCTCTGGGCTGAGTCCCTGGGGCCCTGGCGGTTCCGGCATCCACCCTTCCCCTGGTCCCGACGTGTGTGAGCAGCACGGTCCCAGGCGTGCCCTGCAGCTGCCTGCCGCAGCCACATACCACTCGGTCACCAGGCTGCACGTGGTTGCACGTGCTGCTTGCTGCCTAATACTATGCAGTGTGCAGCTCACGTGGCCTGAGTGACATGCTCTCCCCCTTCCCCCTCCGGGCACCTGGCTCCCCCGCCCTCCGCCCCACCCTTTTAGTGCAAACTGCAAAGACTCACCAGTGGCTTCTTCCCCGGCCTCGGAGGAGCTGCTGCAGGGGGCCTGCTGGGTGGTGGCAATGCTGGCCTGCTCTCCAGCAGATGTGCCGCCGCTGTCCTCTCCCTCCCCCGCCTCGCTGGGTTGGACGACGGGGGGGGGCGCTGGCAGGTGTCCACCGGCACGTCCAGGCCTTGCGGGGCTGGCTGGCCCAGAATGGCATGGAGCCGGTAGTAGTGGGGGCAGGCGTCTGGTCCTGCCCCCCTGCCCTCGCTGGTCCAGACGTACCCCAGCCACAGTTCTTTTACCTTCGCCTGGACTTGCTCGCAGTTCCAGGCGGGGTGTCCGGGCTGGGCCAGACCCTCGGCCAGCCGCATGAAAATGTCCACATTGCGGCGCCGGGACCGTATGTCGTGGAGACCCTCCTCCTCTTGCCAGAGGTCCAGGAGGGTCTCCGGCTCCCTGGGGGTCCAGGATGGGGCCCGCCTTTTGCGGCCCCTGGGGGCCTCCTCCGCTGGGGGTGCAGGGGGCTCACCACCTGGAGCTGCCATTGCTGCTCAGATGGTTGGCTAGGCAGCACAGGGGCACGTGGCAGAGCTCAGGCTGCAGGGTCTGAGGCACACTCCTGCCACGTGCGCCCAGCAGCCTGCGTGCTCTTTAAGAGCTAGGCTTACCAGGAAGTCCAGGGCTCCTACGGGGTCTCCAGGTGTCCACACTGCTTTTTTCCGTTTCTTCTGCTTTTCTGGAAAAGCGTTAGCTGGCTGTCTACACTGGCCCTTTTCCGGAAAAGCTTTTCCGGAAAAAGGACTTTTGCCCGAACGGGAGCGGCATAGCTTTTCCGGAAAAGCGGCTGATTTTGTACAGTAGATCATCATTACTTTTCTGGAAAAGCAAGCAGCCAGTGTAGACAGCTCGCAGCTTATTCCGGAAAAGCGGCTGATTTTCCGGAATAAGTGGCCCAGTGTAGACACAGCCTTGGAGTGAGGTGGAGGTGGACAAAGGAGACGGAAGTGTTGAGAGTCTCTGGGTTAGGCTAAATGGGATTAAAAACAAGGGTGATGTCATGTTAGGAGTCTACTACAGGCCACCTACCCAGGTGGAAGAAGTGGATGAGGCTTTTTTTAAACAACTAACAAAATCATCCAAAGCCCAAAATTTAGTGGAGATGGGGGACTTCAACTATCCAGATATATGTTGGGAAAATAACACTGCAGGGCTCAGACTATCCAGTAAGTTCTTGGACTGCATTGGAGACAACTTTTTATTTCAGAAGGTTGAAAAAGCTACTGGGGGGAAGCTGTTCTAGATTTGATCCTAACAAATAGGGAGAAACTGGTTGAGAATTCGAAAGTGGAAGGCAGGTTGGGTGAAAGTGATCATGAAATCATAGAGTTCACAATTCTAAGGAAGGGTAGAAGGGAGAACAGCAAAATAGAGACCATGGATTTCAGGAAGGCAGATTTTGGTAAGCTCAGAGAGCTGATAGGTAAGGTCCCATGGGAATCAAGACTGAGGGGAAAAACAACTGAGGAGAGTTGTCAGTTTTTCAAAGGGACATTGTTAAGAGCCCAAAAGCAAGCTATTCTGATGTGTCAGAAAGATAGAAAATATGGCAAAAAACCGCCTTGGCTTAACCATGAGATCTTGCATGATCTAAAAATAAAGAAGGAATCATATAAAAAATGGAAAGGAGGACAAATTACAAAGGATGAATATAAGCAAACAGCACAGGAATGCAGGGGCAAGATTAGAAAGGCAAAGGCACAGAATGAGCTCAAACTAGCTACAGGAATAAAGGGAAACAAGAAGACGTTTTATAAATACATTAGAAGCAAGAGGAAGACCAAGGAGAGGGCAGGCCCACTGGTCAGTGAGGAGGGAGAAACAGTAACAGGAAGCTTGGAAATGGCAGAGATGCTCAATGACTTCTTTGTTTCGGTTTTCACCGAGAAGTCTGTAGGAATACCTAACATAGTGAATGCTAGTGGGAAGGGGGGTAGGTTTAGAAGATAAAATAAGAAAAGAACAAGTTAAAAATCACCTAGAAAAGTTAGATGCCTGCAAGTCACCAGGGCCTGATAAAAAGCATCCTAGAATACTCAAGGAGCTGATAGAGGAGGTATCTGAGCATCTAGCTATCATCTTTGGAAAATCATGGGAGATAGGAGAGATTCCAGAAGACTGGAAAAGGGCAAATATAGTGCCCATCTATAAAAAGGGAAATAAGAACAACCCAGGAAACTACAGACCTGTTAGTTTAACTTCAGTGCCAGGGAACATAATGGAGCAAGTAATTAAGGAAATCATTTGTAAACACTTGGAAAGTGGCAAGGTGTTAGGGAACAGCCAGCATGGATTTGTAAAGAACAAATCATGTCAAACCAATCTGATAGCTTTCTTTGATAGGATAATGAGTCTTGTGGATAAGGGAGAAGCGGTGGATGTGGTATACCTAGACTTTAGTAAGGCGTTTGATATGATCTCGCATGATATTCTTATCAATAAACTAGGTAAATACAACTTAGATGGGCCTACTATAAGGTGGGTGCATAATTGGCTGGATAACCATACTCAGAGAGTAGTTATTAATGGTTCACAATCCTGCTGGAAAGGCATAACAAATGGGGTTCCGCAAGGGTCTGTTTTGGGACCGGCTCTGTTCAATATCTTCTTCAATGATTTAGATATTGGTATAGAAAGTACACTTATTAAGTTTGCAGGTGATACCAAGCTGGGAGGGGTAGTGACTAATCTGGAGGATAAGGTCATAATTCAAAATGACCTGGACAAATTGGAGAAATGGTCTGAGGTAAATAGGATAAAGTTTAACAAAGACAAATGCAAAGTGCTCCACTTAGGAAGGAACAATCATTTTCATACAAACAGAATGGGAAGCGATGGTCTGGGAAGGAGTACAGCAGAAAGGGATCTAGGGGTTATAATGGACCACAAGTTGAATATGAGTCAGCAGTATGATGCTGTTGCAAAGAAAGCAAACATGATTCTGGGATGCATTAACAGGTGTGTTGTGAGCAAGACACGAGAAGTCATTCTTCCGCTCTACTCTGTGCTGGTTAAGCCTCAATTGGAGTATTGTGTTCAGTTCTGGGCACCGCATTTCAAGAAAGATGTGGAGAAATTAGAGAGGGTCCAGAGAAGAGCAACGAGAATGATTAAAGGTCTAGAGAACATGACCTATGAGGGAAGGCTAAAGGAATTGGGTTTGTTTAGTTTAGAAAAGAGAAGATTGAGGGGGGACATGATAGCAGTTTTCAGGTATCTAAAAGGGTGTCATAAGGAGGAGGGAGAAAACTTGTTCATCTTGGCCTCTGAGGATAGAACAAGCAGCAATGGGCTTAAACTGCAGCAAGGGAGGTTTAGGTTGGATATTAGGAAAAAGTTCCTAACCGTCAGGGTGGTCAAACACTGGAATAAATTGCCCAGGGAGGTTGTGGAATCCCCATTTCTGGAGATATTTAAGAGTAGATTAGATAAATGTTTATCAGGGATGGTCTAGACAGTACTGGGTCCTGCCATGAGGGCAGGGGACTGGACTCGATGACCTCTCAAGGTCCCTTCCAGTCCTAATATTCTATGATTCTATGATTCACTGATCCCTAGGAATATGACCTCGTCTCAGAGTATGGGCAACCCAGGAACTCATCACTGAAATCATAGGATCTCAAAGAACAAACATGTACTGTTCTATAAACATAGATAAATTTTAAAGTTAAAATAGAAAATTACAAAGTCAAAATAAAGATATTTTTAAAGATTTTAAAGATTTTTAAAAGTAATAAGCTGAGTGAAAGTACATTTGCAGTGGATGACATGCAGGAGAACCTAGTTCAGGCAATCAGAACAGCAAATATGACATATTTTGAACAGTGCTGAGGCTTTGTGCAGATGTTTCACTGATACACTGACAAGAAATTCTTGTAAGCACCAAAATCTTGTGAAAATTAGTATTTTTATAGGATTTTGTGGGTGGGAGTATGAAATGCTTCCCTGAACTTAGAGTACTGTAGAAGCTGACCGTAAGGTATTTGTAAGTACTGAGCAAAATGTTGAATCCATTTATGTGAACCTGCACTTACAGTTTCCAATCTTAGGGTATGTCTACACTTGCACCGTCTTTCGAGAGAGGGATGCAAATGTAGACATTCAAAATTGTAAAGCCAGGATTTAAATATCCCATGCTTCATTTGCATATTTGTGAATGGCTGCTATTTTGAAATACTTTATTTCGAAATACAAAATGCTGTTTAGGAGAAAACCCTTTTTCCTTGTACAACGAGGTTTAAGGGTTATTTTTGAAGAAGGATTTTCTCCCGAAATAACCGCATCTAAACAGCATTTTGTATTTCAAAATAAGATATTTCTAATTAGTGCCCATCTGCGAATATGCAAATGAAGCACGGGATATTTAAATTCTGGCTTCTTTTACAATGTCTACATTTCGAATGTCTACATTTGCATCCCTCTCTCAAAAGAGGGTGCAAGTGTAGACATACTCTTAAGCAGTCTCTTATGTTGAATTTGCTAATACATAGTGGTTACTATGTTTTGTTTTGTTTTGTTTCTGTGCCATTGAGAGTCATCTAGCCACCACTGTGTGCACACTTCTGAGTTTCTGAGCAGGGACACAACACAAAACTGGCAATCAGGATAGGATTTCAAGAGCCTTCTATGTATCTGAGAGGCCCACTCATGGGGCAGGCAAAGGGGACAACTGCCCTGGGGCCTAGTGATTCAAAAAGTCTTGGGGCTGCTGGCTGCTACTGCCAGAAGCCCTAGTCCCTTTAAATTGCCAGTGGAGCTTCAGGTAGCACAGTGTGCTCCAGGTGGCACTAAGGGCTGGTTGGGGATGGGGATGTTGTAGTCCACCCTAGACCTTGCCCCTTCAGGGAATATGGAGCCACCCCCACTCTCGGCCGGGGCCCAGCAGTTCCATTGGCCCCCATGGTATCAGAGTAGCAAAAGAATCAGTGATATTGCTTGCAGTCCCAGTAGGGAAGAGGAGCGTGTTACAACCGTGAGTACTATGAACTACTTCAGCAGTGAAGCAACATGGCAGGCTGTATTGGAAACATGGTGGCCTTTGACAATGGTGTGGAAGACTGGCGAATATATATAAAGCAGACAGAAGCTGGATCAGTGTTTTGAAGAAAATGAGATTTTCCAGGACAAAAAGTGTGATGAGAGGGAAAACATATAGTTCAGTACAGTCTGATTGCCCCAGAAAAGCCAGGCAGCAAAACCTTAAATGATACAAGTAGTCCTGTGGCACCTTAGGGTATGTCTACATTTGCTCCCTATGTCGAGATAGGGATGCAAATGTAGTGTACTGAAATTGCTAATGAAATGCAGGCTTTAAACATCCCACATTTAATTAGCATAATTGCATTTGGACGCCATTTTGAAATCACGTTATTGCAAAATAAAACGTCCCGTGTAGCAGCATTATTTCAAGAGAAAACCCTTCTCTCGAAATAACTGTGGGTATGTCTACACAGCAAAGTTATTCCGAAATAACAGCCATTATTTTGAAATAACTTTACCAGTGTCTACACAGCCAAACTTCTATTTCGAAATTAAATGGAAATAGCAGAGGGCTTATTTCGAATTTTGTAAACCTCATTCCACAAGGAATAGCTCCAATTTCGAAAATGCTATTTTGAAATAAGTGCTGTGTAGACACTTATTTCAGAATAGGGGGCCTCTAGCCCTTCCCAGGGTGCCCTGGTGGCCACTCTGGACACAACCAAGAAAACGCCTTTCTCTCCCTCCCTCCCTGGAGCCCTTAAAGGGGTAGACTCTGGCCACAGTGCCTGTGCCAGCTCCAAGCCTGCCAGCCCAGAGCCAGCAGTTGCTGCACCCGACCCAGTGGCCTCAGCATGAGCCAGGCAGCCAGCGCCAGCCAGCCCTCCACTGCTCCTCAGGACCAGTCTGCCAGCTCCCAGAAGCCTGCCAGGGGCCGGAAAAGGTGGGCGCCTGCCTGGTCCAGTGCAGAGATCAGGGACCTAATTTGGGCTTGGGGGGATGCTTCCAACATCCATGATCTCCGCACTAAACGGAGGAATGCAACCTTCTACAGGCGGATGGCTACCAGCCTGGCCACCAAAGGCCACATGTGAACCCAGGAGCAGGTTCGCATGAAAATAAAGGATCTGTGGCAGGCATATGCCAGGGCCATAGGGGGCAGCTCCCAACCAGGGACAGACCCAGACCCAGACCCCTGCCTATATTTTGATGCCATGGACCGAATCCTGAGGGGCAGGATGGTCCGTGCCCCCCAGGTGGTCATCGACCCTGGGGCAGAGCTTGTTGCTTCCTGCTGCTCCAGCCCCTGCTGCCTCCCCAGCTACCGCTCCTCCTCCCACTCCTTCTCCCCCTCCCGCTTCTACCTTCCCACCCTCCCCACAGCCCCAGGGGATGCAGAAGCCCCTGCACTCACGGTCCTGGGAGACAGTTGGGCCATCAAGACCCCCAACACTGAGCCCCAAGCTTCTCCTCCCCCTTCCTCCCCTTGTCTCCCCCTGCTAGCTCCCTTCTCCCAGATTTCCCCCTCCCCTCTCCCACTTTCTTTCCCCAGTCTCACTCAGTTTCATTCCCCCCACCCCAGTTTTGTTCAATGAAGAGGCTTTGTTGTAATGAACATGTGTCTTTTATTGTACAGCAGGAAGGGGGGTTAGGGAGGAGTAAGCGGAAGGCCGTGAGGGAGGAAGGAGGCACAAGCCCCCAAGGAGGGCACACCAGGGAGACTGTTACTGCTTGCAGAACGTGCTGCCAGGCTCGCAGCAACACTTCCAGGAGAAGCACCAGAGTGCCCAGGGGTGGCTCCAGCTCCATTCTGCAGAGTGCTGTGGTGTCCTGAGTGAGGGCAACCAGAGCATGCCGAGAAAAAAATGCTTTGCTGTCCCTCAGTGAGGTAGGCAAGCAAGCAGGGAAACCTTAGAAATGGCTGTCGGGAGGGGGAGGGGGTCCCTTTAAGCACGGGTCTCAGATAGCCTCAGGCAGCAGCCACACAAGGTAACTCCTGACCTGATGCCCTGCCAGAACCAGTTCCGGCCGGCCTTAAATGCGATTCAGCATCCTATGAGTGTGAACGTGCTATTTTGAAATAGCAAAATGCTATTTCGAAATGCATTTTGTGTCTAGACGCGTTATTTCAAAATAAGATATTTTAAAATAACACTGTAGTGTAGACATACCCTGTTAAACCTCATTGTATGAGGAATAACAGTTATTTCGAGAGAAGGATTTTCTCTCGAAATAACGCTGCTACCTGGGGCGTTTTATTTCGCAATAACGTGATTTTAAAATGGCGACCGGACACGATTCTGCTAATTAAGTGTGGGATATTTAAGTCCCACTCTTCATTAGCAATTTCGGTACACTACATTTGCATCCCTATTTCGAGATAGGGAGCAAGTGTAGACATACTCTTAGAGTCTAACATATCTACATATAGTATTATGACTTGCTCAGATGAGCACATGAAAATTACAGTACAAATTGTTCAAGAACACTTGTCACCCAAGCCTGTGCTTATTGCAGAAAGGTTAAATTAAGATAAGCAGCATCAGCATGAATGGAAATCTATTTGTTCCTTTACAAAAGAATTAAAAATATTATCAAAAGCTTCAAAAACAGATTGTAGAGCAAAATTGCTGAGCTTTATGTGTAAATTTAACACCCTGAACCAAGGTCTAAACAAACACTTGGAGTGGTTCTTGCATTATAGTACGTATTTTCTCAGTCAAGTACTCTCACCTTCTTACCACTGCTGGAAATGAGCCACATCCATTCTAATGTAATTAGCACTGATGTCACAGTCCCATTTCTGTATCCCTGCCTTTTTCCTGTCTTTCTTTTTCTCCTCAGCATCTGAGAAGTTGCATATCATGAAACCTTATGCTCTACTACCCTAACACATTTGTTAGTACTAAAAGTGTCACTGTACTCCTGGTTGTTTTTAGTCAAAATATTGTGGTTTTTGGTATGGACTTAATGAGATCCTAAGAAACTGATTAATGTGTGGACTGTTTAATGAAGACATATAAAATTGGTTCTTGACTGAGGAAAATCTTACCTTTAAAAGTGCAATAGAAATTGGAGTAGCAATGAAAACGCCAGCAAAGGATTCAACAGAATTGCAATACTGCCAGTATAAGGGTGTGTCTAAACTACATGGCTCCATCGATGGAGCCATGTAGATTAGGCTGATCGGCAAAGGGAAATGAAGCCGCGATTTAAATAATCGCGGCTTCATTTAAATTAAATAGCTGCGCGCTGGGCCGACAAACAGCTGATCAGCTGTTTGATCTGGGCAGCTCGCGCCGACCTGAAAGCCCTTTATCGACCTCCCGTTATGCCTCGTAGGATAAGGTTTACTGGGAGGTCGATAAAGGGCTTTCATGTTGGCAGGGGAGCGTCCAGACTAGCGCGCTGAGCCGACAAACAGCTGATCAGCTGTTTGTCGGCTCAGCTCGGCAGCCATTTAAATTTAAATGAAGCTGCGATTATTTAAATCGCGGCTTCGTTTCCCTTTGCCAAACAAACAAATCTACATGGCTCTGTCGATGGAGCCATGTAGTTTAGACATACCCTAACAGAAGTAGGAATATATACACTATCTGTAACCCAAGACAAGAACCTGTCCACTCAGAAGATGTACAATAAGCTATTAGTGTGGAAAAGGGTTCCACATACCTTCTAACCACCAATTTAAAGTATTGCAGAAGCTGTAATAATAAAGATCATATCCAAGTGGTTTCTTATACTAAGAGAAATAAGAAAGAGCCCCAGTCAGGGTATAGAAAAAATATTAATGTACACTCTATGGAGAGAGGCACTAATGCCACAGACTGAGAGTGCAGTTGTCTGTCTCAATATAGTGTGAGCAAACTGATAGGTCAGCAATCCGGTTGATACCCAAGGTGATGGTCAAATTGGCTGCAGTCTATAAATCCTCCAGTAGCATCCTTCATCTGAGAAAGGAGTTTTCGTGACAATGGCAGCATCTATGGAAAACTGTGCAGTCCTGTTAACAGGTTATGAGTATGGCATCAAAATCAAAAGAACAAAAGTACACGCCAGTGCAGATGTGTTCTGCTGCTTGTCATGCTAATTTTAGGACAACCTGTAAAAAAGAAAGAATCCATCAATTTGTCAACTTATTTCCCATGAAGTTTGCCCCATCAACTTGTAGTTTGATCAAGCAAGATCAAGATTAACACTAGTTCAGATTTATGAAACCATTCTGAAGGGCTGGAAATAGATTGACACCCTAATCTGGCTCCCTTTTATATACACAAGCATTAGCTTATCATACATCAAGATTGTTTTATGTAAGGAACTTGTGTTAGCAAACTGCAAACAAGATTACAAGAAGAGCTCCAGAGTTCACCAGAAGTATTGTATGGTGGCCAGGTTCACAGGCGCTGACTTGGTGGGTGCTTGAGAGCTGGAGTGGGAGTTCTGATGTAGTTAATGTAAAGCTGGGGTGGGGAATCTTTTTGGGGTCAGGAGCTGCTGACCCACAGAGAAATCAGTTGGGGGTCGCACACAAGTGAGATGCAAAACAAAAAATGAAAAAACCCTCAGTGACCTTGAGAAAAATCTTCACAGATATGACTCCCAATGGAGAAGCAGAAAACAAAGACACTCTCCTCAAGCTCCAGCCCCTTGAAGGGAGGGAGGCACTGAGTCTCAGGGCTTACCCTCAGGGCCAGATTAACTCATCTGGAAGCCTGGGGCTAGTAGATTTTGTGCCCCCCTTCCCCCACACTCAAGTGTGGAGCCAAAAATGAGGGGTTCAGTGTATGGGAGGAGGCTGATGGAGAGCGAGGTGGGGTGGGGGTCTGGGCAAGAGGTAAAAGTGCAGGAGTGGACTGGGGGTGCAAGGACTGGGTGGGAGGAGGCAGAAGTTTGGGGTGCCTACCTGGCACAGTTCCTGGGTGGCACAAGTGGTTCTGCCCACTGTAGGAGAAGCATTTTCTACAGGTTCTGTCCTCGCTGTTCCCATTGGCTGCAATTTCTGGCCAATGGGCGTGACGGGGTGATGCCTGCAGTGTGCAGAGCTGCTTACCCTGCTGCCCAGTAGAGCCTGAGGGCTGGATTTGTCCCTGCCTTGCCTTGATTGGGCCCATGAGGCTGGAGGCAAGTCCCCCTGCAGCAGGGAGCTGGTGCTAGCACTCTAGCCATGGCACCTCCTGTGTGGCTGGAGAGCCAGCTATAGCTTGCCCTGCTGTGGGGGGTTGGGGTGAGCCTCGAGGGTCAAGGCTGTAGGTTTCCCACCCCTGAAGTCGAGCCTTGCATACTGCATAACAGTCATTTTTTCTAAGGTCCAGATGAAGGGCTTGTCTACACTACACAGATTGACCAACATGATGCTGCTTTCATCAATAGAACATTGGAGGTGTACACACTACCATGGTCCTCCCACCGATTTGACTCTGCTGTCACACTGACATAATAAAACATTTTTTTGGAGTGTGGCGTGGTAGGACTGAGAGACCTCTAGCGGGGGCTGAAAAGGGCCTGATGCACCCCATCATAGACCTAAGGATCCCCCCCCACCCCTTCTCCTACTTTAGGCTCTCTTTTTCATGCGAGCAGCCAAGTTACATATGTCAGAGCTCCAAGCCCAGCTCACTGAGCCTCATGTTTCTTTCAAAATGAGCAATGCTGACTCCCATAGAATAGTTCAGAATCACAGTCCATTGGGGTCCCCGACTAGACATTGGAAGGAGGGAAACCACTTGGCACTTCTTGGTTCAAACTTCGTCATAATTTATTCAACTTCCCTTCCACCCTCAGCCCACCACCAATTGTTCTAAACTTTTCTGAACATTGAATTAAAACACCTCAATCCCTATATTTCTGTTTTGTTGTTAAATTTCTCTTTGGTCACAGAGCTCCCTCCCATCTTGTTACTTTACCTTTCACTCATCCATTATACAAATAACATAGATTATGAGAACAATCACAGCAGTTAGGAGAGTCAGGCTTATTCCCAGGCCTACAGCCAGGCCCACCACCAAAGATGAATCCTGCTGAAAAAGTTGACCTGCAAGAGAAGGTAAATTGACTTGTGAGGAAACACATGCAGAAGGCAGACCAGACACAGTGATTATTGTGACACTGTGTTTAGTTAAAAGACTCTCACAGGGAAATACACAGGGAGAAGTGGCTCCTTTGTGCTTTATTATTAAGCCAATGAAACCTGCACTTTAGCCTGGTTATTGAATGTGGTTATTTAATGAGTGGGGGCATGCTAGGAGCTGGGAGTGTGTAGGGTAGCTCTACTATGCTACAATTGTCCCCCTTCAAATAATGTTAAAAGCTCTCTGGTTATCTTTAGGATATAGAGATGATATGTAACAATTAATTAATATGGTATCAGGCCTGTAAAGTATTTAGCTGAGACACATTAGCCTTAGGAGTTAGAATACAACAGCATAAGTAAATTAATAATAAATTTGCTATATTTGTTATTTGTCAGGTCTGACCTTGGATTATAAAGTTTATGAAATACACCATAAGATGACCATTGGCAGCCAGAGGGAAATGTTTTGGTCTCTCTGCTTTGCTGGGTGCTGTGTGTATTGTTTGACAGGCTAGTACAAGTAACTATTAAAGAGAGGGCACAATGTCATCTCTGTAGTGCATCAGGAGATTCCCCCTTTTCTCTGGTGTAGTTGACTTTGGGGCTGAACTGTCACGGATTTAATTAGGTGTAAACCTCACTTTGGGGTGGATAATTGGTTAAAGTGACCAATAACTATAGATAAGACTAAATCCCACTGGCATAAGTTCTAATGGTCTGTAGGATACTCTAAGTGATCACAAGGCTGCAGCCAGTACAGATCCGCCCTCAGAATCAGAGTTATGATTGGCTTCTTGAAACCTCTGACTCTCCTGTGCTCACTGGGGCTCAGCCACAAGAGCTAATCTGCCCCATTATGCAGGATTTTAATATCAACCCATGTTGAGCCTGGTAATTCAGAGTGAAAATTCCTCCAGATTCCTGTTTCCTGGGACCTCAAGCTGTGTGTGACCAGTGCCGTGTATTGAAAACTGTAAAAATTAGGAGCTATCTATAGGGAGTGTGCATCTAGGTCTGCTATAGTCAGGCTGGAAAGAGCCAGCTCACTGCTTAGGGAGCAGTCTGTTTTATCTCTCCCTTTATTTGTCTATCGTGTGTTAGAGTGCTGAATTCTTAGAAGTAAAGCAGAGTTACATTGCAGCCTTCCAGGAACAGTATTTGTTCTGTTTGTAACTCGTGTATGCTGTGAATGTAACACTGAGGAGATGCTTGGCATATTATAGGCACTATGGACATGTCTATATTTACCATAAGGTTGACACTCCAGAGGTTGATCTTCTGACATTCGATCTAACAGGTCTAGTATAACCATAAATGAAACACAGAGGGCAGCCCCCACCAGCATCTGGTACTCCTCCTTCTGCAAGGAGTAAGGGAAGCCAACAGGAGTGCTTGATCCCATCAGCCTCCCTGTGTGGATGCTGCCACAGCTCAGCTTAAAGTAAGCTGACTCCAGTTACACATTTTGCATAGCTGGAATTATGTGCCTTAAGAGGACCTTCCTGAGCTAGTATAGACCAGGCCTATGAGAGTTCTGATAAATAATAAACTAAAAAAACAACAAATGGTCTGGTAGCACTTTAAAGACTAACAAAACAGGTAGATGGTGTCATGAACTTTTGTTGGTACAGCCCACTTCTTCAGATGACCCACGAAAATTCATGATACCATCTAGGACTGCACACTGTTGCACAAAGATATGCAAATGAGACATGGGGTGAATATCACCTCACCTCATTTGCATACCTAATGAGCTGCCATTTTTTAGGCAGGGGGTTTTGCTCCTGTTTTGCTGTCTAAATTGCTCCTTCTTGAGCAAAAAACCTCTCTTGCACAGGAGCCATTCTTTCTGTGATGGGATAGGGAGAAGTGCTGGCTAGTACCCGGTGCCTAAAGGGTTAAACTCAGGCAGGTAGGGGGGTGTTTGCAGAAAGCCAGGAAAGCCAATAGTAAAGAAAGTTGAAATCTGAATTGAATAGATATACCTGGCTGCTCTTCCTTTGTGTGAGTTCTAAGTTAAGAGCTGGAGGGAGTAAGATGCAATAATCAGAATTACCATGTCTACAAGGAATATTGGACATGGGAGTGAACTGAGCCTTGAAGAATGGATCAACACAGATCACGAGTAGAGAGAGGAATGCATGTTTAGCCATGATCAGGGTATTTTTCTTTGATTTGGTTGTTTGGTTTAAGCTTCTCTGCATGAAATCCACATGCGCTTCTCCTCCATTCACTAGCTAAGCTGTACCCAGAGCTGCTATGTCCTCTGCCTTTTAATTTGTTTTGCTCAGTTGCTCTGTAACACCTAGCAACCAAGCATGCTTTACACTATGGATATCTTTTTGGTTTTTGTTAATAAAATAATCATTGTAAAGCAATGATTTGATTCTTGTGTCCTGGAAGGTAATAGGAGATTCCTGCCTAGACTGAGAGGTCAGCAATCAGAGACACAGTTTGTTTTCTGTATTTCTTTTATTTCTTCTTTCAAACTCTCTTGTAGCAAAGAAGCTTTGACTACCCCTGGGGAAGGAATTCCTTCCTGGGTTTTTTTTTCAGGGTTCTTTAAAATCACTTGATGGTGGCAGCCTATTTTCCAGAGCCAGTGCATCTGTGACTCTGGGGAGTTTTTGTAAGTAGAGCCTAGAGGCAAAGTATTTATGGTCTTTTGTGAACACCCACCTCCTTCACTCTGACTGCCAGAGTGAGGAACAGCCTTGACATCCCCATCACAAATTATTGCCCACCTCTGTCTTACAGCGATAGCATGCAGTTCCAACAGAGTCCTTACTACAGCACATGAACACAAGAAAATTCCCTCTTCCTGCAACCCCATGGAGAAGAATAGTGATTTCTGGGTACTGAGATGTTCTGAGAATCTATCCAAGGGTCTCCCAGCCTGAAAGATGCTAAACACCCTCATCTCCTACTGGAGTCAAAATAGACCATTAGTCAAATTAGACAATGACTGCTGGTCCATGCCAGCTGACTTGGGCTAAGGGGCTGATTAATTGCAGGGTCTTGCTGTTTCTCACAGAGCATTCAGGTGGTGAGGGAGCCCACAGCCTGGCTGGTGAGGGGCAGCAGCAGCAACCTGCTCCCTGCCCAGGCTCAACAGCTTCCAGGGACTTCCAGTTGGCTTTCAGTTGGCTCCTGCCAACTCTGAGTGGAGGGGGGTTCTGACTCATTCAGCTGCTGTCCAGGAAGGCAAGCCTACTGCCAGAGCTAGGCACTCCCTTGGGTAGCTGCTGTGCTGCACCAGGCAGTGTCTGGCAGTAGCTCTGTCGTGCTCCCTGGCCAGGTCTGGCTGCCAGGAAATGAGCAGCAGGGGAGGGTGTCAGCTCAGTGGGAGGTCAGAGCCTTCCCCTGCATGCACACATGAGTAATGTAGGGAGGGGAGAGCACAGTGGGCCGGGCTGGGGGTGGGGTGGGCTGAGATATGTGGGGAGGTCAGATGTCTTCTTCAGCTGCTGGCCCCTCAGTGTGGGGGTTGCAACCAGTCAATGATGCCTGGAAGGTTCAGGTCAATAAACAGGAGACACGATGAATATTCTCTGCCAATGTCTGCAGTGTGTCAGTCTATCTTTGTGCAGCACGGACGGGCACTGACCTGCTATGGAAATTGTTGCCTCTCTCCCCTGGTTGAGTAGGGGGTTCATAACATGGCAGGACACTTTCTGGTTGGACTCTGCTGTTAGAACAATGGCAATCTCTGTGTGAAACAGGCCATTGACATCTTGGGATATTTTTTCAGAGGCTGATGACAAGGGCTTCCCTTGAAGATCTCTCCACTGAGCCTCAGGCTGTGGGTACCATCCAGAAGATCGACACACCAGCTGGATCTTTCTGTCTTGATGTCCCTCCACAGAGATGTCAGGGCCAGAGCCCAGACCTGCAGAAGAAATAAATGAACTTGTGCTAATCCTACAGTTCCAGTAATGAGATAAAAGCTTTACTATACGGGTGTCAAAAGCCATTTCTTATTAAACTAATAACTGAATATAAATACATGAGTGTGATTCATAGGTTAACCTGGCCATTTGCTGTACAGCAGTGGTCCCCAATGTGGTGCCCGCAGGTGCCATGGCGCCCGCCGGGGCATTTATGTGTGCCCGCCGAGTGACCAAGGCCGGTCCAAGCCATTCTTGCGCCCCAGGCCCCGGGCGCATGGCACATGTGCGGACACACCCCCGGGCACCTGGCAGCCCCAAAAGGTTGGGGACCACTGATGTACAGAATAATTCACCAATTCTACAAGCAGAATAATTTAAATTTAAATTTTTCTGGTTTGCAAGGAGGCAGGGCAGTTAGCTAGTCATATGGCTAGACAGTGGAGTTCAAACTGCTGACCAGAGCAGCTGATTGGAAATTGTGGGCCACTTCCTGAAGGCCAGAATCAGTGACAAACTGCCTGGAGGTGCCCAACACTGCATGTTTGTCGACTACACAAGGAGGGGAAAAGACAAAAGCTCCTTGTGAAGCTGGAAGTTTTTTGTCAATGAAAATGAAAGCCACGGCTGGGCAAGATGTGGCCTACCTTAGACTCTGATCCAGCCTGCAGACTGCATCTGGCTGTTTTCTATTTATAGCCTGCTGCCCATGCCCCCAATTTCTAGGTGGTGGCTCAGGGAGCAGGATCCTATTTACTCATGGCTCACGGTTGCAATGTTACCCCAGCAGGGGCCAGAACTGCAAGCCCCTTAAATCAGCACAGCAACCCCAGGTGACTGCCAGGCAATGTGGTAGCAGGAGGCCTGGGAACCGTGAGCCCTTTGCTGTGTTTTTAATGCAAAGCCTCTGGCCTCAGACAACTCTGAAGGCAGGCTGGTCCCCAGTCCTGCCCGTTCTGCCCAAAGTCCCACCGCTTCCAGAGGTGGAGGTGGCTCATGGCCACATACCAAAATGCATAGGTGGCCACCCCTGCAAAAATGATTGCCCACTCCTAAGCTAACCTGATGGGCAGAGAGACTAAACTCTCCCACTACTTTCACTTACAAAGTCAGTTTTGGAAACACAATTGTGACCCCCTTGGGATTGAGAGAACCAGATGGCCCCGTCTGACCTGCCCTGGAGTGGAGGAAGTGCTGTGTGTTCCCATAGGAGGAGAGTGCAGAAAAGGAGTAGGACAAACCGGTCCCAGTAAACCTGTTACTCAGAGCTGTACGTACCCATGAATCCTGGGGCTTGTGCAGAGATTTCCAAATTCTGAACATAGACACACGCTACGTCTACACTGGCATGATCTTGCGCAAATACTCCTTAAGGCAAGAGTTTTTGCGTTTGAGTATTTGCGCAAGAGAGCGTCTACACTGGCATGTGCCTTTGCGCAAGAGCATCCCTGTCAGTGTAGACGCTCTCTTGCGCAAGAAAGCTCTGATGGCCATTTTAACCATAGGGCTTTCTTGGGCAAGAAATTCATGTTGCCTGTCTACACTGGACTCTTGCGCAAGAACAGTTGTGCAAGAGGGCTTATTCCTGAGCGGGAGCATCATAGTTCTTTGCAAGAAGCCCGGATTTCACACATTAGAACATCAGTGTTCTTGCGCAAGAACTCCCCGCCAGTGTAGACAGGCAGCAAGTTTTTGTGCAAAAGCGGTTGCTTTTGCACAAAAACTTGCTGCCTGTCTACACTGGCGGGGAGTTCTTGCGCAAGAACACTGACGTTCTAATCATGCCAGTGTAGATGTAGCCACAGTGTTTGGTGTCTGCACTGTCATATTGTGGTATTACAGTGACTGTGGGTCCTTGTGATGTCTGTAATCCAGTTTACTACTCCAGCGACCTCCCCCTCAGCATTATTTTTCTACCTTCATCCCTTTGTAACTAAAATATTTCCCTTTCCCACAGTTATTGTGTGAGTTTAAACTGAGGAGGGCTGGAACAGGTGTTCCTGTGATAGAAGGGACTTACCCCATTGTGCTCTAGTGAAGTGGTTCCCAACCTGTGGTCTGTAGACCCCTTGGGGTCTGCAACAGTATTATAGGGGGTGCACAGAAAGTTTAAAAGTAAGGTTTGGGCTCACCAAGGGACTGAGACTTTCCTCCAGGTAATTCTTGCCCAGAGCTTGCCATTCATGACCATTCATCCTCCCACCACCAGTAATGCTGCCTTTTACGCTCCAGCCCCCTCTCTCTCCCAGTCCCGTGGTTTGCCCAATCTTACTTTTATTTTCTTGTTTATTCTCCTCCAGGACTCTGTGCCTGGCCAAGGGCAGAGTGCCAGGGCAAAAGCTACCTTTGGCCATGAGAGCCCCCTCACTGTATCCTCCATGGATGGGCAGGGGATGGAGGGAGTGGGAGCTGAGGAAGAAGCATTAGCTAAGGGACATGCTGGCCACTGCTTCCTGCTGCTCCACTTGACCCAGAATGGCAGAAGTCAGGGACTGGGAGCTGACAGGTTAACTCTACAGATGTTCCACATGGATAAAAAGTCCCAGTATTATCTCTCAATACTACTATATGGCTACGTCTACACTGGCACCCTTTTCCGGAAATGCTTATAATGGAAAACTTATAATGGAAAAGCACTTTTTGCGGAAAAGCGTCCGTGGCCAATGTAGACGCACTTTTCCTCAAAAAAGCCCAATCGTCATTTTCGCGATCGGGGCTTTTTTCCGGAAAAGACTACTGTGCTGTCTATACTGGCCCTTTTCCGGAACAGTTTTTCCGGAAAAGGACTTTTGCCCGAACGGGAGCAGCATAGTTTTTCCGGAAAAACACTGACGATTTTACATTAGATCGTCAGTGCTTTTCCGGAAATTCAAGGGGGGCCAGTGTAGACAGCTGGCAAGTTATTCCAGAAAAGCGGCTGATTTTCCAGAATAAGTGGCCAGTGTAGACACAGCCTATTTGTTTAGATAACATGAACTATTCTACATTGTCCAGCAGTGCCTCTTACTTTTCCAAAATTCAGAGACTGACTAAACTTACATTTCTAAAACCCAAGAATACAAAATAATCATGCACATCACCTGAACTCAAACTCTTGGGCTGTCAATTGCCACTGGGAAAGGGTCAGTAAAAGTGGTGCAACAAGACAGGAGCAAAAGGAAGGTCTATGGGAAGGTACCATTGTTTGTGTTGCATTTCCCAGCATTGTTTGTATTTTCCAGAATTGGATTTCAGTATCTATATACTTGTATTACTCCTACTGCTTTCCCCATGTTAGGAGTAGCTGTAGTGACTTATGGAGTGATTAATTATTGCAAACTGGCAGAGCTGTCACTGTGATATGAGAAGATAGATCAACTATGTCTCATTTCAGTGCTGAGGTCTGTAGACTGCATCAGAAGGGCACAGAAATGTCTTCCTGCCATAGGGATTGTTAACAGTCTGGTATTTGCTGCACCTGCCAAAAACCTCATGTAACGGTTACAGAATCAGTTACACCTGTCCCCTTGCTGGTTTGTCAGTCAACATGTTCAGATGTCAGGCCTCCTGCCTTTACCTGTCCTGAGGGTCAATTCCTCAAGTTCCCCAGTTTTATATCAGGTGCTGAGCTACAAGACTTTGTATATCAATTACTCTTGCTCTGTAGATCATAGAATCCTAGAACTGGAAGGGACCCTGAGAGGTCATGGAGTCCAGTCCCCTGCCCTCATGACAGGACCAAGCACCGTCTAGACCATCCCTGACAGGTATTTGTCCAACCTGCTCTTAAATATCTCCAGGGATGGAGATTCCACAACCTCCCCAGGCAACTTATTCTAGTGTTTAACCCCCATAACAGGTAGGAAGTTTTTCCTAAGTCCAACCTCAACCTCCTTTGCTGCAGTTTAAGCCCATTGCTTCTTGTCCTGTCCTCAGAGGCCAAGGAGAACAATTTTTCTCCTTCCTCCTTTTAACACCCTTTTAGATACTTGAAAACTGCTATCATGTCCCCTCTTAGTCTTCTCTTTTCTAAACTAAATAAGCCCAGTTCTTTTAGGCTATGTCTACACTGCAGGCTTTTTGTGCAAGAATCTTTGTGTGGAAGAGATCTTCCACAAAACTTTCTTGTGCAAAAGCGTGTCCACACCTCAAAAGCGTATTGGAAAAGCGATGTGCTTTTGCTCAAGAGAGCATCCAGACTACTTGGACGCTCTCTCACAAGAAAGCTCTGATTGCTATTCACAGAATAGCCACCAGAGTTCCTGTGGTTTTTTAGATTAGTGCTTTTGGGACAAAAATTGCTGTTGCCTGTCCACACATACCTTTTTGTGCAAGAACTCTTGCACAAAAAGGAGTTATTCCTTGTAGAAGGAGGAATACTTATACTGCAAAAAGCCCTCTGTTCTGATTATCTACTGTAAATTTTCTTGTGTAAAAACAAGCTTGAGGTGTGGACGCTCCATGGGCTATTGCACAAAAATGGCTGGTTTGGCGCAAAAATCCTGTAGTGTAGATGTAGTCTCAGTTTTCCTTCATAGCTCATGTTTTCTAGATTTTAATCATTTTTGTTGCTCTTCTCTGGACCTTCTCCAATTTCTCCACATCTTTCTTGAAATGTGGTGCCCAGAACTGGACATAATGCTCCAGTTGAGGCCTAATCAGTATAGAGTAGAATGGAAGAATGACTTCTCGTGTATTGCTTACAACACTCCTGTTAATGCAGCTCAGAATCATTTTTGCTTTTTTTTCAACTGTGTCACACTGTTAACTCCCATTTAGTCTGTAGTCCACTATGACCCCTAGATTCCTTTCTGCAGGTCTCCTTCCTAGACAGTCGCTTCCCATTCTGTGTGTGTGAAACTGATTGTTCCTTCCTAAGTGGAGCACTTTGCGTTTGTCCTTATTAAACTTCCTCCTGTTTACCTCATACCATTTCTCCAGTTTGTCCACATAATTTTGAATTATGATCTGATCCTCCAAAGCAGTTACAACCCCTCCTAGCTTGGTATGATCTGCAAACTTAATGAGCATGCCAATATGTAAATTATTGATGAAGATACTGAACAGATCCCGTCTCAAAAAAGACCCCTGAGGAACCCCATTTTTTATGCCCTTACTACATGACTATGAACCATTAATAACTACTCTCTGAAAACTGTTATGCACTCACCTATCGTAGCCCCATCTAGGTTGTATTTCCCTAGTTTATTGATAAGAGGGTCTTGAGAGACTGTATCAAATGATTTACTAAAGTCTACCTACCACTTCCCCCTTATCCACAAGACTTGTTATCCTATCAAAGAAAGCTATCAGATTGGTCTGACATGATTTGTTCTTTACAAATCCATGCTGGCTGTTCCCCATCACCTTATCTTCCAGGGCTGTCTAGACGGCATCCCTTTTTCGTAAAAGGGATGCAAATTAGACATATCGCAATTGAAAATGAAGCGGGGATTTAAATCTCCCCCGCTTCATTAGCATAAAAATGGCTACCGCTTTTTTCCGGCTCGGCGCTTTGCCGGAAAAAAGCACCAGTCTAGACACGGATCTTTCAGAAAATAAAGCCTTTTCCAAAAGATCCCTTATCCCTCATTTTAACTTTTCTAAATAATTTTAACTTGTTCTTTTTTTATTTTAACTTTTAAGCATACTCCATTTCCACTAGCATTCACTATGGGTGTGTCTGGACAGCACAGTTATTTTAAAAAAAATGGCCAATACTTTGAAATAACAATGCGAGCATCTACACAGTTACTTCAAAATAACAATGCAAACAGCTACACAGCATCTAACAGATGGCTTATTTTGAAATGTGTAACCTCATTGCACCAGAAATAACACCTCTTTCAAAATAGCTATTTTGAAATAGCCATAGTGTGAATGCTCCACTGCTGCTATTTCAAAATAGCTCCTCCCCAGGGCCATTGAAAGTAACTACTCCCCAATACTTCCTGGGGCTCTACATCAAGATAGTGTGTCCACATTAGGGGAGCCTGTGTTGGGCTAATTTTGAGGCTTCCCTGTTGTGTGGAAGCTCTATTTAGTATTTCAGAATATATCTTTCAGAATAGCTTATTCTGAAATAAGTTTGCAGTGTAGACATACCTTATGTTAGGCACTCAGTCACCATCAATCTTCTTGGTGAGAACAGAAACAAATAAATCATTAAGCTCCTCTGCCATTTCTACTTTTCCTATAATTGTTTCTCCCTCTTCACTGAGCAATGGGCTTGCCCTGTCCTTAGTCTTCCTCTTGCTTTTCATATATTTGTAGAATGTCTTCTTGTTACCCTTTATGTCTCTAGCTAGACTGAGCTTGTTTTGTGACTTTGCCTTTTTAAATCTTGCCCCTGCATGCTTGTGGTTTGCTTATATTCATTCTTTGTAATTTGACCTAGTTTCCACTTTTTATATGACTGATTTTTGATTTTCAAATCATGAAAGATCTCCTGGTTAAGCCAAGGCTGTCTCTCACCATAATTTCTATCTTTCCTAAGCTGTGGAATAGTTTGCTTTTGGACCCTTAATAATGTCCTTTTGTCTATGTCTAAACTACATCCCTCTGTAGACATATCAAAAGTGCAAATAAACCTGGGATTTAGATATTATGTGCTTCATTTGCATAATGGCGCCTGGGGCTTTTTGGAAAAAATGGCAGTTTGGAAGAGGCATTTTTGACAGAAATGCCCCATTTTGAAAGATCCTGTACTCCTCAAAAAATGAGGAGTACAGGATCTTTTGAAATGGGAAATTTCTGTCAAAAATGCTGTGTCCAAGCTGCCGGGTTTTTTTAAAAGCCCCATTTAAAAAAAAGTGATGGCCGCCATTATGCAAATGAAGCACGGGATATTTAAATCCCAGCTTCATTTGCACTTTCAATGTGTCTAATTTACATCTCTCTGATGACAGAGGAGTGTAGTTTAGACATAGCCTTTGAAAAACTGCCAACTCTCTTCAGTTGTTTTTCCTTAGTCTTGCTTCCCATGGGACCTTACCTACCAGCTCTCTGAGTTTACTAAAACCTGTCCTTGTAAAATCTTTTGTCTCTATTTTGCTGTTCTCCCTCCTATCATTCCTTTGAATCATGAACTCTATGATTTCATTATCCCTTTCTCCCAAGCTGCCTTCTACTTTCACATTTTCAACCAGTTCCTCCCTATTTGTTAAAATCAAATCTAGAACAGCTTCCCCCAGTAGCTTTCTCAACCTTCTGAAATAAAAAATTGCCTCCAATGCAGTGGAAGAACTTATTGGATAATCTGTGCCCTGCTGTGTTAGTATCCCAACAGATGTCTAGATAGTTGAAGTTCCCCATCACCACCAAATCCTGCACTTTGGATGATTTTGTTAATTGTTTAAAAACAGCCTCATCTACCTCTTCCACCTGGGTAGGTGGTCTGTAGTAGACCCACCTGGGTAGGTGGCCTGTAGCATGACATCACCCTTGCTTTTAACCCCTTTTAAAATAATGCAGGGACTCTCAACAAATCTCTCCCCTATGTCCATCTCTACCTCAGTCCAAGTGTGTACATTTTTAACATATAAGGGAACACCTCCTCCTTTTCTTCCCCACATACCTTCCTGAGTAAGATGTACCCTTCTATACCATTATTCCAGCTGTGTGTATTAACCCACCAAGTCTTTGTGATATCAGTGATGTCATAGTTGTGTTCATTTATTAGCACTTCAAGGTCTTCCTGTTTATTTCTCACACTCCTTTCATTTGTATATAGGCATCTGAGATACTGATTTGATTTTGTCCCTATTTTTCTTTGCCCCTCTTTCATCTCTGCTATCATAGCCCACAACCTCTCTCATTTCTGACCCATCTCCCAGGTCTCCATGTTGTTCACTTACCTGTGGGCTTTGGTCACCAGCCCCTATCAAACCTAGTGTAAAGCCTCCTCACTAGGTTAGCCAGTCTGTATCCAAATATGGTCTTCCCCTTCTTTGAAAAGTGTACTCCATCCCTGCTTAGCAGTCCTTCCTGGAACAGCATGCCATGGTCAAGCCCTCCTGGTGACACCATCTTTGCAGCCAGGCATTCACCTCCAGGATGAAACTGTCTCTTCCTGGGCCCCTACCTTTGACAAGAAGGACTGAAGAGAACACCACCTGCGCTCCAGACTCCTTCACCCGTACTTCCAGAGCCCTGTAGTCACTCTTGATCCACTCAGTGTCACACCTCACAGTATCATTAGAGTTCATTTGAGGTGTGGACACTCCCCAGGTTTTTGCACAAAAACAATTGTTTTTGTGCAAAAACCTTGTAGTGTAGACGTAGCCTCTGTTACTGCAAAAACATTTCACCAGCAGGGAGTCATAGTTATTGTAATAGGAAAGAACAAAGCCTGCAGCCCACACAAAGCTAAAACTGACACAAGCTACTGACCTGCGACCTGTAGTTCTAATACAACTGCTTCATAGAAAGTATCATCTTGAACAAAACAGTGGTATTGTCCTTCATCAGAGGGTATGATATTGAAAATCCTCAAGGGAATGTTTCCATCTGTGAGTCCAGCTTTCAAAAGCTCCGTCCTTCCCCGATACTCTCGCAACTGCTTTTCATACTGATCTGCCCCATCATGATAGAGGTGCACAATGGATACAGCGTCATATCGGAACCATCTCACCTCCATGTTTGCAGCACTCATCTGAGGGGACAGATGACAGGGTAACACAGCTTCCTGACCCAGGACAGCGGTGACAGGCTCATGGGGTCCAACCACTGTAAACCGTGCTGGAAAAGACACCACAACAACAACACCACACTCAATATGTAGTTGACACAAGCTTAGTACTTAACAGCCCATTTTTCTAGGTGCTCTCAAAGGGTATGTCTACACTTGCAGCCTAATTCAAAATAGGGCTGCAAATGTAGGCATTGGAAATTGCAAATCAAGCCCGGGATTTAAATATCCTGCGCTTGATTTGCATGTTTCCGTCCGGGTGCCATTTTTTAAATTTACAAGCCCGAAGTAACCTCATTCCACGAGGAGTAACAGGTAATTCGAACTAAGGAGTTAGTTCGAATTAACGTTTAACTGCCGCATCTAGCCGTGGGCAGTTAGTTCAGACTAAGGGGTATTTAAAAATGGTGGCACCCAGGAACATGCAAATGAAGCCCAGGATATTTAAATCCTGGGCTTCATTTGCAACTCCGGTTTCCCTCATTTGCCTGCCTAGCTTGAACTAATGAGCTAGTGTAGACATACCCTAGGTGAACCTATGGGCTGGGCCCAGCTGGCTGAGAGGATCCAGCTGGCGGAGATTGTCCCAACCCACACGGCCTTGCAGGGGATGCTCACTGGTGAGCTGCGCCATAAAAGGCCCTGAATCAGCTCACTTGGGGCTGGTAGCCAACAGGGAAGGACTGACGAGGCCAGCTCCTAACCTGGGCAGTCCCCAGCTATCGGGACTGACATGACCACCCCAGGTGTGGTGCCCACCCTGGACCCGGCAGCGGGGGAGAAGCACAACCACGAGGGAAAGGTGGGGAGGTAGGAAGCAGCCCAGGGCAGGGAGCAACTGCCCCCAAGGACTCCACCAGTTACGGGGAGGAACCCCTTGCTGAGTGGGCAGTGGACCAGGCCACTGCCAATAGGGCCCTGGGCTGGAACCTGGTGGAGTAGGAGGGCCTGGGTTCCCCTATCCTCCCCCTCAGCGGCCCCCCCCCCCAGAAGCCAGCAGGCTTAAGGACTAGGCCGCAAAGCCGTATTTACCCCGAGAGAGGGGCACTCTAAAGACTGTGGCAAGGCTGTATTTACCCTGAGAGTGGGGAACTCTAAAGACTGTGTTGCAAGGCCATATTTATCCCAAGAGAGGAGCACTCTAAAGACTGTGTGACAAGGCCATATTTACCCTAAGAGTGGGGAACTCGAAGGATTGCGCCGAGAGGCCGTATTCTACCTCGAAAGGGGAGGATTCAAGGGACTGTGCCAAGAGGCCACATTTTGCCCCAAAAGTGGAGGACTTTACGGATTGTGCCGTTGGGCCAGTATGGGAGGCATCCTGACTGGGAGGGAGCACCCCTCGACACAGACCCAATAAAAAGTCATCTGGCATGAAAAGATTCTAGCTCTTATAACCTTCTGATGTACAAGTGGCTCAAACTATGCCTCTGATCTTTGGTACTTCTGAAACCCATTAAGGTAATTTATTTTTTATTATTTTTATTACTAAATGTTTCAGTAAGGCTACATATACCCTGCACAGTTATTTTGGAATAAGCTATTCTGGAAGATATTTTCTGGAACAGTTTATCTCAAAATAGTGTGTTTGCACACAAAGGCTACATTTATACTGGCAGCTTTTTGCTCAAGAACAGCCATTCTTGCACAAAAACTTGCTGGGTGTCTACACTGCACGCGCGTTCTTGCACAAGTAAATTTACAGTCTAGTGTCAGAAAACAGGGCTTCTTCCGGAAGCATTATTCCTCTTCCCCATGAGGCATAAGCCCTCTTACCCAAGAGCTCTTGTGCAAGAGAGTAGTGTAGACAGGCAACACAAATTTCTTACGCAAGAAAGCCTTATGGCTAAAATGGCCATCAGAGCTTTCTTGCGCAAGGGAGTGTCCACACTGCCATAGATGCTCTTGCACAAAAGCACATGCCAGTGTAAACACTCTCTTGTGGAAGACTTTTTGTGCAAGAACTCTTCTGCAAAACAGTTCTTGCGCAAGAAGCTGCCAGTGTAGACATAGCCATAGTCTTTGTCTTCACTGCGAGTTCTTCCAGCAGAAAATATGCTAATGAAGGACTCATTAGTATAAGTTGCAACATCATTAGCATATTTTCTACCATTTCTTTTGGCACAAGGGGTTTTTGCACAAAAAGAAGCAGTGTGGATGGGGGTTTTTGCACTCCCAAAAAAGGTTTTTGCAAGATCCTTATGCTTGTATATTTGTGAGAGGAAGGAGGAGGCATTCCTGCCAGGGTGGGAGGTAGAAGCTGACCGCATTGGCAGAACCTTTGAGCAGCTGTACACAGCTGCCATCTGGTAGACCCATCAAAGCACCATGAGCATCTAGGAGGCCCAGGACTCCAATAACTCTCTCCAGGGCCTCCCCACTAGGGGTCTGTGCATTTTCCCTCTCTGTCTTTCCTCCCACACCCCCACCTTCCTTCTTTCCTCCTCTGCCCCTGCAGAGACAATAAAGGAGACATTTTTATTTGGAAAAAATAAACTGCATTGTTTTTATTTCGGGTCAAAGTAATCGGGGCAGAACTTGGGAAAGAACCTCGGAGAGGGGAGGGGGGAGCAGGAAGGGAGAGGAAGGGAGAAGAGATGCTCAAGGCCAGGGCTGGGAGTGGCACCTGGCTATGGTGATCCCACTGCCACAGGTGTGGGGGCCTCAGCAACCACAGAGGGGTGGGATTGGTTGAGAAGCAGGAGGAGTGGGAGCAGGAGCAGGCATCATGCTGGCAATGATGCATTGCAGGGTGTGATCCTGCTCCAGAAGCTCCTGCCAGCTGTCTCACTGCAGATGGATATCTTCCTGCAGCCTGTGGTCGATGGTCTGCTCTGGGGACCGGAGTGCCATGAGGTACTCCCTCTGGAAATTCCCCATGGGTCTCTGGTGCCTGCAGGTCCCTCAGGTTCAGGGGGATGCCCTGGGTGGTGTTGACTGCCCTCCTCTCACAGCTGATCCGGCTGTGGAGAATAAAGAGACATAGTCATCCCAGGGGGCACTGTGGCTGAAGCCCAGCCCTCATCTGTGAACCAAGACTGAGAGATCTCAGCTCAGACAAAGGCAATGTGCTTGGAACAAGGCCATGTGCACTGTAGCCAGTGGGCCCTTTTCTGCAGGCCTCACTACCCCCACATCCCAAGTACAAGCAGGCATGTGAAGGTGCCAGCCAGAATGGGATCCTGTGGGTGGGAGGGGGGCCACGGGGCAGCTGGGCTTCTCTCCATGCTATGCACACACTGGGCCCAGCAGTGGCAGTGCACTGCAGGGAGAGGACTTGTATCCCTGCCCACTGGGGAAGAGGGGGGCAGGGTGTTGGAGGGAGGTGTGTGTGTGGCAGACACTCCTGCACCTCACTGTACTGTCCCCGGGAGTGGATGCTATCCTGAGAGTGCAGGAATGCCCAGGTGCCATGTGTGGCATTGCTGAGGGTGTGTGTGTGTGTGTCTCCATGTTCCCAGCCTCCTGCTTAGTGGTAGTTGGTGGAGGGAGGGTGTCCCAGCCCAGTGTCATGAGTATGGCAGGCCTCTCTGGACTCTCTGAGGTCAATAGCACAAGGGTCCTCTGGAGCGGCCTGCTGGGCCTGTGTGCCCTGCACTGTTGTTCCACATCCTTCCATGTGTACAGGCTGCTACATGATTCCCCAGGCCACAAAAGCTGAGTGAGAAGCATGTCCCAGCCCCTCACTGCCCCCCCTCCACTCCTGTGTGCATAAGGATTGTGATGACACTCACCTGATGTGCCTTCTCTGGCCTCAGACGATGCCTGGGACATGGCCAGAGCATTGGGTACCATCTTTAGGATCAGGAGAGTGATTGTGTTGGCTTCTTCCAGATGCTTCTTTTCCTCCTCCTTACCAGCTCTGTCCCCAGCAGGATGACAACGGGTGTCTCGAGCCCCGAGTTCACTCCCGGGGTGGGAGGGGAAGAAGGGAATGCCCCACCTCCCAAGATGCAGTTCAGGTCCTCAAAGTAGGGGCAGGTGTGGGGTTCTGCATCAGAGCAGGAGCTGTGCTCCCTGGACCTGGCATATACCTGGAGGAGCTCCTTCACCTTCATCCGCACCTGCTCCTGGGTGCGGATATGCCCCTTGTTGGCCAGGCTGTCAGCCATCTGGCCATAGACGCTGGCATCTATGTGTATGTCTGGTGCAGAGATCCTGGAAGTTGGTCTCATCACCTAAACCTCAATAAGGTCCAGGATCTCCACACCAGACCAGGAAGGTACCTGTCTCTGTTGGCCCTGGGCAGGGACCTGGGAGCCATCTGACTACTCCCTGGAAGAAGATGGGGGCTGGGTGGGAGCTGCAGACTGGCTCATTCTGCCAAAAAGTGAGGAAGCTGCAGGGTGGCAGCTGCAGGGTGGCTCTGGGCTGTCAGGTCTTCTGTCTGCCGCAAGCCCTTTCCCCTGAGGCTGCAGCTTTAAGGACTCCAGAGGACTTCCAAGTTTTCCCCAGTGTGGACAGAGCAGCCAGCAGGGCACCATGGGAAGGGCTGGATGCCCCTTATTCTGAAATAATTTCAGATGCCCTATTTACACAGCCCCTATTTCATAAAAGCCATTTTGGAAGAGACATTATTCTTCGTAGAATGAGGCATACAAACACCAAAATAAGCTTCCTGTTATTTCAACATTATTTTGAAATAACTCAATTGCTCTGTAGACTCTCATATAGTTATTTTGTAATAACATCCGGTATTCTGAAATAATGTTGCTGTGTAGACATATCCTCTGTCAGACACACACAGAGTCACATGTGTTCAGCAATGCTCTGGGTATCACTGACAATCTTTTAAAAATACTTGTGTGAAGAAACCCACGGTGTGATATCCCAGGAGCAAGTCAAATAATGCAGCAGCAACACAATCAGAGCAAACAACGGATAATGCAGGGGCTGGTGATTTTGCTGTGTGGTTAAGTTTACACAATGTGAGTAGTTAACATTGACTTTGAGTTGAGCATGTTGTTAAGACACTTCAAGGGCCTAAGTAAATCCTCTAAGACACAGCAGATGCTGTGTGGAATCCTACCTGATTCCATCTTGTGAACACAACAAGTCAAGAAGAAAACAATAAAACCAGGCAGAAGGGAGCTGGCTCTGGGGTTGTGGCAGAATGGAAGAACCTTCATCTTCCCTGTAGCTTGATCTAGACAACAGGAAGAAGAAGAAGAAAATTATCACAAGGAGCATAACGCTGGTTAAATCAGTCACTAAAGAGGACACATTCAATAAAGAAGGAATAAATACATTAAGTGAACTCTTTCATATTATAGAGTTAGAGTAGCCATTCAAGTAAATTGTGTTTCCATTATGAGTCTGATTTTGTCTCACCCCTACAAAATTCATATTTTAAAAAGTGTAAAAGTCAGTAGTAATTCCATCAATGGAGAAAACAGTTTTTAGAAATGAGAAACACTGTGGCTGTGTCTACACTGGTGCGTTCTTGCACGAAAACGGCCACTCTTGCGCAAAAACATGCCGCCTGTCCACATTGGCCACTCATTCTTGCGCAAGTAAACTGATGTACTGTAGAAAATCAGGGCTTCTTGCGCGAGAACTCTGATGCTCCCTCTCAGGAAGAAGCTCTCTTGCGCAAGAGCTCTTCCGGAAGAGGCCAGAGTAGACAGGCAACATGAATTCCTTGTGCAAGAAGCCCCTATGGTTACAATGGCCATCAGAGCTTTCTTGCACAAGAGAGCGTCTACACTGGCATGGATGCTCTTGTGCAAAAGCACATCTCTTGCGCAAAAGCACATGCCAATGTAGACGCTCTCTTGTGGAAGAGTTTTTGCACAAGAAGCTGCCAGTGTAGACGTAGCCTCAATGAGTGCATAAATAAGAAAGAATCTTGATTTTTTTTGTTTATTTTTTACTCATTTATTTTCTTTCAACATACCAGAGGAAAAATGATTCAGTCTCATAAACAAAATGATTAAGTAACAGGGATGGCAGTGAAAGAGGCTGCCCATAAAATTGGATTTGCAAGAGTTTGTAACTTATTTTACAAAACAGAAATATACAAGTTAATTAACAGCAAATCTCCCTTTTACTGCACCAAGGGCAGGATCAGGTTCACTTTTCCTGAATAACCACAGTAGTCTGTATTACATAGTTCCTCAAAACCCTCAGAGAGACCATGTCCTAGGCCTGCTTTTCTCATTCTAACCCCAAAACTTTCAGATTTTGCACAGCTGGTGACCCATAAATGGTTCCCTTGTTTCCCAAAGACTGCCTGTGTCTTGATAAATACTCACCAAGAGTGCTGAGCCCTGTAGGTAGGGTTGCCAGGCGTCCAGTATTATACCGCACAGTCTGGTATTTGCACGCTCTGTCCGGTAAAAAAAATCAGAAAATACCAGACATTTGCAATGTCTGGTATTTTCTGATTTTTCCAGCTGTGCACCGTACAGAAGCCTGGCGTGGGCTGGGGGAGTGGCTGGGAGTCCCAGCTGGGAGGCAGGGCTGCTGGGAGCCCTCAATTGGTTGAGTGTGAGGAGGAGGGGAAACCTTCTCCTCAGTCGTGCATCGCCAGGAGCCTGCGTGGAACAGGCAGCAAGTGCCCAGGTCAGTCCACTCCCCACCAGCCACTTTGCTCACCCCCCCCCTTCCCCTCCTGATCTTCCCCGGCCACACACCCCCTGCACCCCCCCCAGCTCTGCTTCCCTCTGGCCCGTTCCTCTTCCTTTTCTCCCCTGGCCAGCGCTGCTGCACCTCTCCCCACCCCACCAGCTCTGCTTCCCATCCCTCTTCCTCCTGGCCCCCTTCCTCCCGGCCATCGCTGCTGCACCCCCTGCCAGCTGTGCTTCCCACTCCCCTTCCTCCCAGCCACCCTTGTGGCCCCGATTCCTCCCCAGCTGTGCTTCCCGCCCCCTTACTCCTGGCCAGCCCTGTCCCCTTCCGGCCGGTCCCTCCCTCCACCGATATCCTGCGGCCAGCCCCGTTCCACCGACCCCACCACGACCAGCCCTGCTTCCCATTGCCCCCCCCCATCTCTCCTGGCCAGCCCCATTGCCACCCCCCACTTCCCGGCCAGCACCGCTCCCTTCCTGGCCGGTCTCCCCTCTTTTTGGGGGGGGGGGAGAAGAGAGAGACTTTCTGTAATGAAGACATGACATTCATGTAAAATCAGTTCCACAAACCAGTATTAACTGAATTCCATAGTGAGTAAATGACACCCTCTTTTCATACCGTAGGGCTATATCTACACTCCCGGCTTCTTGTGCAAGAATCCGCAGAGCGTCCATACTGCCCATCCACTGTTGCTCAAGGAAATTTACAGTACGGCGTGATAAGAGAGGGCTTCTTATGCAAGAGAGCGTCCACACTGCCATGGGCGCTCTTGCACAAAAGCACAGTTTGCACATGGCAGTGTGGACGTGTTCTTGCACAAGAAGCTGCCAGTGTAGACAGCCCAGGGAAGCCTGGACTACCCTGTCTTGGCGATAAATAGTGATCTCTGCCTAAAAGCAAACCTCATGCCTGGTTCAAGTCTGGTGCTCCCAAAGCACAAGGGCAAGGCTTGGGTTAAAGCAAGCTGTGAGAGTCAGGAATTGTTTTGCATAACAATGCAGATGAAGCATGGTACACAAGACCACGTCAGGAACACAGGTCAAGCGGCCTTGTACTGGTACTTGTTTCTGATAAGCAAAAAATACAGATTCAGCCATGAAACTGCCAACTGTGCACAGAACAGCAACATCCTGAGTAGCAGGATGTACCCCAAATAAGGGCACTGGGCATTTTACGTATCATGGAGGTTAGGTCCATAAAAGGCTATTAGCCAGGGGATAGAAATGGTGTCCCTGGCCTCTGTTTGTCAGAGGTTGGAGAAGGATGGCAGGAGACAAATTGCTTGATCATTGTCTTCGGTCCATCTCCTCTGGGGCACTTGCTGCTGGCCACTGTTGGCAGACAGGCTACTGGGCTAGATGGACCTTTGGTCTGACCCAGTACGGCTGTTCTTATGTTCTTATGTTCTTATCCTACACAATACATAATCTATTGGTAAATATTATTAGAACAACCAAGTCTCGCTTTGCTGTAAATTGGGTTTAGTAAGAACAATCGATGGGAGGAAATAGGCAGGATTGACCCACACATCCTGCTCAATGTAACTAGAAGTAATTAGGCCCTTCACACTGGTGGCCCAGTATGTGGCATTCCCATGCGTGGGAAGAAACGGAACCATGACCTCCTGCCTGGCACTGCAGGTAGCATACGAGTAAAGTGTAAGTGAATTAGGCTTTATTATGGTATATAATAGATCTTTTAGTAATTGCTTTTGCATTGTTTTGCACTATATTAATTGCTTTACAATTTATAGTAGTTAAGGTTAAAGTTGTATAGTAATTGTTCTTAAGGCTTGTAAAACCTAAACAACTGTATTAACTGCTTAAAGCTCACAGTAAATAAGAAAGTGATTAAGTAGCCTTGGAGTGTACTGGTTTCCCTTGGATCTAAAATAAATTGAACCACACGACACATACATATCAGAGGAAAATACAGGGAAATTGCATCCTGTACTTTAATTTGATCCCTCTGCCTCCATTCCTACACCCACCATCCTCCCTTACCATAGTGCCCATCCCCATATACATCCTATCCTCCTTCATCCTTCCCTACACAAACCCTGCACCCTCCCACAAATTAATTGGGTTGTGTGCCCCCTCTCCCTCAGAGCACCACCAAGTTGGGCAGCACAGACCCAACCACTACAACATGGTAAGCCCAGGGAGCCTCTAGCACAGCAGTTGGACAATAATTTTTGGCCAGGAGCCCTGGGCAAGTGGCCCTGGGCAGGGCTGGAAGGGGCAGGGGCAGAATGCTTCTGGACTTCTCCACCGCCAGACCATAATTGGTCTGGGGGTAGGGTTGCCAGGTGTCCAGTTTTCACTTGGACAGTCTGTTATTTGTGGCCCCTGTCTGGTAAAAAACAGAAAATACTGGACATGTAAAATGTCTGTTTTTCTCAAATGGAAGGCCAGAGCGGACATGCTTCCCCTCCCTCTTCTGGTGGGGGCAGGGGGAGCAAGGGGATATTTAAAGGTGCAGCAACAATTTTTTTCCCAACAACTTTGGCTCCCCGCCCTTTTTATTGCTCAATCCATTTTTTTTCCTGCCATGTTCAGGATTTTTTACGAAAGTATCTGGCAACACTATTTGGGAGTGGGGGAGCCCCTTTGCCCCCCTTTCCACTAGGCACCCATGCCCCTGGCAGGGTGGGAAGAGGCTTCATACACTCCCTCACCCCCAGGACCTGAGGGAGCTGTGCCATGTGCTCCTTGTGGGGAGAGCAGAGGAAACTTCACATGTTCCTCCTGCCCCCAGGAATATCAGGGTTTGAGGGCAACGGAGCGCTTGACATCTTCTCCCACCCTGTGGGAGGAAACTTCATATGCTCCCCTGCCCCTAGGGCCTAATTGGCTTGGGAGTGGGGGAGCAGCAGGGCCTCCATGGGCCGGATCAACCCGCTTGGCAGGCCGGATGTGGCCCATGGAGGCCTTTTTGCGCACCCCAGCCATAGCACAAAGTGGTAACTCTAGGGAGTCAGGGAAGTAGCTGGGGTGCAAAACTTGCCCAGCTCACAACAGACCCGGGAGAATGTGCCTGAGCCTGGGCCCCACAGAGCAAAGTCGCATGGCAGGCAGATGGGCCAGGCTGGCTGGGGGCTGGGCCCAGAGGCAGGTGGACAATGTTCTAGGGGGTGAGCTGAGACAGAGGGCCCAATAGAGTGGGCCTGAGCCAGAGACCTGTCACCAGGACACATCAGATCCACTCGCTGAGGGGGAGTCTTACAGCATAGTCCGCAAGTGCTGTGGCTGGGCCTGGTCCACACAGAGCAAAGCTACACGACAGACACATGGGTCAGGCAGGCTCAGGAGTGGCCCTAGACTAGCTTCCAGCAACTGGTGTCGTAGGTGAACCGTGGAATCGGTGCCCCCATTTCCAAACCTCTAAATGATATTGCACCACAATTTGGTGCCCCATTACGCCCCATTTAACTTGGCGCCCTAGGTGACCTAGTTCACTTATATGGATGGGCCGCCCCTGGGCAGGCTGGGCTGAGGCCCAGAGAGAGCCAGAGGGTGCTCCAGGGGGTGCACAGGGATGGAGCCTAGGGTTACCAGGTAGTCTCAAAAAAAATACTGCACACACTTGATCAGGGGCAGGGGGGAGAGGGAGGGACCAGCAGCAGGGGGGGAGCAGGGCTGGCTGGGAGGAAGGGGAGGGCCGGGAAGCAGAGCTGGTCAGGGTCAGCGGGGCTGGCCAGGAGATATCGGGGAAGGGCAGCCAGCAGGAAGCAGAGTTGTTGGGGGGGGGGGTCAGGGGCAGCAGGGCTGGCTGGGGGATATTGGGGGAGGGTTGGCTGGTTGTAGCCAGACAGAAACCAGATAACAGCGGCAATTGGGCCAGCAGATGATTGGGGCCCCGGGCTGCCCTTGGCTGGTACCAGTAACTGATACGCCTACACACACCGTCCCAGAAGAGGAATCTGCTGCCCCATCAGAAAAAGAATGTCCGGCCCTAATGGTTTAGTTACCTCCACCTCACAGGTGCAAATTAAGCTTTGGACCCCCTGTGGAAATGGGCGTCACAAAGACGTTCCAACTTAATTGGCATTTTAATGACAAGAGAAGAGTCTACGTGACCACAGGGGTATAAAGTGGGGCCCTGTGCCCCACTCTAATTGGAGATCCACCCATATACCTGCAGGTCAGGCGGTCCTGGACCCCCGAGACTTTAGGGATGCCTTCATCTCGTATCGACTGCTTCCCATTGGGATTGAGAGAAACACTGGCTTCGCTGGAGTAAGGATCGCAGGGGTGAGAATATACCTGCTAGGTGTCTGTTTTGTGCACATTCAATAAGAGCTCAGAGAACCAAAAGGGTTCCATGGTACCTTTAAGTGACTTTTATTGTATTTTTTCTGTCTTGTCTTTGTAGTGGCTGTGTTATCTGTAACACAGCAGTGTACATTTAACAGCTAAGCTTGCCTTGTGACAATAAAGTAGTAACTGTTTAAGCTTCAACCTGACTCCTCCTGTTGCTGTAACAGAACTGTACACAATCAAAAGAACCATAGCCGGTTTGGCTATCTTGCCGCGGTCAGGGGCAAACGCAATAAGAGCTCAGCGTTGAGTCATGCCGCTTCTAGGGGGCAGACTCTTGGGGCAGCCATCAGCCTCCCTGGCTGCCCGCTGTGAAGGGACTCTGTCCTAGCAGTTAAAGACTTGGATGTGATAGGGCTCACAGACCACTCACTACCCCGGCCACCGGCTAACAGAATTGGCATAGTCAGCAGGATTGTGTTATCGGTTTAAATACAGCAACATGAAGCCAGTCATGGTAAATACTGATTTCAGTAAAGTAGAAAAGAATTTTGTCCAGGAAGGTTGGGGCGACCCAAAATGGGATAGAGAAATGTTAGAAAAGGATTGGGGAAATTCTGAGGAGTTGTAGTCACAGTTCTGTAAGTGGAGAACTGCCTGCAAGTTAAAGAAGGGGAAAGGAAAAGGAGCCTGTATTTGGTTATTAAAAGGTGCACTGCAGGCAACATATAAAAACCACTGGGACCTAGAGACAGAATTAGAGAGAGTCCAACAAGAGAGAGATGAGCTACAGTAGCAGTGCCAGAACATAGACACCCGGGTATGGCTGCTGAATAATGAAGTGCACCGATTAGAACAGCGCCTCGTTCCACTGGTAGAAAAGGAGGGAGCAGAACGGAGAGCAAAGCTAGAAAGCAAACCACGGAGCATTAACAGAGCCAAAGTGGAGGCTGCTCTCTGGTTAGACCTGGAGGAGTGGGATGGAGATATCTGGGACTCCTCCGAGGATGAGCGTTTCACTCACCCCTCCCATGAGATGGGAAAGTCTGCAGTTCAGATGAGACCTATTGTCACCTTCCAGGAAGATGTGTTCTATGGGGCAGACAGAACCGGAGAGAGGGCTAGTAAGTATAAAGATAGTGATGATCCATCGACCAGTGGGGGTAGTGGTAATAGTAGACAGGAACGACCCACCCATAGGACTACTCGGAGCTATGAGCCTGCAGAGCTAAAGAAGCTGCAGGACGAGTTTATAAAGAAGCCCAGGGAAGGAATAGTGGAATGGCTAGCTAGGATATGTGACACAGGGGCTGGTCACACACTGCTGTCCTCCCAAGAGTGTGGGAGAGTGAATCTGGGCGCAGGGGTATTCCTTAACCCCAGACCCAGGGAAGGTCCAAAATCGATCTGGACTTTTGCCTGTAGATGGGCTCGGGGAATCCACCACGCTGATAGAGGCGAACCCCTTAGCACCCCGTGAACTAACGGGGATGAGCTTAGGAAGGCCCTGCAAACAGTATCGATAGCAGCTATGCTTCACCGAGACAGTCCCAAGGACAAAGAGGAGGAAGAGAACCCCTGGGAGCAGAGAGTCAGAGTAGCAGATGTGAGACCGTTAAAAGCATTTTCAGAAAAGAGCGTCTAGATTGGCACGGATGCTTTTGCGCAAAAGCACTTTTTGCGGAAAAGCACCTGTGCCAATCTAGACGCAGTTTTGAGCAAGAAAGCCCCGATCGCCATTTTTGCCATCGGGGCTTTTTTGCACAAAACAGTCCTCCCCTGTCTACACTGGCCCTCTTGCGCAAATATATTTGTGCAAGAGGGCTTTTTCCCGAACGGGAGCATCATAATATTTGTGCAAGAACACTGACAATCTTACATTAGATCGTCAGTGTTCTTGCGCAAATTCAAGTGGCCAGTGTAGACAGCTGGCAAGTTTTTGTGCAAAATCTTGCCAGTCTAGACGCAGCCTAGGAGTTTTGGGCTTTTGGAGAAAGCATGTGTCCAGCTTTGCTGTGATTGCCTGGCCACTGTACAACCTATTAAAGAAAAGTGCCACTTGGGAATGGACCCCAGCACATGAGGAAGCTTTGAGGCAGCTAATAAGCGAGATACACACATATCAAGCTCTGGGTCCAATCCATCCTGATGCCCTGTTTCACCTATACCTCACCAGAGGAGCTACAGGAATGTCCTATGTCCTATGGCAGGAAAGTGAAGCTCCACCCCGATGTCCCATACAATTTGGCTCTAAGTCGTGGCAAGGGTTGCAAGCAAATTACACTCCATATGAGAAGATGCTCCTGGCAGCCTACACGGCTTTAATGGAGACCGAGGAGTTAACCCAGACCCAGAATGTAACCATTCACACTCTTCTTCCAATTATTAAACCTATTTTGGAAAGGAAAGAACTACCGCCTGGTGTAGCACAGAAAATGACCATTCAAAAGTGGGCGCTTTACATACACCACAGGGTAGGTGGTGCATACACCACACAAAACCCCATCATGATTAAAGAATCTCTGTGGGAGGTGGGAATGCCCGATGAATATTACCTACCCCCACAACCATCTCCTATCCGAGACACCGCTCCACTTGATCCGTCTCGCCCTGAGGGAGTTTGGTTTACAGATGGCAGTGCTAAACTGATAAAGGGAAAGTGGAAAGGAAGGACTGCAGCAGTCCCAGCCGATATCGCCGCCGCGCCTCTGACTACTGATATAGAGGGATCCGCCCAGTTCGCGGAATTAGTGGCAATTAAGCTGGCCAGTGAGGCAGGTGCTAGCACTATTTACACAGACTCCTATGCTGTATGGGCAGGAGCCATCCAGTGGATAACTAACTGGAGAAATAACCACTGGATGATAGGAGGGAAACCAATCTGGGGATTAGAATACTGGGAGTGGATCTATCACCATGCAACCCAATTAACCCTAAGCATAGGTCACGTGTCAGCCCACCAACGGAGCAACGCTCTGGCTGCCCAATTAAATAACTTAGCCGATGAGATAGCCCAGATCTCTGCCACCCAGGTGGATTGGGAATGCTTATACACATGGCTCCATGAGATTCTGGGGCATACAGGGAGTGAGGAACTGGTGAGGCAGGCACATATCAGGGGGTGGCCTATTACCCATCAGCAGGCTCGGGACTTAGTATAAGCCTGTGCACTTTGTGCTGAGACCCAAAAGCACATTAACGAGGGACAGCAGTTTGTCAGAATACGAGAGGGAAAAACACTATGGGCAACCTGGCAAATTGATTACATTGGCCCATGACAGAGATGGAAGTATGTTTTGACTGGAGTGGAGGTTGTCTCGGGAATCGCCTTTGCCTACCCGACTCAATTGGCAACGGGGTTGTCAACCATCACGGGACTAAACGCTTAACAGCACTTGTCCCAACACTCCAAGAAATACAATCAGACAATGGCTCACATTTTAAGAATAAACTAGTTCAGGAGTGGCCCCTCCAGAACGGAGTTCAGTGGACCTTTCACCTCCCGTACCGACCCCAGTCCAACGGCATAATTGAGAGATGGAATGGGTTGCTAAAGCACCACTTAAAGCCCACGGACGGTTCATGGGGAGACAGACTAGACGTCATAGTTCAGCGGCTGAACAACCGGCAAACCCCTATGGGTAGCCCTATAAGTAGAGGATTCTTTCCCACAGGAAGAACCTCTCCAGCCCAAAATACACCACTGAAGGACTCCAAATATGCTCCTGGGGACACCGTTGTAATTAAACACCCCAGCCTTGGAACACAGACACACGTTCTCCAAACTTATAAATGAAAGGGGGGTGTGGACCACCTCAAGTTCTGGAAGAATGCCAATAACTATCACCGAGGTTTGGATTGAGTCGTGCCGCCTCCACGGGGCAGATTCTGGGGCACCCGTCAGCCTCCCTGGCTGCCTTCTGCGAAGAGACTTTGTCCTAGCAGTTAAAGATTCGGGTGTATCTTTGGGGCACCCATCAGCCTCCCTAGCTGCCCGCCGCGAGGGGGGACTCTGTCCTAGCAGTTAAAGACTCGGGTGTGATAGGGCTCACAGACCACTCATTACCCCGGCCACAGGCTAACATGGGTGGGAAGCAGAGATGGTTGGGAGGGTCAGAGGCAGCGGGGCTGGCTGTGGGAGATTGGGGTAGGGATGGCCGGTGGGAAGCAGAGCTGTTTGGGGGAGGGTCGGGGCAGCGGGGCTGGCTGGGGGAGATTAGGAGGAGGGGAACCAGCCGGCAGGAAGCAGGGCTGGCCGGGGGGGGAGTGGGTCAGGCAGGGCACGGCTGGCCGGGCTGGGGGGAGCGGGACTGATCGGGCACGTGCAGATCCCAGGGCACTGCCTGTCCCACGCAGGAGCAGCCCGAGGCCTGCTGCAGCAGCTGGCGCCCTAGGCAGGGTGGTGCAATTGGCGCCCCTGCCTGCACGGCCGTCAGCGGCCATGACGTCATCATTGGGCGCCCGGGCCAGCGCCACCCTAGGCAGCTGCCTAGCTCACCTAGGCTCACGGGCCGCCCCTGGTCCCATGCACAGTCCCATGAAAGCGAGTCCGGCTGCGGTTCCACCGCCTGCTTGACCAGCGCTCAGGAGCAGTGACGGGGCTTCCCCTCCTCCCCAAGACGTTGCTCCCAGCGCTGGTCATGCCCCACCTCCCAGCCACCTGGCAACCCTAACGGAGCCACTGCAGCCCCCCACTTCATGGAGCAGTCATGTGGTAAAGGCTCCTGGTGATGCAGAATGACGTGATGACATCACTGTCATCCCAGAGGAAAAGTCTTTTTATGTATATAGAGAGAGATTAACTACAGTGCTCCTGTCAGCTGAATTATAATATGCAAAACACTCCTAGAGTTTTCAAGTGCCTCAGCAGCACCTGGAATCACAGAGACACTGCTCCCCTTCCCCCACTGCTATAAAATCTAACATGGCCCCCTGGTGAACCAGGAGTGGGCAGGGGGAGGTGGGGAGCTGTGAGCTCTGGCAAGATGCAACCCACTATGAGGGCTGCCCAGCCAATGCTTAATTTCGGATGCTGAGATTGAGCTCTGGTACCTCTTTTAAATTCCGCACTTAGGGGAGACAGCTGGGACCGAGGTGAAGGGAGGAGCCCAGGGAGTCTCTGAGGTTCAGAGTTGATGTTTTTGGGGACAGGGGAAGGAAGCACCAAAATAGAACTTCACCCAGGGCACCATTTTCCTGAAGGCCCTGACAACGTCCAACTCCTTTTGTGCCAATCTCTATTTAATAAATTGCTCACTCAACAGCTGTGGCCCATCAGTGCACACAGACACATACAACCCCACACCAAGTTAAGCATGTAGACACGTCCTCGTCTAAACACTTTGAAGTTTATGCCCCAAGCTGAGTGACTGAGTCCATCCCTATTCAACAGCACACGGAAAACAGTCCCTTCACTGCAGGCGCATCCTTTATTCCCATGGTTTTTATAATGAGTGAAGGAGGCACTTTTTTGTTTTATTCTACATGTTACCGGACTTTTCTCCCCCTTGAGGCTATCAGAAGAAGAGGATTTGCTGCACCCACCTCCACCCCAGGAAAAAGCAAGAAACACAGTGGCAATAGGCAGCAAACTATAATAAGAGCCCAGCAAATCCATGCATATTCGCTTTATAGCAGCAAGTGTCTCCATCCATGGGTGTGGATGTGGCTCCACTGGTGTGGATGTGGCTATCTGTGTCTTATTTTTGCAGATACATATACAGGTGAGGATACACATTTTTTATCTAGAACTTTGCAAATTTGCAGACCTCCGCTTTATATCCATGGGTATCTGCATCTGTGCATGTAGATGGGGATATCCACTGATCGATTTTGCAGATGCAGATGAGGATGCAGATACATTTTGGATCTGCACGGGGATCTAACTCTAATAATGGTGGCTGAGTTTGCAGCTGTATGTTTCTTTCAGCTAAACACAGGAAGTTATTTTGTTACAAATCTTTCTTTGCCTTCACCGTGTGCTCCTGAATAAAACACAATAACAATAACAAGAATGGCTAAGTCAAAGTGGTGTAAAAATGGTGTTACAGAGCTAGAAAAGTGATCTGAAATGTATTTTGTATGTACATGTAATGTAAAAAGTAAAAGAAATTCTCATGAGATTACCTAATCTTTGTATTATTAACAGTCCTTGCAAAAAAATCAGTAACTCTTAAGGATGCTGCAAGTCCTTTAGTTCAGTGGCTTTCAAGCAATCAAGATTCACTTACCTGATGCGAGAAGTTTAATGATCTTTAGGGTATGACCTGGCCTTCCAAAATCCTCATCTCGTAATTAATAGTTTATATTCCAATGCCCATTCCATTGTATCCATTTGCACAGCTGTGTCTGGCTGAAAAATAGCTGCAGAGTTTTACTGCAGCTTTTCCTTACAGTTTTTAAAGAAATCCTTTTTGCTCCGAGCTCGTAATTGTCCTTTTTTAATGTCAGCTGAAAATGGCGGAGTTTGAAACTGAAAGTACTAGAGGAAACTTGAAATTATCAGCATTCCAAAAGATCTCATGTCAACAAACGAGTCTTCTCTTAAAGAAACAGCCACATTCCTGCTAAAAGAGAAGTGTCATTAGCAGCAGAGGAAAATGTCCTTGTAATCCAAATCACCTGAATGCTACAAGGATTCTGAAGGGACTCTTCTTCTTGGGGTTCTTTTGTTTGTGTGTTTTTGTGAACTGCAGTAAATGTCACATATAACAATAATTACTTTGTACATCTTATCACAAAAAAAATTCTCCTGTCGATAATTAGGAACAGGATGAGCCATATCTGGAATCAGAGTCACAATCACTGGGGAGAGAGATTCAGCACGTGAGGGGCCAAACTCAGCACTGGGAGAGGCTGGGACAATTTCTCACACTCTCCAGCAGCCCCTTTGTGGCTAGGACAGGCCTGGGTGCCAAGGAGCTCCTGGAGTGGACATCTGACTGATTCCTCTGTTTGGGTATGTCTAGACTACATGGCTCTGTTGTCAGAGCCATGTAGATTAGTTTACTAAACATACCCAAATGAAGCTGCAATTTAAATAATCGTGGCTTCATTTACATGAAAATGGCTGCCATGCTGTGCCAGGGATCAGCTGTCCCAGCACAGCAGGGCAGTCTAGACGCGCCACAGTCGACAGGGAAGCCTCTGTTGACCGCTCTGTTATGCCTCGTGAAACTGGGCTCAGACCAGGCTCCTCCAGCCTGTCAGAGCTGGCAATGAAACCTGTGAGCTGGTCAGTGCCCCAGTCGGCCCAGTGCTCACTAGTCAGCTGGCTCCCTTTGGACACTCCTAGTGCCAGGGGAGCTCAGGCTGTTGCTACTGGCATCACATTCAGATGGGGAGCAGTCCAACTTCAGCTGCCTGTATCTCAGCCCCTGCCCTGCCAGGCTCGGGTGCTGGAGTCGCCCTTTCTCTGGCTCAGACCCCCCCCAGATTCCTCCCTCCTGCTGTGTGGAATATGGAGCCATGAAGGATGAGAAATCTGGGCAGGGCCCGATCCTGCAACCCCTTCCAGTCCAGCCATTGTGTGGGTCCCAGGGATGTTACTGAGGCAGTGGGTGGGGAAATGAGGGGCTGCAGGGAGGGGTCAGTGTCTAGGAGAGGCCACACTGAGCAGCAGGGGCAGACTGCAGCTGGACTGTTCGCTCCCCACTCCAATGGTTCCTTTTGGAAAGGTGCTGGGGAACTCGTGACTGGTGGGAATCCAGCCTGCTGAGGCCAAGGGCTTCTCCTTTCCAGACTGCTCAGTGCAGTGCAGTACTGTTCAGCACAGGGCAGGGCCCTGCAGGCTCCCAGTCCCGGCAGCTGTGTCCAGCACCCACCCAGACACTCACACAAGGTCCCTAAAATTCCCAGCAGAGGCCGGGAGCCAGGAGCCACTCAGTTCAGCCCCAGTGCTGTGGGAGAGCAGCGAGTCAGAGCATGGGGGGAGCTGCCTTGCAGGTAGGGTTGCCAGATGGTTTGAACAAAAATACTGGACACACTTGACATTACATCACAATCTACATTACATCTGATTGAGAAAATACTGGACACTTCTATTTACTCAATTATAGTTTCTCAATTTTTTTCCCAAACAGAAAAGCTCAAATACTGGACTGTTCGGTTAAAAACTGGACACCTGGCAACCCTATTTGCAGGGCTCCTGGTATCACCCCTGGGCAGGCCTGGAGGCTGAGACCACGAGCCCAGAGCTGCCGCTTCCCCGCCCTGGGGCCATGCCCAGGTTTTGAACTGGGGGCCAGGCTCAGGAGTGCCCTGCCCCGCCCATAGTTACTTTCGGTTTTGTGGCTGGGAGCGGCGCCCTATGCTAGTGGCCTGCAGAGTGTGGGGTGGGCAGGACGGACCGGTGGCTGGCAGCCCCTGCTCATGGGATGGACACTGCTGCCCAGGAATGGGCCATCCTGCCTGGCAGCTCTGCCTAGGGACAGGGGCTCTGGGGCAGCAGGACTCACTGGAGAGCCCGGAGCTGTGCAGACTCGGCCCCCCCCAGGCAGGGTCATTGCAAGCCCCGTGGTTTGCTGCTGGGCTGGTCTTGCCCAGGGCACTGCTGCTGCCACAGGGCTGCAGGGATAAAGCATCACTTTGCCACTGGTAGTGGTGCGCAGGGGGTCTGGAAATGTCTGCCCTGCTGGGTTCCCCTTTGTTCCTGCGCTGCGCTGGGCACGGGTGGGCATGGGAACTGAGCAACATTAACAGTCCTTGGTGGGGGGTGTGGCCAAGAGTGCGGGTGTTTCACTATCTGCTCCTGACCTATAGCTCCAGGTGCAAGTGGTGCAGGGAGCAGGAGATTTTCTAAAGCACCCAAGGGATTCAGGAGCACAAGCCCCATTGATCCCAACTACTCTGGTCCTGTGAAAATCTCCCCCTCCATGGCTGTGTCTAGACTGGCAAGTTTTTCCACAAAAGCAGCTGCTTTTGTGGAAAAACTTGCCAGCTGTCTACACTGGCCGCTTGAATTTCTGCAAGAACACTGACTTCCTACTCTCTGAAATCAGTGCTTCTTGCGGAAATACTATGCTGCTCCCATTCGGGCAAAAGTCCCTTTTGCGCAAAGTTTTTGTGCAAAAGGGCCAGTGTAAACAGCTCAGATTTGTTTTGCGCAAAAAAGCCCCGATCACGAAAATGGCGATCGGGGCTTTTTTTAAGCGTCTAGATTGGCACGGATGCTTTTCCGCAAAAAGTGCTTTTTGCGGAAAAGCGTCCATGCCAATCTAGGCAGCTCTTTCATAAATGCTTTTAATGGAAAACTTTTCCGTTAAAAGCATTTGCGGAAAATCATGCCAGTCTAGACGTAGCCCATGTGTGAATTGCCCCTGCCTGGGCCCACAAGACCTTTGGTATTCAGGGGGTTGGTGGGATTCATCCCAAGGGGAAACAGGGGCCTGCTGCTGCCCTCACGGGGGCTCCTGGCATGGACATGTTGGTTGCACAAAATTTTGAAATTTAAGTCTAAGCAGGATCTGAATTAATGCTTCCATTACAGCCACCTGGGATGGGAGAGAAACCCTGGGTGAGTCTCTGAAAGTACAGTTTGCCCTGCTTTGCTTAGAGGTGTTAGTGATTCAGCTGATAGAATTGTGTTTTGCTCATTGTAATCCACTTGGCTGGTGTTGGGTCCCAAATTACATTAACACTAATTCCAATGTCTGTAATTATTGTGGGGAGGTAAAAAAGGTCTGTGCTTAACCTGGTGCAAAGGAGAGAGATACTGTCAGTGTAAATACATTTGCCTGGACAGATGCTTCACTTCCAGAGCCCTGTGAGAATAAGCTGGGGAAGGCAGGACTCTGACTTAGCTGGTTACATGCCCTCCATGCAGGAGCTATATGTCCAGCTCAGCCTGTTTCTCCTCACTCCTCCACTGCCAGAGCTCAAAGCATGTTCCATAAAGAGTCTCTTTTATAAATTAAAATTGCATAAGTGGATACTGGAATTTCTTGTGGCTTCCTGTGTTTTGGGCCAAGAGCCAAACTCACCACAAAGTGGCAGAAAAAGTGAGTGGATGGTGACTGAGAGCCAACAGGGCAATGGCGGAGAGCTGTAATGAGCAGCCAGCATGGTGGCAGCAATGAGCAGGGAGCTAGCCAGTGACCAGCAGAGTGAGTGAGAGGCCTTTTTTTCCTCCTCCCTCTCCCTCAGGATGGGAGGTGAACTCTGTGGCTGCCCCTCTGAACTCTGGGTCTGCTTTGGCCACGGGCAGAGACTGGCAATGGGGTGCAGAGGAGGGTTGGGCATGGAGAGGGAACATTAACATTACTGGACTTAAGAACCTGAGAGGAAAAGGACACTGCCCAGACTACCTGAAGTGGGAATTTTACTCATAGGTTAGGTTCTGAAATCTGTTTAGGGTGTTCTCCCAAATAAATTACTTCCCTGCCCTTTGATCAAACGTTTCTTTTCTTCACTCTGACTCTGTGCTTGCGAAGGGGTGTTGCCTCAGAGGTGCCTAGTAGTGTTGTGTGAATTTCCCAGGTTACTGGGTAGGGGCTCAAGCCAGTTCTGTGTAGGATGGCTGGAGAGGAACCCCTAGATACTGAACCCAGCCCTGGCTTCTGCTGGTGCTACCTGGCAGAAGGGTTACAGGTTTTTCCATGGGAATTTTCTCTTAATTTAAATCTAAACACCCCCTGAAACCTCACCCTTTCTCTGTGATGCCAGAGATCTCCCACTGTTCTTTTGGACTTCATAGGGCAGAGCATCTGGAGGGAATAAAAGGACAAATGACACACAGTTCTGTGACATTCACTACTGTGAACTGACATAATAATGTCAGGTTAAAGATTAATCTAAACCCCTGCACTTCCGTTTCCTGGAATCAACAGTCTCTAAACCTCACAGCCATATTTAGCCATATTAAGAAACAGTCTGTGGAGATTTCCTGTTACCTCATTTTGTGGTTTTGGTCATTTGATGTCTGAGCTCCCCATGCCTGTGCGAGGGGCAGAGGTGTCCCTGTGCCCCATTCCCAGGCATGGACCCTAGAGGGCTGTGTGTGTGTGGGGGGAGAGGGGGTCTCCATTCCTCATCCCTAGGCTGGAGGTTGAAGTGCAGGGGAGGAGCAGAGGATCTGGGCTACTACTCACAGGCAATGTCAGTGCATCAGAATCTGCTTCCCATGAGAATTGGCTCCTTTACTGTTACTGAACATGCTGCAGTGACCAGAACATGCTCAGTAACATGCGCTGAAGCTGCTGCCCTCTCTCTGCCCTCACCTGAGAAAATAGGCTGCCTCACACAACCAAAGGGGAATAGAGAAGGGAAGTGGGAGGAGAGGGTTCAATTTGTGCAAGGACCAAAAGAAGAAAGGAGCGGAGACCAGAGTGGGCACAAGGGAGGGGAAGGAGAGGGGGTGATGGACATATGTGGGTGCAGCAGCTGGGGTTCAGAAAGGGGGAGTTGCACTGCCAGATGGGGCACAGCAGGAAATCCCATAGATGGGAGGAGCAGAGAGGATAACAGACACCACAGACCATGGTTTGAGCTCAGTATTTTGGCTGCAGAAACAGGTTGTGGTCGACAGAGACTTTGTGTTCCTTTGCTGAATGGGTCAGCTCAGCCCCAGCTCCCCAGCAGGGAAGAAGGAAAGGAGGGTGTCTGTCTGTCTGTCTGTTTGTTTAGGGTCCAGCTCAGCCTTGCACCCAGAAACAGCAGCTCATCTCTGTCTGAACTGTGGGACTGAGCTGCCAGAGGAAGCTGGATTCAGGGAAATATTTTATCCCGACACACACTCCCCCTTGTAATAAACTGACACTTTCTATACAAGTTTCTGACACTTCAAAGAATGGCTGATTATTTTATGTAGCCACCCCAGGCCTGCAGAGAGTCCCCTAGCAGCCAGCAGCAGGGCCATTACCCCTGATAGCAGCATCATAACAATCCCCACCACCTCCCAAACCTGCATGTTGTGTGCAGGGCAGCAGGTTCCTAACTTGTGCAATGACCAGACTGCAGAGTTTTCCGGAGGTATCCCAGAAAAGCTCTGCTGCATCCAAGAAATGTGTCTGCTTTTTTGGAACAGTTTCTTTCCAGACACATTCTTTCAGTGAGAGGAATAAGGGATGTTCCACAAGAGGAGGTTTTTTTCCAAAATTTGGCCCCGTGTAGATGGGCCAGATTTTGGAAAAGCCTCTTCTGGGAAAAAAAAGCAGAAAAAGATATGCAAATTTAAGTTTGCAATTTGTGAATCTTTTCCCAATATCACTCTGCAGTCTAGACGTAGCCTCATTCCCACAAAGAACCACTCAGATGGGTTGCTAAGCAGTGGGAGCTTCCCACCTCAATAGCCCAGATTTAAGCGCTGATCACGATCATCTGTGAGCTGGAAAAATGACCCTGGGAGCAGCAGTGAGCAGCCTCCCTCCCAGCCCTCTTGGCGGGAAACGTGAGGGGAGCGGAACTCTTGCCAAGGCGGGAAAATCTGGTTAGAACCGGTTCCCCAACTGCCCTGGAATATTCCAGAGGGAGAGGGCAAAGCCCAAGATGGAACCCGGGGGTCTAAAGTGACCGACTCCATTTTGTTTTACATAAAATCACTGTGTGAACATTAAAAGCATGAACATGTAATCATGAACATACAACGCAATTATATATTCCAAATTCCAAATACATTATAAAATGAACACTAGCACATCTGCATGTGATTTGGCATTGGGAGAATAAAAAAAAATTTGCTGTGAGACTGTAAACCCAGCGTGGAGGGAATCGTCACTAAAGGCGAACTACTAGATTATTAATCTCAGAGGGGTAGCTGTGTCAGTCTGTATCTGCAATAACAATGAGGAATCCCGTGGCACCTGAGAGGCTAACAGATTTATTTGGGCATGAGCTTTCAAGGGTAAAACCCACTTTGTCAGATACACATCTACTAACCTGGTACATCTCATCATATGCCAGCAATGCCTCTGCTGTGTATACTGAACAAACTGTCAGATGCATCTGACAAAGTGGTTTTTACTCATGAAAGCTTATCCCCAAGGTGCCACAGGAATCCTAGATTATTAGTATTATAACACTAGAGTGTCATCTCTCCAACAAAAGAAGGCCCAAAGGCACCAGACAAACCATGATGCAATATCAAGTTGATTGCTCCCTACACACCCATGAAGAGGAGACGTGCTCAAATCCTCATCCCGTCAGTCTGATCTCGGGGTGGGGGGGACCCCAACAGGTACCAACAGTGCTTCTGATGGTCCCCACACTGATGATCATGCAGAAAAAAAATAACCCAACCTCCATATTACATTCCAGTTCTCTGGTTCCCAATCAGCACCTAAATCTAGAAAGAGAGAAGTTATTTTAAAATTCTCTTCCCATGTAAAAAATGTTCTTCCAGACCCTAAGAGTCAGGTATGTTACCAGACCAATGCACATTTGGGTCTTACTTGCCAGCCAATCATTTAGTGTCCAATACTGAAGGTTTATTGTTAAATGATAAAACACATATAGAGAATTTAAAGTTCATCGTGGCGGGGGCACAGGACTTTGGGCAAGGTGAGTGAGGTGGTTGCCTTGGTCCCCGCATATTCAAGGCCCCATGGTCCCATGCATTCAGGGCCCCCTGCTGCTCAGCTCCTGCCTACCCACTTAGCCATGCAGCTCAGCCAACCACAGCATGCTGCCTTGGGCCCCACAAACTCTTTGGCCCGGCCTGTGGAGGGGGAGTGGTGCCTGGGAAGCCATTAATAAGCTCCCACCACTCCAGCCTCAATCAAGGGGAATAGACGGGACTGAGTCAATAACCCTGTGACTGTCTGATACCTGTCAGCCTCAATAAGTGTGTGAGGCTATAACTAGACTGCAGAGTTTTGTCATAAAAACAGTCATTTTTCCAATAAAACTTGAGTTACATTCACACTGCAAGCGTGCTCTTTTGATGGTAAATTGAAAGAACAGAGGGCTTTTTGTGCACTTGGTAATCCTCATTTTGTGAGGAAGAAATCTTTTTGCACAAGAGTTCTTTCAGAAAAAGGCATGTGTGGATGGGGAAGAGGGAGTTTTTCTGGAGAAGAGGGAAGAGGAAAAGCACAGGTGCCCTGGTGGCAGCTCAGTCCATAGTAACCACAGCTTACATGCAAGATAGGGTCCAGACTGCCTGGACACTACCTTTTGAAAAAGCACATTGCTTTTTCTATGTGCTTTTGCAGTGTCAACTTTCTCTTTTACAAGAAATTTTCTCGGAAGATCTCTTCCAAAAAAAGCTTCTTCCACAAGACGCCTATAGTCTAGACATAGCCCGAGAGGAAGCAAGCAAGCAGGCAGGCATCCTAGCTTGTTTCTTGGCCAGGCCTGTTGTACGCAGTGTAGCTGTGAAGCACCTATGTAGCTGGGAACCGCTGGTGGGAAATCTTGCAAGAAGAAAGAGCCCAGGTATTGAACCAGATTGAAGTGTCCTTGACTCACTGAAAGGGCGGCCAAGGTGCTGAACGAGGGGTGCAACGTGGTCTCTGTTGTACCCACCTCCAGATATCAGCTTCTTAGAGTTTGCTGGCTTGAACCTCCCTCTGGGTGCCCAGCTTGGGTGGGTCAATCAGACATTTGGTCAGTGCTTGACTTGCAGCCAAGTTATTGCAGAGCTGAGGGATCATGCAGGTGCATTTTATATCCTTTTGCCATGAGACTTTCATTTCCTTTGTCCCAAACTCAAGCCTCATGCCCCTACATGGCTTGCTGACTCAGCAGGTGTACTGGTGGGAGCAGGGGAATGAGGAGGTGGGGGCAGATGTAACCAGAAGGTGCAGGAAGTGGGGTTAGGAGAGCAGGACACTTCAAAGCACCACTTGTCTCTGGCTAACAGTGCGGCCACCCCTGCTCCTCCTGAGTCCTCGAGCCCGGACATGAAACTCTCATTGCCACCTGCACTTTCTGCCTGCTTCCCTGAGGCTGCCTGTGAGCCTCCCGCCTGCACTGCCCCAGGGCTGCCAGCTCTCCTGGACTGCATGCCGTTGCAGCCAGTGTTGTCCAGTCCATCTGGTCCATGGAAGTTGGCAACCCCCAGCCCCTCCCACAGCTTCTCCCCCCCCAGTTCCTCCCCCCCCCCCAGTGCTGAACTCAGCACTGTTCAGCACAGGGCAGGGCCCTGCAGACTCCTGGTCCCGGCAGCTGCGTCCAGCACCTGCCCAGAGTCCCACTGACACTCACACAAGGTCCCTAAAACTGCCGGCGGGGGCCGGAGCCAGCCCCGGACGCTGCTCGCCCCAGTTGGGAGCCGCTGGGTTCAGGGAAAGCAGCAAGTCAGAGGGCGGGGGGCGCCGTCTTGCCGGGCTCTTGGTGTCACCCCCGGGTCGGCCTGGGAGCCGAGCCCGCGGGCCCAGAGCTGCCGCCTCCCCGCCCCGGGGCCAGACTCGGAAGCGCCCCGCCCCGCTCTTTGCTGCTTTCGGTTTCGAGTCTGGCAGCCCCCGCCGGCGGGACGGACGCTGGGCCCGGGAAAGGGCCGCCCCGCTTGGGGCCTTGCCTAGGGACCGGGGCTCTGGGGGCAGCGGGGCCCCCTGGGGAGCCCGGAGCGGCGCAGACTCGCCCCCAGGTAGGGTCCCTGCGAGCCCCGCGCTTTGCTGCCGGGCCGGGCGCTGGCGCTGCTGCTGCTGCTGCGGGGATCACGCGGGGCTTTGCTGCCGGGCCGGGCGCTGGCGCTGCTGCTGCTGCGGGGATTACGCGGAGCTTTGCTGCCGGGCCGAGTCCTGCTGCTGCCCCGGGGCTGCGGGGATCACGCGGCACTTTGCCGCCGGGCGCGCAGCGGGGGCTGGGAACTTCTCCCCTGCCGGGTTCCCCTCGGCGCGCGGCGCTGGGCACGAGGGCGGGACCCGAGCGCCATCGGCAGCCCTGGGGGGAGGGAGGGCACGGCCGGGGGTGCCGGTGTTTCGCCAGCCGCTCCTGCCCCGCGGCTCCAGAGCCAGAGGGCGAGGGATGCAGCAGCCCGGGTGCAAGTGGGGACAGGGAGCGGGAGAGTTTTTTACGGCGCCCAAGGGATTCAGGTGCACAAGCCCCATTGACCCCAACTCCCCTGGGCCTGTGAAACTCCGCCCCCGCATGTGATTTGTTGGTGCCTGGGCCCACCAGATCCCTGGCATTCTGGGGAGAGGGCCGGGCTCACTCCAAGGGAGGGCATGGGCGGGGGAGGGGAGCTGCTGCTGCTGCTCTCAGGGGGTTTCTGGCCAGGGATGTTAGTTATTCCGAAATTGAATACTTGAGTAACTGCATTAATTTTTAACACAGGAATGGTCATACTGGGTCAGACCAAAGATCCATCTAATCCATGATCCTGTCTGCTGCCTGGGGCCAATACCAGATGTCCCAGAGGGAGTGAACAGAACAGGTAGTCATAATGATCCCTCCCCTGTCTCCCATTTCCAGCATCTGACAAATAGGCTAGGGACATCATTCCTACCCATCTTAGTTGGTAGCCATTGATGGACCTAACTTCCATGAATTTTTCTGGGTTTTTTTTTAACCCTGCTAAAGTTTTGGTCATCCCAACATCCTCTGGCAAGGAGTTCCACAGGTTGACTGTGCACTGAGTGAAGAAAAATGTCCTTTTGATTTTTTTTAAACCTGCTGCCTATTAATTTTATTTGGTGACTCCTAGTTCTAATTCTTAGCTGTTACTCAACTATTCGATAGTCCCTGGAGGCGGGGCCATCAGCCAGTGCAATCCAGCCCTACTCCCAGAAAGCCCTGTGCCTCTCTATCAGAGGCAGCAATGAGGGGTGGCAGGCAGAAGCTGATCTGCAAGGGGAGCCAGTTTAAAAACCAGTTCCCCTCATGGACCAGTTGCTAGTCACCTGCACTGCTGCCTCTGATACAGAGGGGCAGAGGAAGTAGCCCCAAAGCAGTGATCTGCAGTGATCGGGGCTTGCTGCAGATAGGAGCTGCTTCGTGGCAGCCTCCCCTGCCCCCCGTGTTGCTGCCTCCGATAGAAGCAGCAGCACGGGGATAGGGACAGGTGGCACCGCAAAGCTGGTGCTGGGAGGAAATTGCTTTTAAGTTAATTCCCCCCCTACCACTGGCTCCTGCTTTACTCTCCCTTGCTGCCTCTTATACAGAGGCAGAAAGGGGTGGGGGGGCATGCGAGTAGTTGACTAGATTAACTGATAAGCCTAGGCTAATCAGTTAATTGATTAGTCGACTACTCATTTGCATCCTTATTCCTGGCATGGACGTGGTTGGCTTCACCTCTCCCTAGGACAGAGGGTCCTCTGGCTACATCTCCAAAGACCTCAGCTTCAATGGGATTGGGCAGGTTTCCCAGGTCTCTAGGCAGCCACACTTGGGAGGTTTGGGGGGCAGTGACACACCCATTACTGGGGGCTGACCTGCACCCCAACATACCCGAGACTCTGCTGAAAAGGGTCACAAGCGCCATTTGGAGGCTGGAGCGAACACCACATGCTAGGAGCCTGCGGGTCAGTTTGTTCAGTCTGGCACAGAGTAGAGTGAGGGGTGACTTCCTGTCAAGGATGCACAAGGTTTGGTCTGTGCCCGACTCTCAGCCAGGCCCCCGGGAGTGGCCCTTTTATTGTGCTGGACCCCACGACCCACACTACTGTGCAGAGGTAAGTAAGGAGTAAAAGTAATTGAAATGTCTTACAAGCACTGTCATACCACAGCCCCCTGGGGCAAGGAGGGGGACCTCAGGGCAGGTGGCTGGGTTGTGTGTGGCTATGGCGGGTGGGCTCAGGGCAGGGGACTGGGAGTGGGTGTGCAGGGGTCGGGGCAGAGGGCTGGGAATGATGGGGACATAGGGGACTCAGAGCAGGGGATTGGGGAATGTGTATGTAGGGGAAGTATGTGGGGGAGGCTTGGGGCTGAGGCATGGGGGTGGGGAGGGTTAGGGTTGACTTGGGACACTCCTGGTCATGGCCAGTTGCCTGGCTGGTGAATGGGGTCACTGCCCCACAGCGCTCCTGTTCCTGTGCTGCCCAGCATCCAATTGACTTGGTGAGAAAGGGGCAACAGGACAGGCTGCGATGTGGGCTCGTCACCAGAAGCTCACCTGGGAGCATGCATGCCTCGCACAGCGCGCCTCCAGCCATCCCTTCTGACATTCCTGGCAGTCTGCCGCTTAGTGTGGTACCTGGGACTGCCCACACAGCCTGCCTGCAGGAGAGCCTTGGGAGCTGTCAGGAGCCCAGCTGGGAGCATGCCCCATGCAGCTCCTCTTCCACCTGCAGCAGAGCACCCCAGTGCCAGTCCTCTCCCTGCCAGAGTGGCACATAGGGGCGCACCACCTTATTTTCGCTTTTGCAAATCCCTGGCCTCAGTAACTCAGAGACTGAGCCTTTGATCACCAGTGATCCCTGGCTTTCTCCACAGCTCCCTGCAGCAAGAGCCATCAAGCCAAACCTCTGCCAGACTTGTTCTACCCTTGAGGACCCTATGTGCTCAGTGGGTATCTGCAGTGACACTAGGCAGCGTTTTCCAGACCAAGTTACCACATGTGACGGGGCGGATACGCCCTGCTGTGGCGGCACGAGCTCACCCTGCACTCAGCCCAATCCAACCCCCATGTTGCACAGGGAGCGCGGAGCGTGGCCTGCTGCCTGTGCAGCCTGTTCCTGCGCCGCATCCCAGCTGAGCCACGGTGCAGCCAGGAGACGCCAGGCTGAGCCACGGCAGGCACGCACTGGTCAGGACATAAGGGAAGGGGGCAAGGCCTTGAAGGGCATATAGGGTGCCCGTCACCAGGGAGGGGTCAACTCGGAAGGTCGGGCAGGAGATACAAAAGGGGCATAGACATGAGAGGCGGGGGGAGAGGAAGGAGCACCACGGACAAGAGAGAGAGAGGGAGAGCAAGTGAAGGAGGGAGGAGGAGGAAGGTAGAAGCGGTGGCTGGGAGAGGGAGCGACCCGTCCCCAGCGCCCTTTCGGGGGCAGGAATCAGTCCAGGGTGGGGCTTCCTTGCTAGTGGCTCACAGGCTGGTGTGTTTCAGCCAGAGCCCCACCAGCCGGGCGGGACTGTACGTGTGCCTGTCCTTGGGGCCCTGGGCTAGGACCCATGAGAGAGGGCGGGTCTGGGTCCCCCTACCCTCACTTGCCCTTGGTGACGGGAACTGCTTGTGACTCATATTGTTAATGCCCAGCACAGACTGCCACCGGGCAGGAGTCTAGGAAAACTATATATAGCAAAATGGCTGTGCGGCTGCCAGACTTAGGCCAAAACAGGCAAAGGCAAAAGCGGAGGGGCCGCACGACCACACCACATGTTGTCACCTGGCTTATGGAACATGAAAGTCCTTAGCTCAGCACAGAGCAGCAAATATTAAGGGAGGGTTCAAGCTGGCCAGAGCTGGGGCTCCACTGAGCTCTGCTGCTGGGGTCCAGCTTGGCTCACTCGCTCCCTGTCTTTTTTTGTCTCTCAGTCCCAAGTAAGTTCCTATGTCCCTGTGAGTCCAGTTCTTTAACACAGACACTGGACACATGCTCCCTTTGCTCTCCAGTTCCGGGCTCGTTTTTTGAGGAGTACAGGATCTGTTGAAAAATCACCCCGCTGTCAGCAGAACTGCGTCTAAACCGTGCTTTCATTTTCGAAATGGCGCTTGATCGAAACGGTGCCAAACATGAGTATGCAAATGAAGCGCGGGATATTTAAATCCCGGCTTCATTTGCACTTTCGAAGTGCTTCATTTACATCCCTCTGCCGACAGAGGGATGTAGTCTAGAGGTAGCCTTAGACTCCTTGGGCTGGCAGAGACCTAAGGAGTCTTCAAATCCTATTGCCTGCCCAAAGTAGGACCAACCCCAACTCAATCATCCCAGCCAGGGCTTTGTCAAGCTAGGACTGAAAAATCTCTAGGGATGGAGATTCCACCCCCTCCCAAGAGAACCCATCCCAGTGCTTCACCACCCTCCTAGTGAAATCGTTTTTCCTAATCTCCAACCTAGATCTCCCCCACCACAACTTGAGACCATTGCTCCTTGTTCTGCCATCTGCCACCACTGAGAACAGCCTCTCCCCATCCTTTTTGAAACCTCCCCTGCAGGGAGTTGAAGGCTGCTCTCTAATCCCACCCTCCCCTCCCCGCCCCGGCTCTGCTCTTCTGCAGACTTAACAAGCCCGAATCTCTCAGCCTCTCCTTGTAGGTCATGTGTCCAGCCCCCTCATCATTTTGGTCGCCCTCCGCTGGACCCTCTTGAAGGTGTCCACGTTCCTTTCTACAGTGGAGGGCCCAGAACTAGATGCAATACTCCAGATGTGGCCGCAGCAGTGCCTGCAAAGAAATGGAGGAAGAAACTTACTCCAGGAGTTGATGCTCAGTCATTGAGGCTTCCAGTTGTCTTTTCAAGATCCTCCATGGATATGTCTTGAGTTCAGCCCAAACACCGAGTTGCTGTGCAGCTCAGACACCCGGGTGTGTTCGTCATGTGCCGAGCAGAGAAGCAATTCCTTTCCCCAAAGCAGTGGCGATGCCAAGGGCACAGATCAGACTGGATGATCTAATGGCCCCTCTGCTCTTAGTCTGTGGGTACTGGGAAGTGCGCTAATGGAACCATAACTGAGCCATGGGCCAGGGCTGTGAGAGTCAGACAATCATTGTGCTGTCACTGCATCCCACTCACCCACCCTCTGGTTTGTTATTTCTCCTGTTCCCCAGGCCCAGCAACAATGATGGGGAAGGTTTCCTCATTCTCCCCCAGCTCTACAGTGCGCCCTGCTCTGCCCGGCTACCTCGTGCTCTGCCTCGCTCTGCAAGCTCACAGGCTTGCATCAGGTAAGAGCTCCGGCCTTCTCGCTGGGTTTGCTGCTGTTGCTCTTGCTTGGTCCGTCTCCCGTCCCTGCCTTGTATTGTAAACCACCTCTGCCCAGCCTGCTAATAACAGAGAGAAACTGCCTGTACATACAGTTGGGATTATTTTTTCCAAATGACAAGCCATAAGGGGTGTGACAGGTAACAGCTCCGGAGACGTACCACCCTTAAGAAGAATTGCATTAACTGGATTAGACCAGACCCTAGAAACTGAAGAAAATAAAGATTTTTGGTATGAAGGCTGGATGTGTCTTTAAGGCAGGGGAGGGGAAACTTTTTTGCATCAGGGGCCTTTGACCCACAGAAAAATCAGTTGGGGGCTGCTCAGAAGTGAGAAGTAAAAAACCCCAAAATAAACACTCACTGGCATGGCCCCCGACTGAGAAGCAGAAAGACTCTCCCCATGTTCCCCTCCCATAGGAGAACCTGGGGAAGAGGCAGGCTGGCAGATTTTGTGTGCTCCAGCCCCAGGAGAGGCTAGAACACCATTGTGGGCTCCCCAATACTGGGGAAGGAGACCCAAGCCTCAGGGGCCAGACCTAGGCTAGCAGGGGCTGCATTTGTCCCCCAGGCCTGAGGTTCTCCACTGATGCTTTAAAGTGCCACAGGACTCCTAGTTTGTGCTGAAACAGAGTAACACAGCTACCCCTCTGAGTCTTTTCTCATTGAACATTTCACAGCACAGTTCAGCGTGACTGGACCTGACCACCCAGTCAGTGCCGTGGTAGGTGGGGAGGCCGTCCTGTCCTGCCACCTCTCCCCCCGGATGAGCGCTGCAAACATGGAAGTGAGGTGGTTCCGATCCCAGTTCTCTGCAGCTGTGCACCTGTACCGCGATGGGCAGGATCAGTACAAGGAGCAGATGCCGGAATATCGAGGGAGGACTGAGCTCTTGAAAGACGATATCGCCGATGGGAAAGTTTCCCTGATAATCCGCGATGTTCGACCCTCCGACAATGGGCTGTACAAGTGTTTTTTCCAGTCCGGTGTCTCTTTTGAAGATGCTTTATTGGAACTTGAGGTGGCAGGTCAGTAGCTTGTTCTGCTGTTTTAATGTTTTCAACCAGGTAAAAGTGAAGTCAGAAGGTTCATTGTGAGATGACACCGTTTTTGTTTTCATTATACTCGGTCAGCAGCTCTGTGCTGGATAAAGCTGGTTCTAGTTTGCTGTGTAATACATGTTTTTTTCTAAACTCTCAAAAGCCCAGACTCATGGTTGGATTGTCTTGAAAACTGCTGTGACTTGCTGGAGTCTGGGGTGGGGTTAGTGGCCCAAATGTGAGGACAATTGAGCCAGGGATTAGTGAGAGACACAAACACCCCTACCCACTCAGGTAACGTTAACACATTGTGGTTATTGCAGTTATTTTGTGTACATTTGGGGTTGAACTGTGGCGCTGAGCCTTCTCACACTGATGGCACCAGCTGAGATAGATCCCAGTGCATATCTGGCCCTTCCAGAGTAAGCGTGGTGGATACACGGGGCTCTGTAGCCTAGAACCTGGCATAAGAGTAGGAGAATTGAGGCATTCCCCACCCACAGGACTGGTAGAGGCAGGAGGCCTAACTCCTGAAGGAGTTGCCAGAGAGACCAGCAAAGGGGACAGAGGGTATGTCTACACTTGCCCCCTAGTTCGGACTAGGGAGGCAAATGAAGCATACCGAAATTGCTAATGAAGCATGGGATTTAAATATCCCATGCTTGATTAGCGTATTCGCAGCCAGTCGCCATTTTAAAAAGCCAGTAGCCCGAATTACTGCGCCACGTGTAGACGTGGTATTCCATTAGAAAACCCTTCCCTCAATTTAACTGTTACTCCTCATTGCACGAGGAGTAATAGTTAAATCGAGGGAAGGGTTTTGGATGGGACCACCGCGTCTACACGTGGCGTGGTAATTTGGGCTACCGGCTTTTTAAAATGACTACTGGCTGCGAATATGCTAATCAAGCATGGGATATTTAAATCCCGCACTTCATTAGCAACTTTGGTATGCTTCATTTGCCTCCCTAGTCCGAACTAGGGGGCAAGTGTAGACATACCCAGAGAGACCAGCAAAGGGGACAGCTAGTTCTGTAACTGGGACACGAGGTTTAAATCAGGTGGATCAAACACCTGGGTCTACACCAGAGGTTGGCAACCCCTGGCACAAGCAGCACATAAGCCAATTTCCCGTGGCATACGGGGCAGGAGCTCAGCTCCCCCCAAACAGCTGGGAGCTTGTGCTGCTGCTCCAGCCTCAGCCGTATAGCTGCAGGCTGGAGCACTAGCTCAGGGTGTGTGTGAAAGGCGTTCATATGTCCCTGGGGCTCTCCTGCCCACCTTGGACATGCAGCTCATGGGAGCTAAGGGTTTAACCCCCCCACTTCCTGTCTACAGGCTTTTTGCTTCAGGAGCGGTTGAGACTGGGCCTGCTCCGAAGAGCTGAGGCTGGGCAGTCAGCACACGTGGGGCCCGGGCCCAGGCTGCTCCCACGGGCTGTGTGTGGGGTCGGAGAGCACTTTCCCCAGCGCCCCTCTGCGCCCAGCTGGGTTGGAGCCAGTCCTGGGCAGCCCCAGGCTCTGACTGCCCCAGTCCCAGAGCTGCAGCCTGCAGGCAAAGGGCTCATCTGGGCAGGGAAGAGACTCTGCCCTTCCCGCCTACCTCACCTCACCCCAGCATTGCTGCCTTGCAGATGAGTGTGCTGGGGCACAGGGACGTGGGGGCAGGAGTAAGCAGTGAGGGAGGATGCAGGGGCAGGATGGGAGGGGGCAGAGGTGATACTGAGGGGCACGGGGCGATGCAGGGGAGCGGTCTGGTGGGATCATGGGGCTGAGGGGAGTGAGGCTGGTGCAGAGGGAAGATGCCTGTCCCAGAGAGGCATAAGGATCTTGTGGAAAGGGGTTTTGCGCAAAACGGCCATGGCCACACTGCCTATTTTTGCGCAAAAACGTAACGAAAGAGTATGCAAATGAAGTGCGAGAAAATGCTAATCCATGCTTCATTTGCATTGGCTCTTGCAGCAAAACTCACAGTGTAGCTGTAGCCTGGGTAGATATGTTTCAAAGGGATAGCAGAGCCAGTCTGTAACAGGAAAAACTTTAAAAAACAACCAATAGTCTAGTAGCACCTTAAAGACTATATAGATAAAAGAGACTGATAAGAACCATTAGTTTGCACTAAGAAAGCAAGAATACTAACAGCAGGTTCTACACAGACATCAAGAACCATTGGCAACTTCATTCTTTGGTTGGTAGATAATGTGCAAGCCATCTGATATTGCGATTTAGACCATTAGCATAAGAATTAAACTTGTGAATGAAGTTAAGTTCCAGTCCTTCTCTGTGTATTTGGCTAGTGGAATTGGTCTGAAACAAAACAAAACCTCAGCCAGGATCAATCCACACAAGAAATCCACTTCCTTGACACTACAGTACAATTAATTTTCCTGTTACAGACAGGCTTGTCTGTCCCTTTGAAACTGATCTACTCAATGTCCTGTCCCCTGCTCCTCCAATTTTTTTCCTTCCCCCACTCCCTCCTTCCCTTATTTATTCTGCATTCTGGACTTCCAACACTCCGGTCATCTGAAGAAGTGGGCTGTGTCCTCGAAAGCTCATGATCCCATCTACATGCTTTGTTAGTTTATAAAGTGCTACCAGACCATTTTTTTTTTAAGAACTAGGGGTCACCAAATGAAATGAATAGGCAGCAGGTTTAAAATAAACCAAAGGAAGTTTTTCTTCACTCAGTGCACAGTCAACCTGTGGAACTCCTTGCCCAAAGATGTTGTGAAAATCAGGACTTCAACAGGGTTCAAAAAAGAGCTAGAAAGATTCATGGAGGTTAGATCCATCAATGGCTATTAGCCAGGATGGGTAGGGAGGGTGTCCCTAGCCTCTGTTTGTCTGGAGGTGGGTGACAGGGGAGGGATCACGAGAGGTTACCATGAGAGATCCCTCCCTCTGGGGCACCTGACTTTGCCCACTGTTGGTAGACAGCATACCCGGGCAAGGGTGTTTGGGTTTGAGGTAGATCTTACATTGCACTTAAATTGAAAAAGTGATCTTGTGTTTAAAAAGGTTGGAGACCACTGTCCTGAGTTATTTATTTATGTATTTATTTTTGTAAAAAAGAAAGGGAAACTATTGAAGGTGTTAGTGGCCATTCAGGCAATTGTAATTCTCACCTGAGTTTGCATTTGCTACACAACTGTGTCTAGATATTCAAAGTCCTTACTTATGTATTACTGCTTTCCCATTAGTGGATCTAAAAGAACTTTACCTCATTCTCCCCATTTTACAGATGAGAAACTGAGGCACACAGCATAGAAGTGTGTTGTCCAAGATCAACCATCTTGTCAGTGGCAGAGCCAGGAATAGACCTCAGGCCTGAGAACACTTTGCTTGGTTGCCCCATGGTTGCTCAGTGATCCTCCCCCTGTCACTCTGTGATAGTGCTGTGGGGCTAGGAGTTGTGCTACGCAGTGTGCAGCTGGTTATAGGCTGGTGAGAGAAATCTCATCCTGGTCTCTGTCCCAGCAGCTTCTAAGGTTTATTATACTGTAGGATTGTCATAAATTCATTTATTTCTTCTGTAGCTTTGGGCTCTGCTCCTGACGTCTTGGTGGAGGGACACCAGGATGGAGGGGTCCGGGTGGTGTGTCGATCATCTGGATGGTACCCACAGCCTGAAGCCCTGTGGAGAGATCTCCAGGGGAAGCACTTACCATCAGACTCTGAAAAAATATCCCCAGAGGCCAGTGACCTGTTTCAGACAGAGATTGCCATTGTTCTAAGAGAAGAGTCCAGCCAGAAGGTGTCCTGCCATGTCTTGAACCCCCGACTCAACCAGGAGAGGGAATCAACAGTTTCCATAGCAGGTCAGTGCCCGTCCGTGCTGCATGTGGATGAGATGCTGCTGACATGGACAGAGAGAATTTATCATTGGGCCTCATTATTAGCCTGAACCTGCAATGTGCTGAATACTTCTTGGAGAGTCCTGAGCAACCTCCAGTTTCTTTGGGTGTGTCTAAACTACATGGCTCCATTGATGGAGCTATGTAGATTAGGCTGATCGGCAAAGGGAAATGAAGTGGCGATTTAAATAATCGCGGCTTCATTTAAATTTAAATGGCTGCCGCGCTGAGCTGACAAACAGCTGATCAGCTGTTTGTCGGCTCAGCGCGCTAGTCTGGACGCTCCCGTGCTGACCTGAAAGCCCTTTATCGACCTCCCCGTTATGCCTCGTAGGATGAGGTTTACAGGAGGTCGATAAAAGGCTTTCACGCGGCGCGGGAGCATCAGACGCGCTGAGCCGACAAACAGCTGATCATCTGTTTGTCGGCTCAACGCGCAGCAACCATTAAATTTAAATGAAGCAGCGATTATTTAAATCGTGGTTTCATTTCCTTTGCCGAACTAAATCTACATGGCTCCATCGGCGGAGCCATGTAGTTTAGACGTACCCTTTGACTAAGGGTACCAGTGGGCTGAGAGTGTTTAGCACCTTCCAAGCAGGGACTCCATAGGCCACGTTTTCATAACAGCTCAGTTCCACTCATCCCTCATCGTTCTCAGGATGTGGAGTAGATTCTCCTTTGCTGCAGTGAGGCCAGTGGTGTGGCTGCAAGCTGCCACTGTCGGTTTAAGAGTGGGGGTGCGGGGTTTTCAGAGGACTCTGCAGCAAAGTGAGCAGCATCAGGCCTTGTATACAGGAACAGTTAATTGGTGGCAAGCTGGGGTGTAAATCTGCCTCTCATTAGCCTGCCAGGCACTGTCTGGGGCTATGTCTACACTGCAGGCTTCTTTTGGAAGAAGCTTTTCTGGAAGAGATCTTTTGAAAAAACTTCTTGCAAAGCGAGTGTCCACACTGCCAGAGTACATCAAAAAGTGATCTGCTTTTTTGGCAGAGAGCATCCACGCTGAATGGACACTATCTTGCATTTCAGCTGTGATTGCTATGGACAGAGTGGCCACCAGGACACCTGTGCTTTTTCCTCTTTCCTCTTCTTTTGAAAGAACTCCCTCTTCCCCATCCACACGCACCTTTTTCCAAAAGAGCTCTTTCACAAAAAGGCTTCTTCCTCATAGAAAGAGGATTAACAATTCTGCAAAAAAAAACCCTGTTCTTCCAATTTTCTTGTAGAAGAACGCAATTGCAGAGTGGACATTGCTCAGGTTTTGTCAGAAAACGCCATTTTTCCAACAAAACTCTGTGGTGTAGACACACCCTGGCTGTGTGGACCCTGCCGGGGCACGAACAATTCAGTGAGCTTCAGTCTCCTCTGCTTTGAAAGCAGAACAGAGCAAAGCACACTAGGGACGGGTCAGTGCATGGCACAGGGTGCACGCACCCAGTCTGTGCACAGAAACCTGGTGAGAAGTACTTTTACTTCCAGCCTGCTGTGCACTAAGGGCTTGTCTAGACTATATGGCTCTGTCGACTGAACCATGTAGCTTAGATGGACCCTAACTGTCCCTACAGACCAGCCATTGGAGTAGGGTGGGGTGAGCAGAGCCATCCCATCCATTGGACTATTCAGGTTAGTCACCCCAGGCCTTGTGCATTGGGGGTTCCCCCCACACTTCACGTTGCCATGGGGCCTTTGCAATGCAGGGACTGGTGGCAGTGAAACCAGCCCCGCTCTGCTCCAACTGCCTAGCTCCTGGTGTCACTCAGGAGGTGGAATGGGGGCAGGGCAGGGTGGAGGGGAAAGAAGTGGGGGAGGGTCGTGATTGGGGCAGAGCTGGGAATTATCCTGGGCCCTGTACCCTTCTAGGGACAGTCCTGGTGGTGAGTTGTGCCTGCAGCCTTAGGGGTCATCTCTCCTCTACTGTGGGTTCTTGGGTTAAGATTCTGGATTATGAGAAATGAAGTAGTGTTAGGCTGCAACCTCCCACCTAAGTATTTGTGTCTGACAACTGTCTGCGTTCGGTGACCACCATAATTTTTAGAAGGGCAGCAAAGAGAATTCTTCTTTGTTCTCAGTGTGAACTGCTGGGTGCTGAGGCTATGTCTAGACTACACTGAAGTTTTGAAAGAGTATGAAGTTTGCGTATCTTCTTCCAATCTCACTTTAGAAAATGAAAGTAGTCTGGACGTGTTTTTTTTCAGCAAACCCCACCCCCCCTTTTTTTTCGAAAAGCTGCTCTTCCTCAAATAATGAAGTTTACGCGTTTTTTCAAAAAGGGGGTTGCAGAAAAAAATGCGTCCAGACTACTTTCACTTTTGAAGCTCTGCTTTTGAAAGTGAGATTGGAAGAATTCCTGCGGAATTTGCATATCCTCTTTCAAAACTTCAGCGTAGTCTAGATGAGCCCTGAATGTTTATGGTTATCTGGTTAAAAGTCATTTTTCCCAAAGAGTGGAAGAGACCCCTGGTTATGGTCTGAGCATCACTACCTAGGTGACATCTGAAAATACCAGCAGTAAAAGTTCAGGCCTATAATAAGCCAAAACAAAATCTTACCTAAGAATCTTAATTTTTAGATTTTATTTACTGTTATCTGACAAATAACTTCTTCTCCCTGCACTGCCAAAAGTACCTTCAAACCTTCTCCTAGAGAAACGGTTATCCCATGCAAAGTTTGGTTGCGGTAGCTCTTGTAGTGCCCAAGTTATTAGTTCACAAACATTCTTCTTTATATATTAGACTAGGGGTGGTGCCCCCTGCTTGCTAGGCACACCAGCCCCTGCTCTACCCCCTCCAGCTGCTGGTCTAGCTTCCTCCCTCTGGGCGCCAGGCAAGGGAGGGAGGAGGTTGAATTGGACAGAGGCAGTGGCTGGCCCAGCTCCCTCCCTCTGGCTGCAGGGGTTGGTCTGGACCAATGCTGGCCTAGATCTCTCCCTGCTGCCACTGAGGGAGTTGGGCCAGACTGAGGCCACAGCTAACCAGGCCCTCTCCCTCCAGACATGAGGGGGGAGGCTTTGAGGTTTGGGCCCCCCACCAGCGAGGGACAAGGCCACATGGCTCCCGCATAGCCCCCTGGGTGAGCAGCAGGGAGGAAGCAGGGCAGCTGAGACGGGAGGGGCTATGGGACTGACATAATGACATCACTGTTGTCCCATAGGAAAAACTTTTTTAAATGAAATAGAGAGAGGGAGAGTACATGCTACCTCCTGGGCTCAAGTTCGTTTTTATTACAATCCAGCATTAACACAATTTGGGCCACTGTCTCTCGTGTAGTTGAGTCCCTGTGAGCTCAGGAGAGTTGGGGGTGTCAGGAAGCTGGTCCCAGATCTCTGATTCTGAGGGCCAGTCTGTTCTGGCTGCAGCCTTGGGATCACATAGAGTAGCCTAGGGAACGGGAAATCTGTAAATTCCAAATTGCTTGGTCAAGGTACAATAAAGATCCAGACACCAGAGAAAATAATAATAAAAAATGATCAAATAGGTAAATGATGAAGATTTCAGGTCCATTCAGAAGCATCTGGCAGTCTAGACTGGGCCACAGTCCATCTACTGACTATCCCTGGCCTAGGGAATGCTTGAACTGACACCAGTGGGAGGTAGGGGTAGCAAAGCAAAGTCTTCTACCCCACCGTACCCCCTCCCATTAAAGAGCCATGTTCAGTAACCCGGCTAAAGCTGGGAGTTTCACTGGCTTAATAAAACAAAGGTAAAAAACCCTACAAATGGTCTGGTAGCACTTTATAGACTAACAAAACATGTAGATGGGATCATGAGCTTTCGTGGGCACATCAGAAGAAGTGGGCTGTGCCCACGAAAGCTCATGATCCCATCTACATGTTTTGTTAGTCTATAAAGTGCTACCAGACCATTTGTTGTATTTTTCTCTAAGGTTATGTCTACACTTGCACCCTATTTCGAAATAGGGATGCAAATGAAGACATTCGAAATTGCAAATGAAGCCGGAATTTAAATATCCCATGCTTCATTTGCATATTCACGTTATGGCACTATTTCAAAATAACACTGCTAAGATGCAGTTATTTCAAGAGAAAACCCTTCTTTCTAAATAACTGGTAAACTTCATTGTATGTGGAATAAGGGTTATTTCAAGAGAAGGGTTTTCTCTCAAAATAACCGCGTCTTAACAGCGTCTGTTATTTCGAAATAGCGCCATAACGCGAATATGCAAATGAAGCACAGGATATTTAAATCCTGGCTTCATTTGCAATTTCAAATTTCTTCATTTGCATCCCTCTCTCGAAAGAGGGTGCAAGTGTAGACATACCCCAACAAACTAACTCAGCTGCCCCCTGAAGCTTCTAAAACAAAGGTGTCACACTTCTCTGTGTATCTCCCTGGGAGATTCTTTTAACCAGTCACAGAGAGCCCACTGTCACTGCCCTGCCTTCGTACTGCGTGTGTTTGCTCCCATGTCAATGGCACTTTCTCTTGCAGGGCTGTTTTTCCCAAGGGTCAACCCTTGGATGGTGTCTCTGTGGGTGATTCTGGCTGTGCTGGCTGTTCTCATCACCCTGGCTAGTTACTGCTCCAGGAGGCAACACAGAGCGAAAGGTGAAGTAAGGAAAGGGGTGTGGGGGAAGGATTTCAAAACAAAACCCAAAGCAGAGCTATCAGGATTAAGGTGTTTTGATTCAGTGTTTGGAGGAGTTTCAGGCAGTGGGAGCCGGGTTGAAGGTGAAGAGGGAGCTGAATAAACTAGGACTTTGTCTGAACCGAGTCATGTCAAGTGGTTTCATCCTTCAGATCTCTCTTGGAGAGCCTGATGGAATGTGATTCTGGACTATTCCCTGGGGATCGGCATTGCTCAGTTTAACACCATGTGGGGCCCAGCAAGCTGGGCTTGGAGCGCTGACATACGGGGCTTGGAGCGCTGACATACGGGGCTTGGAGCGCTGACATACGGGACCTGGGGACTTGCAAGAAAACTGGAAAGCGAAGCAGGAGAAAAGAGGAGTTTCTTAAGTCCCAGTCCTGCCCCCTCCTCCCCAGTTAGGCCTGCAAGTAGGAGCGGTGGGTGGGCAAAGCAGTGGCTGTGCACATGGACGTGTTAGCAGTCACGGTGGTTATACCCGCTACAGGACAGGGCAATTTGCTCTTTACTGCAGTGTAAGTGCTGGGCAGTAGTTTTGCCTTGGTCACAAAGGGCAGAAACTGGCCTTCAGTGACCTGCGTGTTTATAGAGAGCCAGGGATTTCAAAGTTGCGTTAGGGGGCAGAATACACAATTCTTGGTTAAATTAATGGGCACTGAATGTGCAAACCCCCAAGGCAGCTGGGAAAGTTCCCCCTGCCCCACAGGGTTTTCTCTGCTGAATCTCTGTGAGCTTTGCATAGAAATTTGCAAGTGCCTGAAGAATTGGCTGCAGGTGTCCCATTAGCCTGCTACTGCAGGTGGGCTCTGAATGAATCTCAGGTACCTGCCTGTCTTGGTAGTTGAGCAACAGCCTATTGCGGGTACAGGAATCCATTCCCCCAGCTACCCGTGTACCTGTCCTCCAGCAAACTCCTGCAGCCTGCTGCTTTCAAGTTGCCTTACACCCTCCTTCCCTGCACCCCTCCTCTCTTCCTTTTTGGGAGGGGTGTGTATGTGGCAGGGTGGCTACTGCTGTTGTGCAAGGCAGGGATCAGTGCACCCTTATTCTGGGCCAGGTCCCCACTTCTCTTGACCTGCTTTGTTTGTAGGCAGCTTCCTCCCTCCACCCCTTCATCTCAGCTAGCTGTTGAGGGTTTTGGGTGTGTGGGGGCCTCTGCTGCCCTGCCCCAGACAGGGCAGGGAGGAGAGACCCCCCCCTTCCATCTTCTTGGGGGCTACCTGGCCCTTTTTTCTTCACTGTGTAGGCCTAGACTCCACCATTCCTGCTGCTCTCCCTGGGGCAGAGGTAGTAAGGGGGCTGCTTTGGGGCAGCTCCTGGGGTCCTTTCTCCTCAGATTGCTTTGTGGTGATGGGGAGTTTTTAAGGAGCACACTTTCCATCTGGGTTCCTAGGTGGTGACTGGTGCAGCTTTTGTGGGGCACTGGGGGCAGGAGGTGGTTCACCTCCCCCTGGTTCCCCTGCCCCTGAATTTCTGCTGCTGCTGCCATTGCTCCCTCCCCAGTCTCAGCTGCTGCAGGGGCCCTTTCCATTCTTGGCCCCACTGCTTGCTTCCCTCCCCCTCCTTTGCTCTTCTGGGTCCTTCAGCAGGTGCTGAGGGCCTGCCACTCAGGTGCCTGTGGGCACACTGGTTCCCTTCCCCAGCCATGTCTTGCTGCCCCCCTGCATTTCTTGAACAGGCACCTCCTCACTGCCTGCCTTCCCTTCCACTGCTCCCCCCATCTCATGTGTCCGTGCTCCTTGCTGTTCTTCTGTTTGGTGCCTGAGCCTCCCCTTCTTTTTTAGTTACTCTCCCCCCATGCACCATTTCACTTCCCCCAGGTTCTTTAAATAACTTACCCCCTCACCTTCCCAGTGCCACCCTATTACCTTTCCACTACACCCTGGGGAGGCCCTTGTCAGTCCTAAGTCCCCTTTCTTTGGGCTGCAAGTACCCTATGCTCCGCCACGTTCTCTCCTTTCGCCGGCAGGTGCAAATCCAACTACTGCTGGTGGGGCGTGGGGAAGAAGCCCTAGAAGGGTCATTGCTGGTGCCCCATCAAGGGGTCCAATAGTGGGTATATTATACAGTGGGGGAGGCCCAGTCGTTTCACTCACGGTTGGACCGCATTTCTCTCTCTCATCATCTTTCTCGGGTCCACTCCTCCAGCATTCGGCCGGCCCCATTCTTAGACCACCACCAGGGCCAGCCTACTGGCATTTCAGCAACAGCCTGCTGGAGGACGTGGGCTTTGTAGCATCCTTCCGGGAGTTCTGGCTGGCCTGGCCTGGGTGGCGGTGCGCCTTTCCCTCAGCACGGCGGTGGTGGGATGTGGGGAAGGTGCACACGTGGCTCTTCTGCCACAGCTACACCCAGGGGGCCAGCCAGCAGAGGGATGCGGCGATAGAGCAGTTGGAACAGGAGGTTTTAAAGCTAGAGAGGCACCTGGCCACCGGCCCCAGAGATCCATCCCTCTGCGAGGCGTACCGGGAGAAATGGGAGGAACTCCAGGCCCTCGACTACCTTTGGGCCTGGGGTGCCTTTGTTCGTTCTCACATCCGCGGGAGATGGATTTTGGCTCCTGCTTCTTCTATGCCCTGTAGAAAAAGAGAAGGGACTAAAAAGCATATCGTCTGCCTTCTGGCGGAGGATGGCACCTCCCTCATGGATCTGGTGGAGATGTGTGAGAGGGCTTCTACACCTCTCTGTTCTCCCCAGATCCAACTGATGCCAAAACCTGCAGAGTTCTCTGGAACAAACTCCCAATGGTCAGCGTGGGTGACCGGGACCATCTCTCTCTCTGGCCAAGTTCTCAAAAGCCCTCCGTCTCATGCCCACCAACAAGTCCCTGGGCATGGACGGGCTGACTGTGGAGTTCTACCACATGTTCTGGGACATCCTCAGCCTGGAGCTTGCCAGTGTCTGGGCCAAGTCTTTGGAGAGCAGGGTTCTCCGTTGATCGTGCAGGCGAGCCATGCTTGCCTTGCTGCCCAAGAAGGGGGACCAGGGGTGAGGGGTGGGTGAGATGCACCCTCTTGCAGGACCCTGTTGAGGTAAACCCAAGCAGCAAAGTGACTCTCACCTCCTGAAGTACGCGACAGAGAGTACGTAGGGTGGAGAGCCCTGTGCATTGGGCAAGCACCAGAGGATCCACCCAGTCTCACCAGTCGTAGTCCAGGAGGTCTCTGATCCTGGTGACTTCTGCCAGGACCAACCTCTGGCGCACCAAGGGGGACTCCGCCACCTGAACATGTAGATGGGGATTGTGTAGCAGGGGATCTGCGAGGAGCCCCCACAGTGGCTCCCAAGGTCTTGCTTGCCGCAAGCAGCTTCCAGGTCCAGAGGAGGTCCTGGTAGAAGGCTGGCAGCCCAGAGAGGCCTTGCAGAAGACCTCTCAAATAAAGGAGTTGCTGGTCCTATCGGAGCCCTCGGAAGTGGTGAAGGAAAACGTGCGCCAGCGTGCTCCACGCTGGACTACCTGCATCATATAGGAGTCTCTGCAGGGCCCGGAGGCAGAGGACATGGACCCGCATGCGCAAACACGTCAGGCCCTGCCCTCCCTCCTCCAGGGGGAGATGGAGAACCCCTGCAGAGACCCATTGCAGTCCTGGCCAGAAGAACCGCAGCATCAGCTCTGACCAAACACTCTGCAGTTGAGCTTGAACAAACACTCTGCAGAAGCGTACAGCACCTGGAGAAACCCCACAAAGTGGGACCCAAAGCTGAAGGCCCGCAGGATGCCCAGGAGGTACCCGTGGTCCATCCGGTCAAACGCCTTCCCCTGATCCAAGGGGAGGAGGGCGAAAGACAGACCATCCCTACTCCCGAGCGGTAGAAGATCCCAGACCAGATAAAGGTTATCAAAGATGGTGCAGCCTGGGATGGTGTAGGTATGATTTGGATGGACCACGTCTGCCAGCACGGACCTCAGTCTCAGTGAGATGGCCTTGGCGATGATTTTATAGTCCATGCTGAGGAGTGAGACAGGATGCCAATTCCTCAGATTGCGGAGGTCCACCATTCTCTCACAGGGCTCCTGATTTTGATGGACTAAAATAATTCCCTGGAATTTGTTTGATATCTTTGGCCATTCACTCTGCTAATTCCATTTTTGCCTGTTAATTCCCATCATGCACCTCTCCCTGTGTACTTTGTGCTCCTTTCTCCTGGCTTCACAGGGTTAACAATTTGCAATTGCTGAGGAATCCCTGTTTGACTCTAACAATCCCTTGCTGCTGGCCAGGTGGCTGGATGGGGTTACTGCATTTCTCCCCTTGCTGATTCCTGTGTTGCCCAGGAGGTGCTGGTGTCTGGTTGGTAACGTAGCCGAGTCCAGGTTGAGTCTAAGGGTATGTCTACACTGCATTCCTCTTTTGAGAGAGGAATGCAAATGCAGCTGAGCGAAATTGCAAATGAAGCACGGATTTGAATTTCCCGTGCTTCATTTGCATAATCATGTCTGGGCACTTTTTTGAAATACCCTATTTCAAAAGAAAAAACGCAGTCTAGATGGGGTTATTTTGAAAAAAAAATCCTTTTCAAAATAACCCTTAAACCTCTTTTTATAAGGAGTAAGGGTTATTTCGGAAGAAGGGTTTTCTCTCAAAATAACTGTGTCTAAACAGTTTTTTTTTATCTCAAAATATGGTATTTCAAAAAAGCAGCCAGTCGCGATTATGCAAATGAAGCATGGGAACTTCAAATCTGCGCTTCATTTGCAATTTCGCTCAGCTGCATTTGCATTCCTCTCTCAAAAGAGGAATGCAGTGTAGACATACCCTCAGGGTTGTAACTTCCCTGCTTTAGGGGTTTTTTTACTTGCTACCCTTCTGTGAAATAATGTGACACCGACTCGTTTCTCTGTGTTTGATTTTCAGACAAACGCCTGGCGGAGCTCAGTAAGTTCCATCCCCCCAGTACAGCCCTTGTGTGACACTGTCTCCTGCTCTGTGTCTGTGCTCAAGGGTGTTCTTACCGATTTCTGTGTTTGGTTGCAGGGTGGATATGTGCCCCACTCTATGCAGGTACTGTACATACAGCTGGTATTTTAGCCCTGGTGAGACCCCATCACCCTCTAGCAGCTTTTGTTTCCTTTCCCTGTGCAGAGCATTTTCCTGGGACTTTCAGTGCTCAACAAATAGCAATATCAGCAGGGACACCCCAGGTTTATTGCAGAGGAGGGACAGGTCCCCATGGGACAGGCATCAGTACCTCCCACAGCTCCACGCAGCAGCTACCGACCCACCTAGGGCTCATCATGTCCTGGGCAGATTGCTCAGGTCAGTCTCCTGGGAAAACTGGACAGGGACCAACACTAGGGCCTGTCCACACAGCCCAGTAACACCCTGCTGAGCTGGGTACAGGCAGCCACATGCCAGCCCCGACCGCTGGCAGGGACACTGAGTTGTCAACCGCCAGAATTACTAAGGGTACATCATGTGCCACACACTACACTCAGAGCTTCCAGGCCCTGGGACAACCCCCAGAACAGCTGTGACCTACACTCAGCGCAATGCAGGGGTGGGGGGGACCTTGAGAGGTCACCTACTCCAGCTTTCCCCACTGGGGATGGCCTAGGCCCTGCCCAAGCAAGGTTTGTCCTCACAGCACCAATGTGACAGGATCCCACAGGACCCTAGCCCAGACCGACGCTGCCCTGAGAGCTAGAAAGTGTTTCCTCCTCTCCAGCCTCAGTCTCTCTGGCAGCAGCATGGGTCCATTGCTCTTTGGACAGGCCTCACCCTGCCTGCTGGGACACTGGAGGTGTCACCATGTGCAAGCACCTTGTGGGTCAGACTGAACTGCAGCAAAGCTGATCACTGTGGGCCCTGCCCTGAGCTAGCTGCACTGAGATCACTACTGTAATAGCTCAGCAGTGCACACAGCCCTAGTGCTGCCCCCTGCCGCTCCTGCCCTGCTCAAGGCACTGGCTCTATGTCACGGCATCCAGGTCAAGAGCTGCAAGGAGTCCTGGGTGGGAGAGGGATGAGTCGTAGCCCCAGCCCCTGATCCCAGGGCACAGCTGTGTCACAGAGCTCTCTGAGGGAGACATGTTCACCCTGACCCAGGAATCAGGGCTGGGAGCCCCACTGCCCAGGAGGCTGAGGGATGTCACTGCTGTGCCCTGGGAGAGAAGGGAGGGGCCCTGGCGCTGCTGTTCCTGCCCCAGGATTGGGGGGTAGGTGGGCATAGACAATGTCCCCGTGAACTGTGACAGGCAGACCTGGCTCACCCCTGATCATGCCCCGCCTTAGCCAGGGATAAAAAATTGCAGCCTGGGGAGAAGACTCTGGGTATGTCTGGCCAGTGGGGCTGGGCCAGTGGGGCTCGGGGCCTAGTCTCCTGTTTACACACAAGGGGTCTGTCTGCTCAGCCCGGAGCAGTGAGTCTCCGAGCCGGGGGGACAAACTTGGACTCTCAGGGCTCACGATATGGGGCTAAAACCACCTGTGTGATGCTGTGGCTGGACTGGAATCAGGCTCTGAAGCCTGGGATGGGGATTCACCAAAGAATCTATAAACGACAGAGGGTTGGAGCCCAAATGCCTGCCGGGCTATTTAGTGCTTGGGGCATGAACCCCTCCCCCCCAGCAGATTCTTGTCAATGCAGCTCTGGGACACGCTGCCCGGCTGTGTAGCCGAACCTGCCGTGTCTGCAGAGCCTGGTGTGAGACCCCCAGTGTGTCTGTCCCAGGGCTGGGCGAGGGGAGCCGGGGGGAGGCTGAGGCAGTCACTAGCTGGGGACACCTGCACCCCTGGGGCTCTGGGAGCGGCTCTGTGGCCAGGGCCCATGCTGGGAGACGCCGGGGCAGCGGCAGAGGGTCTGTGCCGCTCACAGGCCCCAGGGAACACACCGCTCTGGGCAGAGAGTTCAGGCTGGAGCCGAGTCTCCACTGGCAGACGGGTCTGTGGGCTGAGATCAGGGCTGGGGGGATTTTCCTGGCCAGGGCACATTTCACAGCCACTCTGGAGTCTCCCAGCTGGTGCCCTGAGCCCGGCCTGCCCATCACTGTGCATGGCTGGGGCTGGGGACAGTCCCTCCCTGCCAGTCACTGGGGTCTGGGCGCCTCAGCTGCTCAGGCAGGTTTGCAGAGGGGCTGGGGAATCGGGTGCAAATAGTTTTTCGGCAGAACAATTCGATCTGGGGTCCAATGAAACCGTTCCCAGCCCCAGGCTGTTTGCTGGCGAGTGTCCATGGACAGAACCAGGTGCCGCCGCTTCCCTTCCAGCCTGTAGCCCAGGGGCTGGGACCCAGCTGGGAGCCCCAGGTCCCATCCCTGTGTGGGGCGGGGCAGGGATGGGAATGTGGGTCCCCCCTCAGGTGGGGGCTGGAACCGCTGGGCTCCGGGGGTCTGACGTGGGGTCCCTCAGTCTCTGCTGCTGCAGATGCTCCCCATGTCTAAACACGGCCCTGGGCAGAGCATGGGGGTGAGACTGGCTCTGCAGCACAGTGGGGCGGTCCCACCTAGGAGCCCAGAGTCCAGCCCCCAGCCCCAGTGACCTGCAATTACTGACCCATAACTCAGTGAGGGGAGGGGCAAGGCCCCAGGACAGCAGTGTCTGAGGCCGTGGGAGCCGGGTTCCCTTGCACCGATGCAGCTGCCCCCGTGCAAATCCCTAGTGCAGCCACGTGGGTGTGAACTGGGACTGGCCCCCAGTGCAGCTTCTCCCAGGTGTGGGGGGGTCAGAAAGTGGGAAATTGCTCCCTCCCCTCGTCACTGCCCTCATTAGCAACAGCCCATTGGTTTGCAATTGCACCCCCCGCCCATCCTCCGGTGCCCTGCTCCTCCTAGGAGCCTCCCCTTCCTATGTCTGTCCTTACGCTCCCTCCCCTCGATCCCCCGGCACCTGCCCTTTCCCTTCCCCTCCCCACAGCCTCCTGGTGCCTCCCCCTTCCCTCACTGCCCTCCCAACGCCTGCCCCCTGCCGCCTCCTTCTCTGTGCCCACCCCCTCACCGCCTCTGCCCCAGTTCTCCTCATGCCCCTTTGCCACCTCACATGTGACCTCCTGACCCCCCTGCCTTCCTCATGCCCCCTCCTTTCACCCCCTCTGCCCCGGCACTGACCCCTCCCTCCCTCCCCCCTCCCTTTGTCTGCCCCTCCCTTCTCCCTTCTGTCCCCTGGCACCTGCCCCTTCCCCTGCCCTCTGGTGCCCTCCCTTCCCTTGTCCCCTTCAACCTCCAATAGCTGCTTCACACCTGGCCCCTTGTTGGCCCTCGTGCCTGTCCCACTCCAGGCTGCACCCCTGTGCCCCTGGCACCTCCTGCTTGTACCCTGTAGCCCCTGGCATCCACCCCTTCCCTTGGCCTCCCACCCCCTGGCACCTGCCCCTCCTCCCACCCCCTGTGCCCTCTAGCCCCTGGCATCTGCCCCACCTAGGCCTCAGCATGAGCCCTTCCCTCACCCACCTGTGCCTGCCCCTTTCCTCATATCCCCACCCCCTTTCACCTTCCCTTTAATTCTGCCCCTCCCCTCCCCTGCCTCCAGACACCTGCACCCTCCCCAATCCACTGGTGCCAGCCCCTTTGTGCTCCCCTCCCCTGGCCCCCTGGGCCCAACTCTCCCTGCTGCTTGCCCTGTGCAAGTCACCACCCTTGGCCCCCTTTGAGCCCCCTAATGTTTGCCCCTTCCCCTCCCTCCTCCTCTAGCCCATTGGTGCCCTCCCCTCTGGGTCCCTGCCCCTCCCCTCCCTCCCCTTCTCTTAACTTCTGCATCCTGCCCCTCACCTTGTGCTCTCCCTTCTCCACACCCAACTCTCTGCCCCCTGTGCTCCTCTGTTCCCTTGTCCCCACTCTGCCCCTGGTGCCTGCCCCTCTGCTCTCTGCCCTGCTTTATCTCTGCCCCTCTGCTCAGCCCCCTCCCTCCCCGGGACTGCTCCTTCCCTTGCCCATCTCTGTTCTCCTGGCACCCACCCTCATGCCCCTCCCCCTTGATAACCACCCTCCCCTTGCTGCCCTTTTGCCCCCTTGGGTCTGCCCCATCTCCCCTCACCTCTCTCTTTCCCCTTGTCACCTGCCCCGTCTCTCACCCCCTCCTTGCCCCTGGTGCCATGTGAGGCCTGGAGAATGTGGGCAGGTGTGGAGAGCGTGAGTCAGGAAGTGTCATTTCCCCTTCACTGCGCACAGGGGCCAGGGCACCCAATGACGTGACCAGGCAGCGAGACTGACCCACACAAGGCAGCGTTTCCTCATGCAGCGCAGTCGGCCGGCGGGACTCTGCCGGGGGGTGAAGGCCAAAGTCACAACATGGCTCAGAAAGGGCAAGATCCATTCACGGAGGGTCGCTCCGTCAGTGGATCTGAGCCAGGATGGGCAGGGATGCGCCAGCCTGATCTGAGTATCCCTAGTCTCTGTGCGCCAGACGCTGGGAGTGGGCGACAGGGCAGGGCTCACTAGACGATTCCCTCCTCTGCTCGTTCCCTCTGGCTGCTCCAGGCGCTGCAGTGGCAGGAGGCAGGACACTGGGCAGAGGGACCAGGGGTCTGGCCAATATGGCTGATTTTGCATAAATATTAATTATAATAATAACAACACAGTTAATACAGAAACTCCCCCAGACACTGGCCTGTCGCGCTAGCGATGTTGTGACACAAGGACCTTGGCAAATGATGGATTTTAAAAGTCTTGGCCTCCTAGGAAATGTGTTTTTCTATCCGGTTCCCAGGCACAAAGCAGGGCGCTGGAGCGAAGTCACTGACACACAGTCCCACAGACCCATGTTCTGGCTGCTGCTGTTTGCTGCACCACCGTTCCCTCTACTGCTCCGTCCCCAATGGCCCGGCCCCGGCACCTTCTGCTGCCCCCACACACACGTGCCCTCAGCCCATCCCTCAAGGTCCCACCAGCTCTGGGCGATGGCAGCTCTGAGTGGGGAACCTCGCGGCTAGTGCAGGCTGGGCTGCCTCTCCCCACACCCTGTCCCCAGCCGGGCTCAGCCCGGAGAGCTCTGTGACTGCAGCTCCAGCCGTCACTGAACACACCCCAAGGCTCCGTCTGGCCCAGGCAGCTCTGTCTCTGCACGGGAGAGAGGGACCGACAAACCCCTGGGCCACCCGCCCTCTCTTCACCGGCCCCTGGCAGCCCCACCCTGCTCCCCAGTGCAGGGCGGCTGAGGTGGCCAGGGCTTAACCTGTCACCGGAGGGGCCGGGCTCCAGCACGTTTGCTATTTTCCCAACTGAATTGCTGAGCCCAGAGGTGCCGGGGCTGAGAACTGAGGTCTCAGAGGGGCCAAGTGCGTCTGTATCTTTAAAAACCCTCAAAAACCAGCGAGTGGTCCTGTAGCACCTGAGAAACCAGCAACAAGTCTAGTCATCTCTCTGTTAGGCTGTAAGCCCAGAGGTGCCGGGGCTGGGAACTGACAAGCGCCGTGGGGCCGGAGCTGAGCCCTGGGCAAGCCCCAGCACAGATTCGGTGCTGAGGGTCCCCTCCCCCAGGCAGGCCCAGTCCAGCTCTGCTGCTGCCCGTCACTCAGTCACTAAAAGGGTCCCAACATTTCCTGACCCCACATGGCACCTCAGTGGTTTGTGCCCAGCCCCAGGCAGAAGGATCCCGGGCAGCCCAGCTCTGTGGGCCGGGCCCCAGGCAGGGCAGGCGTGTCCCTGGCAATACAGGTTGGGCCTGGCATCATCCCAATCTGGCTCCTCAAAAGCTCTTGGGGGGGAGGGGGAGCTCCCTCAGACCCTGTTTACACACTAGCGGGTCGGCCAGGGCAGCCGGACCAGCCCCACCAGCACAGAGACCAGCCAGGAGAGCTCGTCCGGGCCCTGCTGTCACACCCGCCCTGCGCTCTCAGGGGAGAGTCAGGAGCCGCCCAGCGGATCAGCAGAGCGTTCACATGGCCACAGCCCGTGTGTCTCCTGGGTGCACCTCAGTGCACATCATAAAATGTATTCTGCACATGGCTAGGAACAGTTGGAGGGAGCACTGGTGTACACACACCCCCCCGGGAGTCCTAGGGACACCCTGGCTGGAACCTGCCCCTCCCTTCACCCTCCTCTGTGCTCATGGTGCCTGTTCCTCTTGCCCCCATTAGCCCCCTTCTGCCCCTCTCATCTGCGCCTCCCGTTCCCTCTCACAGCATCAGCCTGTCCCCTCCCCCAGCCCCACTGACACCTTCCCACCCTCCCGGCTCCTCCTGCCCTTTCCCTTCACTGTCTCCCCTTGACCCCTGTTAGTCCTGGTGCCTGCCCCTCCTGCCCCATTGCTGCCAGCCCATCTGCTCCTCCTCTGCCCCCTGCCTTTAACCCCTCCCCAGTACCTCTCTCTGGCCCCTGGCACCCACCCTTCCCACCCACTGAGAATAAAACCTTCCCTCCCCATCTGCCCTGGTGCCTTCCCCATCCCTGTCCCGGCATTTGTCTCTCCCCACTCTGCCCCTTCTTGCTTCCCCTTTCTCCTCCTGCCCTGCCCCACTCCCCTCAGCATAAGACCCTTTCCTTTCCCCCACCCCACCCTGCTACCTGCCCCTCCTCACATTTCCTCCACCTTCCCCTTAGTTCTCCCCTGCCCCTCTCCCTCTGCCCCCCTGACCCTGCATCCCTCATCCCCCTCTAGCCCCTGGTACTAGCCCGTCTGGGCATTGCTCCTCTGCCTTCCTGAGGCCCCTCTCTGCCTTCACCTCTGTGAGAATCACAAAACTGGCAGGGACTTCAAGAGTCATTGAGTCCAGGCCCCTGCCCTCACGGCAGGACCAAGCACCAACCAGACCATCCCTGACAGGTGTGTGTCCAACCTGCTCTTCAATATCTCCAGGGATGGAGACTCCACAACCTCCCCAGGCAACTTATTCCAGTGTGTCACCACCCGGACAGCCAGGAAGTTTTTCCTAATGTCCAACCTCAACCTCCCTTGCTGCAGTTTAAGCCCATTGCTGCTTGTCCTGCCCTCAGAGGCCAAGGAGAACAATTTCCCCCTCCTCCTTGTGACACCCTTTTAGGTACTTGAAAACCGCTCTCATGTCCCCTCTCAGTCTTCTCCTTTCCAAACTAAACAAGCCCAATTCCTCCAGCCTCCTCCTAGCTCATGGTATCTCGACTTGCATCATTCTTGTTGCTCTTCTCTGGACCTCTCCAATTTCTCCACCTCTCTCCTGAAATGTGGGGCCCAGAACTGGACACAAGACTCCAGCTGAGGCCTGATCAGCGCAGAGCAGAGCGGAAGGACGACTCCTCGTGTCTCGCTCACAGCGCTCCTGGGAATCTGCCTCCCTGGTGCCTGCTCTTCCCTTTGCCCCTCTGCCTGCCTGGGGTCTCTTCCCTGGGCCCCCCTTTGGGTCCTGTGGTGTTGGCCCCACCCCATCTCTGCCGCACTGGTGCCCACATCTCCTCCCCCCTCTGCCTCCCTCGGGCCTGCCCTTCCCCACACCCCTCTGTCTGCGCCTCTGCCCCTTCCTCCCCTCTGCCCCTGGTGTCCACCCCTCCCTCTGCCCTCCTTGCATCTGCCCCTCCACCCAGCCCTCCTGGGGCCTGCCCCTTCCCTCACCCCTCTGTCCCCTTGTGCCTGCTCCTCTTGCCCCACATTGGCCCTATGGTGGCTCCTCCCCTCCTCCTCTCTCCCATCATCTGTCCCTCCCCTTCCTCTCCCAGCATTACCCGCCCCTCCCCACTGGCAGCTTGCCACCCCTCCCCGCTCCCCTGCCCTTTTCCCCTCTGTGTCTCCTCACAGGCAGAGGGGCCCTGACCCTCAGACAATAACACCCCCGCACAGCGATTAACGGGGGCAGGTTAATTTCCGCTGACCCCAGGACCCGCCCCTGCCCCGGCCCTGACTCTGTGACTCTCTCCCCAGTGGACGTGACGCTGGATCCAGACACGGCAAATCCCGAACTCGTCCTGTCTGAGGATCGGAAACGTGTGAGACGCGGAGACACGTACCAGGATCTGCCTGACAACCCCAAGAGATTTGATTGGTGTCGCTGTGTGCTGGGCGCCGAGGGGTTCGCGGGCGGGAGGCGTTACTGGGAGGTGGAGGTGGGAGACAAGACACGCTGGGCCCTGGGGGTCTGCAGGGAATCTGTGAACAGGAAGGAGGGGGCAGCGGAACCTTCATACACACCTGGGCGCGGATACTGGGTCGTGGGGCTGAGCTATGGTACATACCAGGCCTGCACCTCCCCCCCGACCCCCCTCCCCCTGAGCACCAGGCCCAGCCGGGTGGGGGTTTTCCTGGACTACGAGGCGGGCGAGGTCTCGTTTTACAATGTGACTGACAGGTCCCATCTCTTCACCTTCACCGGCACCTTCTCCGGGACGCTGCGCCCGTATTTCTACACTGGTTACAACACGGCTCCCCTGACCATCTGCCCGGTGCCGGCCCAGGCGGGAGGGAATCCCTGCCCCTGACAGAGACCCCGCGGCACCCACTGGCCCCTCCCAGCGCTGCGGCTCTTCCCCCAGGGCAGGGCCAGTTACCTGGACATTTTGTGCCAACCGGTCACTGCCCCTTTCCCTTTGCAACTGGAGCTTCCAGTGGAAAACCGGACGCCTGGCAGCCCAGGCCGGGTGAATGGGACCCCTGACTGCAAAGAACCCAGGCTGCCTTTCCCCCCGTGTTTGCTCCACCCCAGCACAGGGTGAAACTGGTACAAAACACGGCCAGACAGCAAGTGGGGTTTGCTGCCCTCACCTTGCCCCATCCCCTGCCCCAGATGAGGGGAGGGACTTTCACTCCTGTCAGTTTTCTACTGCTGTGAAATCTCAGTGTCAAAATGAAAGAAAAATGTCTTCTAATTTAGAAACTGTTGTTGTTGTAACCAGGTGTCAGCACAACAACTTTTCCTTTATGTTTCAACAGCTTTTTATTAAAAATCTATTTTTAAAAATGGAATGCTTGACCTTCATTCTTCCTCACGTCAATATGGACATTTGACGGGTTTATATTTGTATACATCCTTTGTATTTCAGCTGCGGCTTTTCAAGAAACCCAATTCCTGTTTTCATTGTCAGACTGTTCACTGACAATGTCCATGTGTAACAGCACAGGTGTCATAACCAGCACAGCGACACACATGTGTGACTCTCCCTCACTCTCTTGTCTTGACGGGCTCTCTCTAGAAAGCAGGGCACATACATCCCATACAGCACTGCACCTTCGAACATTCATAGGTGAAAAAAACCACAGAATGAATTAACCAATCTCATTAGATCCACGATTTTGTAATATTGAACTTCTGGCTGCATTAATTCATGCAATTTTCAACTTTCTAGCCACATATCATTGGTAATCAAGATATGGCCCCTCCCTGCCTGCTCCTGCATCAATTAACACCACACAGTCCCCAACCTCACAAGCTGTCTTCCTCTCCATAGAAATCTCTGCTGCAATATCCTTTTATTTTATTTTTCTGTAGAAATATTATTCGCAGCCAGTGTGCACTGTTGATTTCAGTGCAGTGTCGGGCTCTTCATGTCCTTGGTTTTAAAAACACAACAAATGTAGTTTGGTAAAGAAACAGAGAAGGGATCCTTTTACTGAGTCATCACAAATTAACTTACCGTATTTTAGTGAATATAACATGCGCCAGGATCTGCCCAACACCCCAGGGAGATTTGAGAAATATCTCATTGTCCTGGGCGCCGAAGGGTTCGCAGGCGGGAGACATTACTGGGAGGTGGAGGTGGGGGACAAGACAGGCTGGGACCTGGGGGGTCTGCAGGAAATCTGTGAGCAGGAAGGGGCAGGTCACACACACACCTGGGCGCGGATACTGGGTCGTGCGGCTGAGGGACGGGGGATACGAGGCCCTCACCTCCCCCCCGATCCCCTCCCCGTGAGCGCCAGGCCCAGCCGGGTGGGGATTTTCCTGGACTACGAGGCGGGCGAGGTCTCATTTTACAATGTGACTGACAGGTCCCATCTCTTCACCTTCACCGACACCTTCTCCAAGACGCTCCACCCTTATTTTCATCCTGGTTACGATGCGGCTCCCCTGACAATCTGCCCGGTGCCGGCCCAGGCAGGAGGGAATCCCTGCCCCTGACAGTGACCCCGTGGCACCGACTGGCCCCTCCCAGCGCTGCGGCTCTTCCCCCAGGGCAGGGCCAGTTACTGCAGGTACCTGGACATTTTGTGCCAACCGGTCACTGCCCCTTTCCCTTTGCAACTGGAGCCTCCAGTGGAAAACCGGACACCTGGCAGCCCAGCCTAGGCCGGGTGAATGGGACCCCCTGGCTGGAAAGAACCCAGGCTGCCTTTTCCCCCTGCCCTGGGCTTGCTCCACCCCAGAACAGGGTGAAACTGGTACGAAACGCAGCCAGACAGGGGATGGGGTTTGCTGCCCTCACCTTGCCCCATCCCCTACCCCAGATGATGGGGGAAGGGACTTTCACTCCTGTCAGAGTTTTCTACTGCTGTGAAATCTCAGTGTCAAATATGAAAGAAAAGACGTCTTCTAATTTAGAAACCTGTCATTGTAACAAGCAGTCAGCACAAGAACATTTTCCTTTACATTTCAACAGCTTCTTATTAAAAATCTATTTTTAGAAATGGAATTTTTGTCCTTTTTCTTCCCTCACATCAATATCGATATTTCACTTGTTTACAGAGCATTGTGTGTATTTCAGCTGTGGCACTTCAAGCAATCCAAAACCTTTCTGTGAACCCAATTCATTATGGCATTGTCAGACTGTTCAGTGACAATGTCCATGTGTCATATCCAGCGCAGCTGCACAATGTCCGTGTGCAGCTGCTCCCTTGCTCTCTTGCCTTGACCAGCTCTCTCTAGAAAGCAGGGCTCATACACCCCATACTGCGCTGCACCTTTGAACATTCATAGGTGAAAAAAACCATAAAATGAATTAACCAATCTCGTTAGATCCATGCAATTTGTAATATTCTTTGAACTTCTGGCTGCATTAATTCCTGCGATTTTCAACTGTCTAGCTACAGATCATTGGTAATCAAGACATGGCCCCTCCTTGCCTGCTTCTGCATCAATTAACACCACTCAGTCCCCAGCCTCGCATCCTGTCTTCCTCTCCATAGAAATCTCTGCTCCTCCATTTCACCCCTCCTCCATTGCACCCCATCCCCTGCCCCTTTGCACCCTCCCCATTGCACCCCATCCCTTCCTCATTACACCCCTCCTCCATTGCACCCCATCCTCCTCCTCAGAGATGGGCCTGCGGGCCGTAGTTTGCCCAGGCCGGCCTTAGTGTGGTGGTGAGTTGTGTGGTGCATCACACCACAGCAACAGTTAGGAGGCGCCCCTCCCATGGCCTCCCCAGGGTTTATGAAAATCAGCTTCTGAATATGAACATGCATAACCCAAAGATGCTTTAGATTCGGTGCCTCCCGTAACAGATCGATCTGACACTTACGACCTGCGGAATCAGTGTGTCCTCTGTGTGTGACTGTATCATTCTTGAATGTGAAGCTAGACACATGAAATGCTAAGTGCTAAGAAAGAAAGAAAGAAAGAAAGAAAGAGAGGAGAAGAAAGAAAGAAAGAATTGGGTTCTTCCAATGTGCTTTTTTGTCCCAGAGTCTCTAGGGGTCCAGGAGGTGCAGAGCAACAAAAAACAAACCACTTGCATGAATTTTGGTCTAACCAAAGGTGGGCAATTGAGGAGAAAGTTACCCAGATTCACCTTTGTTTTTAAACAGAAATCTTGAAGGAAAGGAGGGCTGAGGCCCTGTAGCTTTCTGCCCCAGTGTGGCTGGCTTTGGGGAGAGCAGGTAGGAAGAGGAGGAGCCACTGGAAGCCCTTAGCCCTATGGGGAAAGAGAAATGGGGAAACTCCATTACTGGAGAACATGGGTATCAATTCCCCTGCCTTCTGCATGCTAAGCAAGCCCTCTACCATTTGAGCTAATTCCTCTACCTGTGAGCAGTGCTCCTGCTCCACCCACCTTGTTCCAGACCCTACAATGTCCCTGCAGCTGCCCCAGGCTCCTTTCTGAGAAATCTACAGGTGGGGCTGTTTGCTGTGGGCTGGCGAGCTTGACCGTGGTGCTTATCATACCAGGGTGCTGTGTTTGAGTGCTGGCCACTGGATGCTCTCAGCAACCCAGCCTGTCTTCATTTAGCTGACTGCCATGGCCAGTTGACCCCAAACAGAGACAGGTTATCATAGAATCATAGAATACTAGGACTGGAAGGGACCTCGAGAGGTCATCGAGTCCAGTCCCCTGCCCTCATGGCAGGACCAAATACTGTCTAGACCATCCCTGATAGACATTTATCTAACCTACTCTTAAATATCTCCAGAGATGGAGATTCCACAACCTCCCTGGGCAATTTATTCCAGTGTCTGACTACCCTGACAGTTAGGAACTGTTTCCTAATGTCCAACCTGAACCTCCCTTGCTGCAGTTTAAGCCCATTGCTTCTTGTTCTATCCTCAGAGGCCAAGATGAACAAGTTTTCTCCCTCCTCCTTATGACATCCTTTTAGATATCTGAAAACTGCTATCATGTCCCCCCTCAGTCTTCTCTTTTCTAAACTAACCAAACCCAATTCCTTCAGTCTTTCCTCATAGGTCATGTTCTCTAGACCTTTAATCATTCTCGTTGCTCTTCTCTGGACCCTCTCCAATTTCTCCACATCTTTCTTGAAATGCGGTGCCCAGAACTGGACACAATACTCCAACTGAGGCCTAACCAGCGCAGAGTAGAGCGGAAGAAAGACTTCTCGTGGCTTGCTCACAACACACCTGTTAATGCAGGTTAAGTGGTTTTCAGGGAGCAGTAGGGTGGGACTAGGGCCTAGGATGTGCAGGGCCAGCCTGCTGGGAGGGGGCTCCAGCCTCCTCCTTTCCTCCCTCTCTCAGCTACTTTCTTCAGTGGGGGCTGGCCAGCTGCCTTCCCCAGCAGCAGGCACCATGGGTGAAAGTGGGGCTGGAGAAAACAAGCCCCGGCCCCAGCCCCGGCCCTTGCTGCCCAGGCCCAGCCCCACGGGAGCCAAGCCCCCACCCATCACCATGGGGAGGTGGGGCTGTGCCACAGGGAGGCAGGAGGGCTCATGGTCCCCGCCTCCCTGGAGCCTATAGTAGGTGTTCTGGCGGGCAGAGAAAGGGCTTACAGGGAACCGTGCATAGGACACCGCCTCATACCCAACTATAGAACAATCCTTTCCCACTGTGGCGTGGAAGTCTGGTCCTTTTACTGGGGTGTCGTGGAGAGCAGCAGACTCATATCTGGGCCATCATCGTTACGATCTATCTCCTCATTCATCATAGGCGGAGTGTTTTGAAAGACTGGGGTAAGTATTAGTACAGAGGGTCCCGCAGTGCTATGCACAGAAGTAAAACAGAAACTTGGAGAAGTGACACCACAAACGAGGCCTTTCCATATAATTTTATGTTGTGAATTGTCCCTCCAGACATATGATAGGTTGCCCTTCATGCTGGTTGTCAACCCCTAGTAAGTTTCTCCTTTCCCGTAGTTGAGATAGACTGATTTATTTCCTTATAACCTATTGAATGGAAGGTAGCCAATTTATCCAAAGGGTGCATCTACACTCCAGGCCTGAACTCAAAATCACGATGCAATTTGAGCTACGTCAATTGCATATCCTCTTTCGAAATAGCTTGTATCAAAATAAGGAGTGTCTACACTGCACTTACTTCAAATAGAGCCCTCTTCCTCTGACTTCCCTTCCTCCTTGTACAATGAGGGTTACAGGAGTCGGGGTAAGAAATCCTCCAGCTTGACAGGATTTTGACAATATTTTGAAATAATGGCCTGCTGCATAGACACAGCCGAAGTGCTTTTGGAATTGCACTAGTCATTTCAAAATAGTGTTGCAGTGTAGACACACCCTCAGTTGTTGATGTGTAGCTGTGTGTTGGCTTGTAAATGTTGCACAGCCAAAACACAGCAGTATTTTGTATTTTGCAAGGGCTTTTACACATGAGCCACATTCAAATTAAATGACAGTCTAACCTGGTCCATTAGAATGTCATTCTCAAGACCGGGGCTGCTAAGATGCTCTTCTAAAACCAGAGTGTGCCCCTGCCCTGGCTTCATTTCTTTTGTCCAAAAATGATGTTTTTGCCCCCTCCCCACTGGCGTCCTGTTCCCCTGCCCTCAACCACTGTTGTCCTCTCCTCCTAGAATCATAGACTCACAGAGCTGGAAGCGAGTTCAGCCCCCAAGGCAGGATCAATCACAACTAAATCAACCCAGCCAGGGCTTTGTCAAGCTGAGACTTAAACACCTCCACATCCCAGTGCTTCACCACCCTCCTTAGTGAAATAGTTTTTCCTAATATCCAACCTAGACCTCCTCACTGCAACTTGAGACCATTGCTCCTTGTTCTGCCATCCGTCACTACTGAGAACAGCCTTTCTCCATCCTCTTTGGAACCTCCTTTCAGGAAGTTGAAGGCTGCTCGCAAATCCCCCCTCACTCTTCTCTTCTGCAGACTAAACAAACCCAAATCCCTCAGCCTCTCCTCATAGGTCATGTGCTCCAGCCCCCTCATCATTTTGGTCACCCTCCACTGGACCCTCGCCAATGCGTTCACATCCTTTCTATAGTGGGAGGCCCAGAACTGGATACAATACTTCAGATGTGGCCTCACCAGAGCCAAATAAGGGGAATAATCACTTCTCTGGATCTGCTGGCAATGCTCCTTCTAATGCACCCTAATTAGCCTTCTTGGCTACAAGGGCGCCCTGTTGGCTCATCTCCAGCTTCTCAGCCACTGTAATCCCCAGGTCCTTTTCTGCAGAACTGCTACTTAGCCAGTCAGCCCTCAGTAATAAAGCTTGGGATTCTTCCGTCCCAAGTGCAGGACTCTGCACTTGTCCTTGTTGAACCTCATCAGATTTCTTTTGGCCCAATCCTCTAATTTGTCCAGGTCACTCTGGACCCTATCCCTGCCCTCCAGGGTATCTACCTCTCCCCTAGCTTAGTGTCATCTGCAAAGTTGCTGAGGTGCAACCCATCCCCTCATCCAGGTCATTAATAAAGATGTTGAACAAAACTGGCCCTAGAACCGATCCTTGGGGCACTCCGCTAGAAACCGACCGCCATCCTGACATCGAGCTATTGATCACTACCCGCTGGGCCCGACCTTCTAGCCAGCTTCCTATCCATCTTACAGACCATTTATCCAATCCATATTCCCTTAACTTGCTGGCAAGAAAGGACCACAGCAGACTCATGGTGTGTGCGGAGCAGACTAAATACCCACCAAGCAGCCTTGCAGATTCATTTGTGCAAGAGGGCTTCACTGAAGCAAAGAAGTTCTCTTCATCAGAGGAGCCATTCTGCTGCTCAGGTGGGTCTAGTAGGGATCCATCTGTGGTCTGATGTAGTCAAGACCTGTATTGGGAAATAAATTAATGAGAACTAATATAAAAACTGGGATTAGTTATGAAACAAAATAAATAACATTACAGAAAAATTGTGTGCTGCCAACTAAAGTGCCATAAGATCCAATTGGCTCTTTTAAATCAATTCAAGGATAAACCTGCTTTCCCTCATAACATTTCAATGTAGAACTAAACATGTGATAAATGAATTAAACATACGTGTTTTATTTTTAACATTTAAATATTAGCTAGTAAGAAAAAACATTCTCACCTAAAAACAACCAGTCACACTGAAAACTTTCTTAAGAGAGGCAGCCGAGTGAGTCTGTAACAGGAAAACCTTAAAAAACAACAGATAGTCTAGTAGCACCTTAAAGACTAACCCAACATGTAGATGGTATCATGAGCTTTCGTGGGCACAGCCCACTTCTTGTCACTGTTTTGTTTCAGGCCAATTCCACAAGCCAAATACACAGAGAAGGGTTGGAACTTAATTTCATTGACAAGTTTAATTCTTATGCAAATGATATGAACAGGGACATCGGCTGGCTCACATACTACCTTCCGCATCCTAATGACTTAACCAACCAGCCAAACAATGAAGGTGCTAATTGTTTTTATCAGCCCCTGGTAACTATTTGAACCATCTACTCATTTTCTGTCTTTTCCCCCTCCTTTTTTCCCTCTTTTTTCCCTCCCCCTTCCCCACCTTATTTATTCTTGGATCTGGAATTCTAAAACTCCAGTCATCTGAAGAAGTGGGCTGTACCCAAAAGCTCATGATACCATCTACATGTTTGGTTAGTCTATAAACTGCAACCAGACCCTTTGTTGGCTTTTTCTGTAACAGACTAACTCGGCTACCCCTGAAGCTCATTGTTAATTAAGTTAAATACAGGGTGTTTTTTTTAACAAAAACAAAAGTAGAAAGCACAGAACCACTACTTACATGTTAATTTTGAGTGCTGGAAACACATTTCTCATGGCCCCTTCCCCTTGTTCATTCAGTAGCCACAGAATTCTCTCCACAGTCATGAACACAGAGTTCCATCTTGTCTGGTTTGGCCAAATGAACTGTAGCTTGTATTCTGCTTCCACGTCCAGTTTAATTCCACAGTGCTTGGCATTTGGCAAAAGTGGACCCGCCAGCAATTGAGGCCTAATCAGCGCAGAGTAGAGCGGAAGAATGACTTCTTGTGTCTTGCTCACAGCATTCCTGTTAATGCATCCTGGAAATATGTTTGCTTTTTTTACAACAGTGTCACGCTGTTGACTTATATTTAGCTTGTGGTCCACTATGACCCCTAGATCCATTTCTGCTGTACTCCTTCCTAGACAGTTGCTTCCCATTCTGTACGCGTGAAACTGATTGTTCCTTCCTAAGTGGAGCACTTTGCATTTGTCCTTATTAAACTTCATCCTGTTTACCTCAGACCATTTCTCCAGTTTGTCCAGATCATTTTGCATTATAGCCCTGTCCTCCAAAGCAGTTGCAACCCCTCCCAGCTTCATATCATCTGCAAACTTAATAAGCGTCCTCTCTATGCCAATATCTAAATCGTTGATGAAGATATTGAACAGAACCCAAAACAAACGCTTGCGGAACCCCACTTGTTATGCCCTTCCACCATGACTGAGGACCATTATCCAGCCAGCTATGCACCCACCTTATAATAGCCCCATCTAGGTTGTATTTCTCTAGTTTATTGATAAGGTCATGTGAGACCATATCAGATGCCTTACTAAAGTCTAGATACACCACGTCTCCCTTATCCACAAGGCTTGATATCCTATCAAAGAAAGCTATCAGGTTGGTTTGACTTGATTTGTTCTTTAGAAATCCCTGCTGACTGTTACCTATCACCTTATTATCTTTCAGATGTTTGCAGATGAATTCCTTAATTACTTGCTCCATTATCTTCCTTGGCACAGAAGTTAAACTAACTGGGCTGTAGTTTTCTGCGTTGTTCTTATTTCCCTTTTTATAGATGGGCACTAGATTTGCCCTTTTCCAATCTTCTGGAATCTCTCCCGACCTCCATGACTTTTTGAAGATGATAGCTAAAGGCTCAGTTATCTTCTCTATCAGCTCTTGAGTATTCTAGGGTGCATTTCATTAGGCCTTGGTGACTTGCAGACATCTACATTTTCTATGTAATTGTAATTAATCATTACAATGATAAAATGTTAGAAATGCATGCAGGTGAATGTGGACAAAATAAATACATTTCTGTAATTTGACTCCTGCATTTAAATTTGGTCACTCTTCAGCTTTATAAATTAAAGCTTTGACTACATTTAAATTCCTGATTTGAAATATCACTGTATAGTATATGCATGTATATAGTATATAATATACATACATACATAAGTAGATATGCATATATAAAATGCACATGATATTTGTATGTGTGTGTAAAATAACGATGCCCTATGATAACTTGGGGGGTTAACCATAGATTTCCATAGGGCGCCCTGCACATGCAGCTGGTGCGGCTGTGGAGAAAGAAGAGAAGTGGTCAGTTCTCCCTGGGGACACAGGGGTGAAGCCCAGCCGCCCCCCCCCCGCGAGGTGAGGATGACCGTGCCCTGCACCGTCAGAGCCGCTCTCTAGTGCAGAGATCATGGATGGTGGAGGCCTCACCCCAAACCTCAATGAGGTCCATGGTCTCCGCCCAAGTCCAGGATGGCGCTCGCCTTCTCCAGCCCCTGGCTGGCTCTTGGGAGTTGGGGGACTGGGCAGTGGAGGGCTGGCTGGATCTGGCTGCCCGGCTCATTTTGGGGCCGCTGTGTCAGGGTCAGTGACTGCTGGCTCTGTGCTTGCAGGCCTGGAGCTGGTACATACAGTGTGGCCAGAGTCTACCCCTTTAAGGGCTTCCGGGGCTGGGGGAGAGGAGAGGAGTTTTCCTGGTTTGGCCCAGAGTGGCCACCAGGGCTATGTCTACACTGGCGGCTTCTTGTGCAAGGGTTCTTGTGCAAGAAGTCTTGCGCAAGAAAACATCCACACCGCCATGTGTGCGCTGTGCTTTTGCGCAAGAGTGCCCATGGCAGTGTGGACGCTCTCTTGCACAAGAAAGCTCTGATGGCCATTTTAGCCATAGGGTTTTCTTGCATAAGAAATCCCTGCCGCGTCCATACTGCCCTCTTGTGCAAAAGCTCTTGTGCAAGAGGGCTTACGCCTGTTAAAAAGAGTGTAGCTCTTGTGCAAGAAGCCGTCTCTTACCACGCCCCGTGCTGTAAATTTCCTTGCGTAGGGCGGGCAGTGTGGACGCTCTGCGGTTCTTGCGCAAGAACGGCCATACTTGTGCAAGAAGCCGTGAGTGTAGACATAGCCCAGGGTTCCTGGGAAGGGCTGGAGGCCCTCTATTTCGAAATTAGTGTCTACACAGCGCTTATTTCAATTAGCTATTTCGAATTTGGCATTATTCCTTGTAGAATGAGGTTTAACTAATTTGAATTAAGCACCGTGCTATTTCAATTTTATTTCAAAATAGCTGTTTGCCTGTATAGCTGCTATTAAAGTTAATTCAAAATAACAGCTGTTACTTCAAATTAACTTTGATGTGTAGACATACCCTGAGGCTACATCTACACTGGCGCGTTCTCATGCAAAAACTCTTTTGCGGAAGAGTTCTTCTGCAAAAACTCTTCCAGAAGAGAGCGTCTACACTGGCATGTGCTTTTGCACAAGAGCATCCATGCCAGTGTAGACGCTCTCTTGCGCAAGAAAGCTCCGATGGCCATTTTAGCCATCGGGCTTTCTTGCGCAAGAAATTCATGTTGCCTGTCTACACTGGACTCTTGCGCAAGAACAGTTGTGCAAGAAGGCTTATTCCTGAGCGGGAGTGTCAGAGTTATGGCGCAAGAAGCCCTGATTTTATACATTAGAATGTCTGTTTACTTGCGCAAGAACACACGGCCAGTGTAGACAGGCAGCAAGTTTTTTGCGCAAGAGCAGCCGCTTTGGCGCAAGAACGCCAATGTAGACACAGCCTGAATGTCTAGCCCACACCACTCCCTTACTGCAACACCCTCACTACTACTGGCTGGGTGCTAACTCCAGTAGAGTCAGCGGCTATGTCTACACTGGCAGCTTCTTGTGCAAGAACACATCCACACTGCTACGTGCGAGCTGTGCTTTTATGCAAGAGCAGCCATGGGCAGTGTGGATGCTCTCTTGTGCAACAAAGCTCTGATGGCCATTTTAGCCCTAGAGCTTTCTTATGCAAGATACCCCTGCTGCGCGTCCACACTGCCCTCTTGCGCAAGAGCTCTTACAACTGTTAGAAAAATGTGTAGCTCTTCCGGAAGAAGCCCTCTCTTACCGCGCCGTACTGTAACACTTCTTACACAAGAGCAGGCGGGCAGCGTAGATGCTCTGCAGAAGAACAGCTGTTTTTGTGCAAGAAGCCACAAGTGTAGACATAGCCAGCATGTGCACAGGCATCAAGCTAGGAACTTCCCCTCCCCAAGGGCTGTGTGGATGTGCCTGCAATTGAACTAACACATTCTTAACTCACAGTGAGGGCATCCACAGCCACATACAGACTTGCACCAAAACCACAAAAGATGGGAACTAACCCCAGGCTGCGTCTAGACTGGCAAGTTTTTCTGCAAAAGCAGTTGCTTTTCGCAATAACTGCCAGCTGTCTACACTGGCGCTTGATTTTCGCAAAGCACTGATGTTCTACTGTCCGAAATCAGTGCTTCTTGCGCAAATGCTTTGATGTTCCCGTTCGGGCAAAAGCCCTTTTCGGAAATGTTTTTACGCAAGAAAATGGCAAAAATGGCGATCGGGCTTTCTTGCAAAACACGCGTCTAGATTGGCACGGACGCTTTTCCGCAAAAAGTGCTTTTGCGGAAAAGAGTCCATGCCAATCTAGACGCTCTTTTCCGCAAATGCTTTTAACAGAAAACTTTTCCGTTAAAAGTATTTGCGGAAAATCATGCCAGTCTAGACGTAGCCCCATTGTGTTAATGCAGTGACACTGTGGCAACGTCTACACAGCTTCCCTCTTCTGCAAAAGCCAATTCAAATGAAGCACAGATTAGCATATTGCCATGCTTCATTTGCATAATTAGGAGCCATTTTTGCACAAGAGGTTTTTGTGCAAAAAGGAACCATCTACACAGCTCCTTTTTGTGCAAAAAACCCATCTTGCGCAAGAGCCATTCTTCCTGAAAAAATGAGGAAGAATGGCTCTTGTGCAAGAGGGGGGTTTTGCGCAAAAAGGTGCTGTGTAGATGGTGCCTTTTTGCACAAAAATCTCTTGTGGAAAAATGGCTTCAAATTAATTATGCAAATGAAGTGTGGCAATATTCTAATCCGTGCTTCATTTGCATAAAGGCTTTGTGCATGAGGGAAAGCTGTTTTCATAGTCTCTGTGTGCAGAGGAGCCTTGGCTTGGCTGTGTCTTGCTGAACATCTCACCTCCTGCCTGAGTCCAGCCAGGCTCCAGGGACTTCCTGGATTTCGGTCAGAGGCAGCTTGTGTGAGCTAGAGACAAGCCGTGAACCCGGCAGCAACTCACTGATAAGCAGCCGCCCTTGAGCTCAAAGGTGATTTATGGTAACTCATCTAAGCCTTATGGCATCACAGTCTAAAGGCCACAGCCCAGCCCATGTACAATGCCAGCCACAGGTCGGAAGGAAGAACTTAGGTTTAAACTTCATAAAACTCCAGAGACAAAAGGGAGAGAAACAACCTGACCCAACCCCCACCCCATTCTCACTGCCCCAGTCTTCTCCTGCCATATTGTCTCCTTGGGCCAATGCTGAGCCCATACCCACAGCGGGGCTGGTGCTGCTGGGGGTTAATAGGAGCCAGGGCTCCACGCTGGGTGTGCCTGACTCTGGGGGGAGGTGCATCAGCTCGGAGAGCAGGGACACTGGGGATTTCTCAGCACACGGAGCTGCACCTGCTGAAGTCCCCAGGGACCAGCGACCTGCTTCTCTGCACAGGACTCTGTGCCGCCAGGACTCCCTGCAAATGTTCCCACCTGCACGTCTGCTGCCCTGGGGCTAGATCCCAGCGGGTTGTACCCTGGATCCTTTGACCTCAGCTGCCTGCCAGTGTGTGGGGCCTCATTCAGTTCTGCCATTGGCAGGAGACTGATTAGAGGAGCCAGGCAGAGTAACAGATTCGTTATCTGGCATGTTTGGGGATGTCGGATAGTCAACTCTTCTGGCTAATTATGAGCTAACCAGAGTATGCGCGGGAGGATGAGGGCTCTGGCTGGGGTGGTGGGCTCTGGAGTGGGGCCACAGATGCGGGGTTGGGGGGTGTGATGGGGGCTCCTGGCTGAGGCTGGGGTCTGGGCTGTGAGAGGGGCTCTGGGCGGTACCTAGGACCCTATGGCCTGGAGTGGAGACAGTGCTCAGGGTGGCTTCTGGGAATCTCTGTCTTCCTCTGCCAGCTTCTGGTAGTCAGAGGTTTAGGGTCACCCTCTGCAGAGTGTTCCACCCTGCCCATGCTGGCTAGTGCCATTGATGGACCTGTCCTCCATGAACGTATCCAGATCTTTTAAAACTCTTTATACTTTGGGCCATCACAACATGCCATGGCAATGAGCTTGACATTATTTGTGCATTTTGTGATAAAATATTTTCTCTGGTTTGTACTAAACCAGTGGCCCATTAATTTCATCAGGTGACCCTTGGTTTTTGCAGTGTAGGAAAGGTAAATAACACTTACTGCTTTTCCACACTGCTCATGATTTTATTTCAGAGATGTGTCCACCAGAGCTGGACCGCGTTGTCAGGCTGCCCAAGTACCATGGATTTATATAGCAGCACAATGTCATTTTCTGTCTTATTTTCTATCCCTTTCCTAATAATCCCTAACATGCTGACAGCCATAGGTTTGCTGCTGCACAAGGAGTGGAAGATTTCAGAGAATGACTCACAGTGACTCTAAAATCTTTCTGGCATGTCAGCTAATTTAAAACCCACCACCGTGCATAGCTGGGATTACCTTTTCCAAGGAGCATTACCTCCACTCCTCAGTGCTGAATTTCATCTCCCATTTTGTTGCCCAGACACTCCGTTTTATGAGCCCCCTTTGTAGCTTGCTAAATGTGCGGAGGGGCTGGTTTGATGAGGCTGCACACACTGGCATGGTGCCGATTAGCACCTGCTAGTGGCAAATATCCCCAGCAGCACAGAAGGAAGGGTGTCACGAGGCACGCCCCCCTGTCATGGGGCCCAACACCCCCACGATACCAACCTCACAATTTAGTGCCCCTTACTCAGGGGAAATATGGCCCTCCAGGCCTAGTCCAAAAGTTCAGAGGCCTGAGTAGCCAGTGTGCTCTCCCTGGCTGTTGGAGAGCTGACCACCCATTGGGGTGAGTGTAGGGGAATCCAGCTGGCTGAAAGGGGCGGGGCTTTCTCCACCCATAAGCCTTTTACCCCCCTCCCCTCTGTAGTGTGAGGTAAATCCACCCCATCACAGCCTCCCTTCTTGGCCTATGTCTACACTGCGCTAGTGTGGCAAAAAAAATATACAAATGAGGCTAAGCGTGGAATATAGTTGAGCCTCATTTGCATAATTAATGAGCAGCTGCTTTTTGCGCAAGAGGCTTTTGCGCAAAACCCCCCTCTTGCACAGAGCCGTTCTTCCTGAAAATAAGCGGCAGAACGGCTCTGGGCAAGAGGGGTATTTTTGCGCAGGAAGGAGCAATGTAGACAGCTCCTTCTTGTGCAAAAGCCCGTGCCGCAAAAATGGCGGCTCATTAGGTATGCAAATGAGGTGCAGCAATATTCATCCCTGTGCCTCCTTTGCATATCTTATGCGCAACAATGCGCAGTGTAGACATAGCCCAAGAGTGGCTCTCTACCGCCCTACCTGAGCTGTGTGACCCACTGCCTGGCACAGGGTGCCAAGCTGGCTTGGGAAGGCAGGGCTGCCACTGTATGGGGCCAGAGGACACAGAGAGATGCAGCTCTGCTCTGGGCAGTAACAGGACCCTGTATGGAGCTGGGAGACACAGGGGAAGGTCGTGTGGTCTCCCCCAAGCTGGTGTGCTCCCCCAGTGCTGGGAAGAAAATAATTTTACTTTCACCTCTGTGTAGCTCAAAATGACCAGCCTAACTACAGTGCCCCTCAGTAGCCCACCCTGCCCTGGGGGATCTGGGGGCCAGCTGGGCTCAGTAAAGCAGGCAGAGTTCCTTGTCCAGAAGCTGCCTATTGGGAACTTTGCTCTCTCCTTTTCAGCAGGAGACAGTGAGTGAGCTCTGGGAAGGACTCGGCGCTGCCTGTAAATTGTAGCTGCCTAGAAAATCCCTGGCAGGACGCTGCGAGCCACCAAGCCTGAGTTTCAGGGAGATGTAAGTGTCTGGAAATGAGACTCTCAGGAGCCAGCATGCTAGGCAGGAGCTGCCTCAGCTGGCCACTGGGAGGTACTCATCAGAGGGGAATTATATGAACAATCCAGGCACCTGACATCTCAATCTAGAATAATACGGGTTATGTAGACCGTGTATCTTGCAAACTGTGTAAACATTAACCAAGTGTGACCCCAGATGTACAGTGCCTTAGAACCTAAGAACAGCCAGGCTGGGTCAGACCAAAGGCCCCTATCCCTGTTGTATCCTAGTTTTCACCACATCCTCTGGCAAGGAGTTCCACAGGTTGACTGTGCCTGCATCAAGAGCTCCTTTTGTTGGCAGGGGTGGTGCTGCTCTGGGCTGTTGGAGGGAAGGCAGGGCTGGCCTTGGGGAACTGCAGGGCTGAGGACACATTGAGATGCAGAGGACACAGAAGATGCAGCTCTGGAGGCATGCCCAGGCAGGCTGTATGGAGACACAGGGAAGAGATCAGTGTGGTCTCTCACTGCACCAGGTGTAGTATGCTCCCCAGTGTTGGGAAGAAATAATTTTACTTTCAGCCCTGTGTAGCTCAAGGCCAGCCAGCCTAACTAGCTCAGGCCCTCAGTACCACTGCCGCCCTGGGATCTGGGGGGCCAGCTGGGCCTCAGTAAAGGCAGTGCCAGGTTCTCATCCAGAGCTGGCCTATTGGGAACTGCTCTCCATCCTTTTCAGCAGGAGACAGTGGGTCTGGGAAGGGTTCCTATGTCCAGAGCTCGGCCTGGCAGGACGTTAAACGCCTGAAAGTCACTAGCTGCTATATCTCCTCAGGAGAGCATGACTGAAAATGGAGACTCTGTGGAAGGGACCAGGAGCCTGCCTGCCTGGGTTTCAGGGGTAGTGAGGTACTCATCAGAGGGGAGGAGGAGATGAATAACAGGCACGCCTGACACATCCACTCAGGATAAGCCTGCATGCTGGGCAGAGATGGGTGTCTGGAGACTTAAAGGAGCCAGCATGCCAGGGGGTATATGAACAATCCTGGCCACAACCCTTAGAACCTAAGAATAATACGGGTTATGAACAATCCAGGCACCTGACATCTGTAAACATTAATAATGGGTTGACCCCAGATGTACAGATGCTTGGGGAGTAAACATTAACCAAGTCCCTATGATCCACCCAAAGCCATCTCACCTAAGAACAGCGCCAGGCTGGCCAGGACCAGCATTGTAGCTGCCTAGAAAATCCCTGGCAGGACGCTGCGAGCCACCAAGCCTGAGTTTCAGGGAGATGTAAGTGTCTGGAAATGAGACTCTCAGGAGCCAGCATGCTAGGCAGGAGCTGCCTCAGCTGGCCACTGGGAGGTACTCATCAGAGGGAATTATATGAACAATCCAGGCACCTGACACATCTCAATCTAGAATAATACGGGTTATGTAGACCATGTATCTTGCAAACTGTGTAAACATTAACCAAGTGTGACCCCAGATGTACAGTGCCTTAGAACCTAAGAACAATCCTGCTCTGAATCAATCAGAAGAAAACTGCAGCGTGTTTTTATTTCTTTCTGAAATCAGTGGGAACTACGGATTATTACCTAAATCTGATCTGGTAAGGGCCGTACTAGAAAGGTCCCCGGCCTCCCCTGACAAACAGAGAGGCCAGGGGCATATCCTACCTCTGTATGCTAATAGCCACTTTAAGGTTCTAACCTCATCATGAGGAAATCTCTTCTCCTTAAAGTACCAGCTGTTCATAGTCTAGCTTCAGCCTCCTCCAGCAGAAATTCCACCTCTTGTGGAAAAACCTTGGCTTATTTTCCAATTTTAATCATTGTTATTGAACAAATTTAGATGTTAGTAGTTTTTAAAGTTTTCCTATTTTCTCCCTTTTCTATTTGAAGGATACAGGTTGACTGTGTTGTGAAGATTCTTTTAGTGGTTTTTTAAAGTTTTCTATTTTTCTCCTTTTCTATTTGAAAGGATAAGGAATGGGTGAATAAAATGTTTTTATTCTGCTTCATTAGGCTTTCTCACTTTGAATCAATTTGATGGTTTTTTTCATTTTAGCATCAATTTCTTTGAAAAGTCAGTTTTAAAAGAGTTCTAAGAATGGTGGCAATCACTAGCTAGCACCTGGAACCAGAAGGGCTCAGCCAGTTTTTGAAAGCAGTAGCCTCAGGGTGTGGAGAAAATACTTTCTTCATTTCAATGTACCCAGCTAGCCTAGTTCCATGACTCATTCATTCACTGATAGAAGCCAGCTGGGAGTTCAAAAAGTAGTTTTCATCTTCCAACCAATCAATAATAACAAGATGAGATCTACTTTCCCTAAAATTTTGAAGGACGCGACCAGAAACAAGCTCAGTTCACTGACTACAGAAAATAGTTCCTCATCTAGCAGATCAGATTTAACTGCAAAATGTTTTGCTAAAGCATTTTTCTCTTCCCTGTCCCCTTGCCCAGATCATGTGACAGTGAAGATGAAGTTTCTTTCATTCTGTAGTAGCTCTGCAGTCAGCTCCTGTCTGCCTGGTTTGATCATTTTCTTCACTACTTATCACATTCATGATGGAATCAGGTAGGAATCCCAGTGCTCCTCCCTCTGCTGAACAAATTCTGCTTCTTCTGGCTTATTAATATATTTGAAGGGACTTTGTTTGTGCAAAATAGTCATACTTAGTTGCCCTTTCTGAAATGTTTCCCAAGCTTCAAATATCTTTCACTTTGATCTACCCCACTACTTTTTTTACACTCATCTGAGAACTTTTTATGTGAAATGATTTTTGGAACACAGAGGGGGGCGTTGTTGCTGTTTGGGGGAGGGGTGTCTGTTTGCCGTTCAGTTTATTACATTCAGCAAAAGCAGGAAGAAGAGTCCGCGAATTCATCTCGGGACTCAGGCGCCGGAGCAGCGGGGCGCCTGTCAGCGCAGACACACGCGGGGGGCGGCCGGGCCGGGGCTGTTTCTTTAAGGGAAGAGGGGAAGCTCCCCATGTGACGGGGTTTGAAAGTTACAAAGTCACTTTCACTTTCCATCAAGCTGCTGCCGCCCGCCGCTGCAGCCACGGCTGCGCTGCGGCGAACGCTGCGAAAAGCAGGGAGCGCACGAGAAAAGCTGCCTCAAACCTTTAACGCGCGGTGCTTGGGCAGCTGATTGGGACACAAGAAGAAGCTGATCATTCGCTTCGCTCTGTAGGGAAACTGCAGAAGTTCTGCATCCAGTGACACTTTCCAGCTTCCAAAATAAGCTACAAATTGAGCTAAGCCCTGCAGTGTAGACACACCCTAAGGCTGCAGACACTTTTTCCAGCTTCTTGAATTAGGAATTTGTGTCCTTTGCATTGTATTCAAGAAGAGTGCGCCCTAAACTGTTCTCACTGGAGATTTGTAACCAATAACTTCCTGTGTCTTGAATGCTGGTAATTTACTGCACAAACCCAGTTTTCCACCTCCTGACTGGGGAGATGAATCCTTTGCTTTTGTAAAAACTAAAATCCTGCTCTTGAATCAATCAGAAGAGAAAACTGCAGCGTGTTTATTTTCTTTCTGAAATCAGTGGGAACTACGGATGTTCACTGAGTAGGGCCGTACTAGAAAGGTGAACTGTACACATTGTGTAACAGATCATTTCCCTCTGTATGTAAAGCCACTTAAGGAGCAATATCATGAGGAAATCTATAGGAGTACAGCTATTCAAAAATGTGGTGTGAAATGATATTTTATGCTTTTCTCTTGTGGAAAAACACTTGGCTTATTTTTCAATTTTAATCGTATTATTGAACAAATTTAGATTTTAGTGGTTTTTTAAAGTTTTCTATTTTTCTCCCTTTTTCTATTTCGAAAGGATAAGGAATGGGTGAATAAAATGTTTTTATTCTGCTTCATTAGGCTTTCTCACTTTGAATCAATTTGATGTTTTTTTCATTTAGCATCAATTTCTTTGAAAAGTCAGTTTTAAAAAAGAGTTCTAAGAATGGTGGCAATCACTAGCTAAGCGCCTGGAACCAGAAGGGCTCCGCCAGTTTTTGAAAGCAGTAGCCTCTTCTTCAGGTGTGGAGAAAATACTTTCTTCATTTCAATGTACCCAGCTAGCCTAGTTCCATGACTCATTCATTCACTGATGAGAAGCCAGCTGGGAGTTCAAAAAGTGGGAAAGTTTTTCATCTTCCAACCAATCAATAATAACAAGATGAGATCTACTTTCCCTAAAATTTTGAAGGACGTGGTGACCAGAAACAATCTGCTCAGTTCACTGACTACAGAAAATAGTTCCTTGTCTAGCAGATCTGATTTAACTGCAAAATATGTTTTACTAAGGCATTTCTCTTTTCCTAACCTCTTGCCCAGATCATGTGACAGTGAAGATGAAGGTTCTTTCATTCTGTAGTAGCTCTGCAGTCAGCTCCTGTCTGCCTGGTTTGATCATTTTCTTCACTTATCACATTCAGAAGCTGGAATCAGGTAGGAATCCCAGTGCTCCTCCTGCTGCTTATAGGATCTGTCTTCTTATAGTCTCTTATATATTTTGAAGAGTTTGTTTGTGCAAAATAGTCATACTCCACGATTACCTACAGATACCAAACTTTGCATAAAAAATCCTGCCTCTTAAATTAGCTGAATGCACTACTTTTTACATTGGGATATGCTGGATGAAAGGTTTACATCAGTATTTCTCAGTGGTCTGCAAACCCACTCTGAGGAAAAACCAGAGTAGCCCAGTAGCAGCTTTCTCAGAGTGGGTCTGTGGACCACTTTGAGAAACACTGTTTTAAATAATTATTATTCTTTTTCATCATGTCAATTATGATTAGAGTTCACAAATATCTGCTAACAAAACTAATATTGAGTCACTATCCTATACAACTGTCATTTTTAGGCAAAGAAAATTTTACTGTTACAAATCACAAAATAATTCCAATTAGTTATAGAAAGAGTAATGGAAGCTTTATAAGTTCTCATTAAAATGTATGAGCTACAGTAATTATTCAATAAAATGATTACTGTTTGAAGTTGAAATCCTACCAATTTAAAACAGTTCTTTTACTTCCTTTTGCAAGCACATTAATAAATAATTCTATTCTGTATATTTCATTTCTTGAACTTTCTGTAAGTGTAATCTATGCAAAATAACTTTGCCTGGTCAACAAAGGGCATTACCTGCAAATGACTTATAAATCAGGCCTTTTCCACTGTTTTGTACAAAATTGGGTAAGGGGGACAAACATAAACAGAAACTGAAACCAACCAAACAACCCCCCCTACACCAGATTCCAGATTGAATCAGTAAAGACTAGGGGAACATCTACACTGAAACGCTATTTTGAAATAACTAACTCTGTTTCAAAATAACGTAATCTACATCTACACTGCAGGCAGTTATTTTGAAATAGTGTCATAACACTGTCAAGCTGGAGGACTTCTTACTCTGACTGCTGTAACCCTTCTTGCATGAGGAATAAAGGAAGTCAGAGGAAGAGGGCTCTATTTCGAAATAAGTGCTGTGTCGAACTCAAAATAAGCTACACAAATTGAGCTAAGCCCTGCAGTGTAGACACACCCTAAGGCTGCACTTTTCCCCCACCCCTTCAAAAGGAATAAATCTCCACCTGGTGCTTCTGAGGTAACTTACTTTGTCTATGCAGGTACTTGCATCACCTTAGTATCTGACTGTGAGGCTGTATGGAATATGGGTGACCATTTATAATATCATTTTTTGTTTTTCACCTCCAAAAAGATATTTTGGCCTTGAAAAGGGTTCAGAAAAGGGGCAACTAAAATGATCAGGGATTTGGAACGGGTCCCATATGAAGAGCAGCTAAAGCGACTGGGACTCCTCAGTTTAGAAAAGAGGAGACTGAGGGGGGATATGATAGAGGTACATAAAATCGAGAGTGGTGTGGAGAGGGTGAATAAAGAAAAGTTATTTATTAGTTCCCATAATAGAAGAACTAGAGGACACCAAATGAAGTTAATGGGTAGCAGGTTTAAAACTAATAAAAGAAAGTTCTTCTTCACACAGCGCACAGTCAACCTGTGGAACTCCTTGCCAGAGGAGGCCGTGAAGGCTAGGACTATAACAGAGTTTAAAGAGAAGCTAGATAATTTCATGGAGGTTAGGTCCATAAAAGGCTATTGGCCAGAGGATAGAAATGGTGTCCCTGGCCTCTGTTTGTTAGAGGCTGGAGACGGATGGCAAGAGACAAATCGCTTGGTCATCGTCTTTGGTCTTGCTGTTTTTTCTGTAAGTCGTCTACACTGCATCCCTAGTTCGGACTAGAGATGCAAATGGAGACAACTGATGTAGTTAATAAAGCAGGGATTTAAATATTCTGCGCTTCATTAACATGATCTCGCCAAGCGCTAGTTCGAATCACAGCTGATTCGAACCAGGAATGCGTGCCGGGACACGTTAGTTCAGACTAAAGCCCTTATTCGTACACCACCCCCACTACATCTCACCAGGTCACACTGTGCGGTCATGGGGCATTTCAAATTGATGTCAATCAGGGGTCTCCAATCTTTTTAACCACACAATCACTTTTTCAATTTCAGTGCAATGTAAGATCCACCTCATCCCAGATTACCTGCACCTGCCCCGCTCCACCCCCTTCTCTGAGGCCTCCCCTGCTCACTCCATTTCCCTTCCTCCCGAATCTCATTCACTTTCACCAGATAGGGGTAAGGGGTTGGGATGCAGGCTCTGGTCTTAGGCCAAGGGGTTCGGAGCGTGGGAGGGCACCCGGAAGGTGGAGTGGGTTCTGGAATGGCCTAGGGAAAGGGCATTTGCCTGGGGAAGGCAGCAGCGTTGTGGGCTGGAGTCCCACCCTCGTCCACCCACTATGGGAGAGGCCTGACACCAGGGATGGAGCAGCAGGTTAAGTCAGGCTTACTCCTGTCCTGGCCTGCACCACTCCTGAAAGCAGCTGGCTTGTACAGCAATGGCTGCATGGCACCATGTGCTGCCCCTCATCTCCAGGCACCATGTGCTGCCCCTCATCTCCAGGCACCAATCCCACAGCTTCTACTCACTACAGTTCCCCATCACTGATCAATGGGAGCTGCAGGAGTGGTGTCTGCAGGCAAGGACAGGGTAGGGAGACCCCCTGCTCTGCCTTTCTCAGGGGCTGCAGGGACATGCCAGCCTCTTCCAGGAGCAGCAATTGCCACAGGGATAATCACTCCAGCCATGACAGGTCAGGCATTTTACTCAAAGAATTAAATGGGAAATGAAAAGGATGAAATACACAGACCAGTCAAAAACCTAAAATAACCCATTTTGCAAGCAGTAAAAGTAATAACAGCCCCCATGTGTGTGTTGGGTCAGGAGCTGAGAGGGGAAGGACAGTGTGTGTGTGTTTGTTAGAATGACAGACACGCACCGTGTGTGTGAGTGACAGATTTGCATTGCCAAGCTACCTCCACCCCCTTTTCTGTGTGGAGATAGGGTACAGGAGTGGGGGCAGGAGGGACATCCTGACATCTGTGCCCCCCTCTTCTCACTCCCTCACCCTGCACAGCAAACAGCAGGCTGAATTTTTGGAAAACGTGAAGCTATTGAATCAGTCGTTAATATTTTGTTTCTCCTCTGAGCTTGTTCTCTTTTTGCTTGGGTGTGTTTCACAGCCGAGTTCACAGTGATGGGCCCCGCTCACCCTGTCATGGCTGCTGTGGGTGAGGCCATCGAGTTACCCTGTCACCTGTCTCCCAGGATGAGCGCTGAGAACATGGAGGTGAGATGGTTCCGATCGGAGTTCCTTTCCTTTGTGCACCTGTACCAGAATGGGAAGGATGAATATGAGCAGCAGATGCCCGACTATCAGGGAAGGACAGAGCTTTTGAAAGCCGGTTTCTCAGAGGGCAATGTGTCCTTGCGGATTCTTAATGTCAGACCAACGGATAGAGGACAGTACCGCTGTTTTGTTCGAGATGGTATTTTTATGAAGAAGCCCTGTTGGAACTGAAGGTAGCAGGTCAGTAGCTCCTGTCTGTATTATCTTAGTATGGTCTGCAGTTTTTATTCCTTGCTAGTGCACCAACTCTGACTAGCAACTTGTGAATTGTTTTAGAGTAACACACTGTCTTACAACCACATTCAAATCCTTTCCATAATATGCAGACAACTTTCCCAGTGTTTGATTACAGACATTTTCAGAATGGCCAGGAGACTTCCTTGCCCAAAATAAATTCTTAATCGACATCAAAAGGAGTCCTTTTTTAGGAGGGCAAGGACTTCTGAGCAAAGAAGGTCTTCCAGTTTCTCTGCCGTCATTTTGTGGATGCATGGCCCAGGTGACACTGCCAGGTTTATATGGTCTTCTGCTCTGGTCACGACTGGTTGTAATTTAGTGCGGTCAAAATCAGCTGCAGTTTTCTGATTGGGTGAGGCCATACAATGGTGATGGAGAAGTTGTGTATTTATCACTCCTATTTATAGCTGAGCACTGGTCCCCTTCTGCTCTGACAGTTTAACTGTGGGGCCAGGCAGTTTTATTTAAACAAAAGAAGAAAAACATCCATCCAGTACGCTGGCCATCAGAGGTTTTTAAATGAAGTGGTCGGGTTTCAGCACTCAGGTGCTCCTGAGTTGGAAGGGCGGTATCTCTCAGTGATCCAGTGAAATCATTATAAATACTCGTTGACCTGTTTTCCCCTGTCTGTAAGTATTGGGAATACAGAGATTCTGGTTTTCATTTGTCCCATCTGCATGAGTAAGTGATCTCAAATGAGAATAAGGGAGCCACAATCTGGGCCCCATCCCTTGTGTTTGTAAGTTAACTCATGGAATTGACACATGTTTATGTTGTTTTCCTGTAGTTTTAGGCTCCAGTCCTCTCATCTCTGTTCAGGGTCACCAGGATGGAGGAATCCAGGTAGTTTGTCAGTCAACTGGTTGGTACCCAGAGCCCGAAGTGCTGTGGAGAGATCACATCGGGCACCTTTTAACATCACTGTCAGAAGCAAAATCTCAAGTGGATAATGATCTGTTTGAAACAGAAAATTCTATTATTATGAGAGAACATGCAAGCCAAAGCTTGTCTTGTTGCATCAGGAACACCTTTCTCAAACAAGAAAAGGAATCGACAATTTATATAGCAGGTCAGTTACCTTCCTAACCCCACACTTAAATTACCATAACTAGGAACAAAACAAAATACAAAAACATTGAAAACTCTGTGGTGCATATTTTACAATCTACATGCAAACAAAGAAGATGGGAGGCTGATATCTTCACAGGGTCACAATTCAGTCAATTTGATTACCTAACTTATGAATCAGTCCATTGTAGATGATGTTCACATGTTTGCGCTTGGAGAGGAAGACATTGTCTCTAGGTATCTGTGCAAGTTTCTTCATAGAGTTGATGGATGTCCACTTCAGATGACTAAAGCAGGAATGGGCAAGATACCTCTTGTGGGCTGGATTCAGCCCACCAAGTCACCAGATCTGGCCTGAGGACCCTCAGGCACACAGCAGCCACTGTTTTAAAACAGAGGGCTGCTCCGTGTGACTCTACTCTCAAGAGAGAGGCCTGGGTGATCTCTCCCCAGTCCAATCCTCAGATCCTGTGGCCAGAAACAACTGGCCAATAGCAACTGTCTCAGCCAATCTCTCATCTCCTATTGGCCAGAATCAACCAGCCAACAGGAGCTAAGAGATAGGGATGGGGGCAGTACAAGCCTCTTTCCTCCTGGGGTGTGTCTACACAGCAGCATTATTTCAGCATAACAGCCATTACGTAAATAACAATGCAAACGTCTACACAGCAATTCTGTTGTTTTGAAATAATGGATGGCTTATTCTGATTTCTGTAAACCTCATTCCACAAGGAATAATACCTTTTCCAAAATAGCTATTTTGAAATAATGATAGTGTGGATGCACCACTGCTGCTATTTTGAAATAGCTCCTCCCCTGCGTCATTCAGAGTCATTACTCCCCAGTGCTTCCTGGGGTCTAAATCGAGGTAGCATGTCCACATTAGGAGAGCCTGCCTTGGACTAATTTTGAAGCTTCCCCTGTAGTATAGACACGTTCTTTCACAAAATAATCTATTTCAGAATATTTCTTCCATAATACCCGTCCTTCCCTCTCAGCTCCTGACCCAACACAAACATCATAAACAAAATAAAAACAAATAAATACAATAATACAAATAAATACAAAATAAAAACAAATAATAGAATCCTAGAATACTAGGACTGGAAGGGACCTTGAGAGGTAATCGAGTCCAGTCCCAGTACTGTCTAGACCATACCTGATAGACATGAAGATTAATTAATTTGCTGAACTTAATGTTTGATTTAATTGTGATCATGATTCAGCAACATGTTTGAACATAGTGAGTTGCAAAAATAGTCTAATAAATCCATCAATTTCTGAATGTTGCTGAACCCTGAAGGCCAAAATATTTGCTGGCATAACTCCACTGAATAGTCAACAGGGTTTTATGGGCAGAAAATTTGCCCCTGAGCTCTTTGAACTATTGAGGTGCTGTGGAGAAATCACATAGGGCATCTTTTAACATGAAAGTCAGAAGCGAAATCTCAAGTAGGTAACGATCTGTTTGAAATAAATAAAACCTGGCCTTTTCACTCACAGAGAAATCCGTGCTGAAGCTGTGTTGATCGGAATTATTTTTAAAATCAGTTACTGGAGTTTTTTTAATGTAGTGTAAATGAGGTCCTGCTTTCACTCTTCTCTCACACAGTTCCTGCTGTATTTATGTGCAAATAATTTTTTTCACCCCTGCTTCCAAACTAAGAGAAATCCTCTGTTTTCTATGTCTCAGATTCCTTTTTCCCAAGGGTGAATCCCTGGATGGTATCTCTCAGTGTGATCCTGCCGGTTTTGTTTGGTTTCCTGGGCCTCACCGCTTATCTGTTTAAAATAAAAGGTAAATATCACAGGGGAGAATGCACGAAATTAACAAGAAATTGTCTGCTAGTAAATGAAAAAGGGAGGACTGACTTTTCACACTGGGCCAAGCAGGGGAAGCACGGAGCTGCACTGTCCTTCTGCCAGTAGCACAGGGAAGGATCCATTACTAAAGGTTCCCCCTTGCTTCAGGGGGATCTGCATCTGCCCTTTGTGACAGGTTCACACATTGAGGGATAGCCCCAGGGAGACCCCTATGCAGTTATCTTGCCACTGAGCCCTCTTACCTGCCTTCTGGGGCATCCTACCACCCTGTCCCACAGGGCCAGAAGCTCTGGTCTCCTCCAACCAAGGAGCAGAGTTGGGATAACAGCCCCTCAGCAGAGAAACACAGATGCTGAACCAGCTCAGCACTGGGAAAGCTCAGCTATAGGGCTTTGAGAGCCCAAAGAGGACCAAAACCCTGAATAAATGAGAGACACATCAGTGTCATGCTGTTTCCTGCAACAAGGAAAATTTCATGCAGTCTCCTCCTGTTTTGTTTTTAAATCTAGAAAAAGATGAAAGCCCCAATGCTGCACCACTAACTTCAATGAGAGCTGTGTCTTTGATAACAGTGAATGTAGGACCAAGCACTAAATGCACTTTTACAAGTATTTGGACATCTAATACCAATTGTAATCAAAATGATTACTGTTAAAAATCCAGCCCTCCTTCCATAGAAAAGTCAAAATTTTCAGATCTAAACCCTTGAAAATAATCTATTACATTTTGATTCTTCAGTCTTGAGTAGACACAAAATGAATAAATGTTTAATTATTTTCAAAGTTCTAGGAATTCACTGAAATCTCCATTCACTAAAAATATTCAAAATTACCTTTTGTTTATCTCTGTTTGCTATATTTACTTTGTCTAGGAAATATCCTGAAAATATTTAGTTCAAATTTTCTCATAATTGAGCTTTGACTCTGAAGTACTTTGCTGCTCTTATTAATGTTTATAATTAACAATAATTAAGAAGACAACAATAAGTTTAAAATCACAAGACATGCCAGACATAATGAACTGATAACAATTCAGTATGGAGGTAATGGGAAGCCACACAGCTTTAAAATGTCTCTTCTGTGAGGGTGAAATTCACCGAGTTCTGGAGGCAACATGAAGTGGGAAGCCAGGAGGACTCTGTGCCCCAATATCCATTCCCCTCCTCTGACAAGTAAATAGTGCGGTGAGAATTGCATCATGCTACAGGCCACATGTACTTTTATTTCAGGAGCCGTTACTTCATTTCATTTTTAAAATAAATCCAGAGGAGACTGAACCTGGTGAATTATACTCGCCCACTGCAAGATTGCTAAGTTCCTCCTTTGTTCCAGGAGACAGTGATCTGCATCAGCCTGTTAATAGGCACCGAGAACTTCTCCCCTGGAACTGGATTGAATAAATTGACTGGAGCATGTGGAGGAGGCAGAAGCAGAGCAGCCAAACCCCTGTCCACTCCCCATCCTCTTTTGCCTCCTCCCACCCCACCTATTCAGTTATTCCCTGCTCTATGCCAGTGGGCTTAGGGAATGAGGAAAGGGCCTTTTCCCTCCTCTGGCAGGTGAACGTGGGGTGCAATTTGTATTAGGGGAGCAGCTTGTGATTCCATTTATTGTTACAAAGAAACTGGTACAAGACCCAGTCTGATAAATGTTGTCCCCATAGGTGTAATGTGGAAAAGTAAGATGCAGTAGACAATAGGGGTTTGAACATCAATAAAGCCTCTGCCTAAACTTCAGTATTGACAATAGTGTAAAAGCAGCACGTAAGATATGGGGAAGTAAAAACCTTCTGCTCTTGGTGTTGACAGCAAGAAACCCATCGAAGAGCCATGAATTGTAGACAGTCAGTGCTTAACGTTCCCAGAAGTCAGACAGCCATGTAAAAATGGGAAAATGCTCCTAATAACAATTTATATTTATTTCTGTTTATTTTGTGTGTGTGTTGGGGGGAGATCAGAATACAAAAATTGGTAAGTGTTGTGCTCTTTTCTCCAGTGAGGAAAACTTTAATATGAATGTGTCCCTTCATAAGTGTGTCTATTAAATTATTTTGGGTGGAGTATATTAACCATAAAAAGATGAAATCTTTGCCATTGACTTCAACACATGTAGGTTCAAGCATTAAATGCACATACCACCAAAATAATAATGCTGGTAATCTGAGGGCCAGGAATACCACTCACTGGACTCTCGGAGCTTGTGGCAAAGCCAATGGGAATGGGCGAGAGATACGGAAGCAAGACTGGGCTCTAGTGGCTAGATTTTTTTAAGATGGTTGTTCAGGGAACTCTCTCACTAACATCGGTTAGGTTCCTAAATGCGTTGAATAATTGGGCCTGAATTCATTAAGAAATTCCAAGCTTTCCAAATTGCAAAAGCTTGAAAATAATCTGTTACTCCTGGACACTGAACTCTAGTGTAGCCACATGGTTAGTAAAATATGAATGAAATGTTTGTGATCCAGTTGCTAGGCATTCGTATCATGGAAACACTTCTTGAAATCTGCATTAACTGAAATTATTCTTAACCAACTTGTATTTACATCTGTTTGCTTCATTTCATTTCTTCAGGGAAACAGCGTCAAGAAATCAGTAAGTTTAATTTTTCTCCACATAGAACCTTTTCTATTAAGTTGTTTGCTGTTCTATTCCTTATAATGATGATGATAAAAGTGATATCAACTTGAAAATCACTTGGAATATGAATGATAACATATGGCTACTAATTCAGTATGTGGGTAATGGGGAATCATAAAGAAACTGTTATCTGAAATCTGTCCTCTCTGAGCTGAAATTCACACAGTGCCAGAGGCACCATGTAGCTGAGGTCTAGAAGGAATCTGTGCCCCCCAAATGAACTTTTGCCTCATCTGACAAGTAAATAATTTCAGCCAACACGGATCCTCATCTGAGAGAGCAATTAATGTTAAAAAGAAAATGGGGAGTAGGTGGGGAAACGCAATACAGAAATGAGTAAGCTTTGTGGTCTTTCCTTCAACAAAGAAAACTTAATCTAAATTTGTCTCCTCATATTTTAATTTTTTAACCCAAAAAAAGAGTCCAGATGGTGTGCCACTAACAACAAGAGTTAGGCCTTGTCTACATTAATGGGGAAAGTCAATTTACAACAAGGAACTCCAGCTATATTAATTGCATAGCTGGAGTCAATGTATCTTAAACATTTTTTTGTTTTGTTTTGTTTTTGTTGGTGCCATCCATAAAGCAGGAGGTCACCTGGCTGCTTTCCTTGCTTCTCATGAGGAGCAGGAATACTGGCACCCACGGGGGAGCCCTCTAAGTTCAAATTAGCAAGTCTTCACTCTATCCGCTAATTGGAATTCTGAAAGATTGACTGCAGCATCATCGATCTTCTGCATAGTGTAGATGTGACCTTAGAGCCGGGCCTTTTACCAGTTAGTGTAGGATCAAACACTAAATGCATAAGTTGTATCACTAACAGAATAGTACAGCAAAAGCTTTAACTGTTAGCAACCAAGCAGTGTTTCAGCAAGAATGTTTTCTCTCTGTTGTTGTTGTTGTTGTTGTTAATAGAAATAACTTTAAGACCATGATCTTATTCCTGTGTCCTAGAAGGCAGGAGATTCTGTGTGCACATACCTAAGACTGCAAAGCCAAAATACTAGGAGAGATTAGTTTTCCAAGCTCTCTCCAGAGGGAGGGTTAAAGAGCTGGAGGGTAGCCTGCAGGAAGAATTTCCAAATGTGTCTTCCTGGGTTTTCAGAGGGTTTTTGCATTTGTTGCTGGCAGCAATACCAATGCAGGACCAAGGAATCTTTGGTCTTGGAGAGTTTTCAGACAGAAGCCTTTAATGGCAGGGTATTTTAAAGTCTCTTGCGGTCCCCCAGCTTCTACACTCGGAGTGCCAGAGTGGGGCACGGCCTTGAAACCAGCATGTTGGCAGACAGGGAGTGCTGGTAGTTTAAACATGCTGGTTAAAATGGTGGGAGTGGTTCTGTATGCAGGAGAGAGTGTGGGGCTGAGGGTTGGCGTCTGGGAAAGGACGTGGGCTGTGGGAGGGAGTTTGGGTGCAGGAGGAGGACTGAGATGTGGGGGAGAGATTGGGGTGCTAGACCTGGGGAAGGGGTGCTCACTTTGGACAATTTCCTTTAAGCCACAATTATCTCTGTGGCTCCTGGGTGAAGACACATCATGGTCACATGGCTCTGCCTGCTGTCTCCGGCCCTGCAGCTCCCATTGGCCGTGGTTCCCAGGGGACAAGGTGTAGGCAGCATGCAGAACCATGCAGCCATGCTCTGTCTCCACCTAAGGACCACTGAGACTTTTCTGACTTGGAGGGAGCCACCCGACATGAGCACTCTCCTCATCCAGCACCCTGACATCCCTCGTGTACCCTGACTCTCTGCTCCAAGTCCCCACCTGGACACACACTCTCTCCTAGAGCCTGCATCCCGCATCCTCTCCCATGTTCCAATCCCTGCTCCCAACAAAGTGAGTGAGAACACGTAATGAGCAAGGAAGCGGTTTTGGGGTCTAAGGGTTAGTATATTAAAGGTATTTGAACACTTAATGCCAACTGCAATCAGTGGGAGTAAGGACCTTAAATAGCTTGAAATTCTAGCCGTAATTCCACAGGGAACTCAACATTTTTAGAACGCTAAGCCCTTGAAAATAATCTATTCTATTTTGATACTTCGGCTTGGAGAAGACACAAAATTAATAAAATGTGAATAAAATGTTTAATCATTTTCAAAGTTCTAGAATTTCTGAAATCCTGAAATTTTTGAAATCTGAAATTCTGAAGTCTCCATTCACTGAAAATATTCAAAATTACCTTTGTTTATCTGTTTCCTTTATTTACTGTGATTAGGGAAATATCCTGAAAATATTTAGTTCAAATTTTCTCTTAATTGAGCTTTGCCTTTGAAGTAGTTTGCTACTCTTATTAATGTTTATAATTAACAATAATTAAGAAGACAACAATAAGTTTAAAATCGCAGGACATGCTAGACATAATGAACTGATAACAATTCAGTATGGAGGTAATGGGAAGCCACAAAACTTTAAAATGTATCTTCTGTGAGGGTGAAATTCACCAAGTGCTGGAGACAACATGAAGCGGGAAGCCAGGAGGACTCTGTGCCCCAATGTCCTTCCACTCTTCTGACAAGTAAATAGTTTGGTCAGAATTGCATCATGCTGCAGGCCACGTGTATCTTTATTTCGGAAGCCGTTATGTCATTTCATTTTAAAAATAAATCCGGAGGAGGCTGAACTTGGTGAATTATACTCGCCCGCTGCAAGGTTGCTACGTTCCCCCTTTGTTCCAGGAGACAGTGATCTGCATCAGCCTGTTAATAGGCACCGAGAACTTCTCCCCTGGAACTGGATTGAATAAATTGACTGGAGCATGTGGAGGAGGCAGAAGCAGAGCAGCCAAACCCCTATTCACTCCCCATCCCCTTCTGCCTCCTCCCGCCCCGCCTATTCAGTTATTCCCCGCTCCATGCCAGTGGGCTTAGGGAACGAGGAAAGGGCCTTTTCCCTCCTCTGGCAGGTAAATGTTGGGTGTGATTTGTATTAGGGGAGCAGTTTGTGGTTCCATTTATTGTTACAAAAAACTGTGATGAGACCCAGTCTCATAAATGCTGTCCCCGTAGGTGTAATCTGGAAAAGTGATATGCAGTAGAAAATTGGGGTTTGAATAGCAATGAAGCCTCTGCCTAAGCTTGAATATTGACAATAGTGTAGAGCAGCACGTAAGAGATGGAGAAAGTAAAAAACCTTCTGCTCTTGGTGCTGACAGCAAAAAACCCATCGAAAACCCATGAATTGTAGATCGTCAGTGCTTAATGTTCACAGAAGTGAGACAGCCATGTAAAAATGGGAAAATGCTCCTAATAACAACTTATATGTATTTCTGTTTATTTTTTTAGTTGATCGGGATACAAAAATTGGTAAGTGTTGTGTTCTTTCCTCCAATGAGGAAAACTTTTGTATAATTATGTCCCCTCATGAAGGTGTCAATTAATTTGTGTATTATTTTGTGGGGGAGTATTTTAATCATAAAAAGATTCAATATTTTCCATTGATTTCAATGCATGTAGGTTTAGCCACTCCATGCACATTCCACAAAAACGATAATGCTGATAATGTGAGGTCCAGGAAAACCACTCATTGGACCCTCTGTGCTCTTGGCAAAGCTGACAGGAATGTGTGAGAAATAAGGAAGCAGGACTAAGCTCTAGTGGCTAGATTGTTATAGATGGTTGTTCAGCGAACTCTCACTAAAATCAGTTAGGTTCCTAAATGTTTTGAATAATTGGGCCCTAATTCCATAAGAAATTCCAAGCTTTCCAAATTGTAAATGCTTGAAAATAATCCATTACTCCTGGACTCTGAATTGTAGTATAGCCACATGGGTTAGTAAAACATGAATGAAATATTTGTGATCCAGTTGCTATGTACAGAAGCTATTGCCCTCTGGAAAAGGTGCCTCAAACACAGGATTACTATCAGTACATGCTACTTCCCAGGCATTTTAAATACCACCGCCTATGCTCTCAGCAGAACTCTACCTCAAAAGCAGAGTGACCGATGAGTGTCAGCGCTGTCAACAATCTTCTGTCACTGGGGCTATCCTTGGAGAGACCCTTTCACCACAAACCCCAAGAAGAAGTGCCCCCTGTATTGCTTCAGAGTGGGCATAGGAAAAAGATCCCTGGGAGATGCCCCAATATTCAAAAAGAGCCATCATTTGCTCCATGCCACCCCCATCCCCCCATTCCCCTTCTCCACAGAACAATACACAAAATAAGAAGGGACAGAGCAAAGATCATACTTATAGCCCCTTCTTGGCCCAAACAGTCCTTCCTCAACTGGATGGCCATATTTTCCCCAATCGCTCTACCTCAGAGCCTGAACCTATTATACCAAACAGGGCTCCAACTTCAGCCTCCCCAATTACCCAGGCTTCACCTCAAAGCCTGGTACCTAGATGGCTTTCAGAGTTAGAGCTACAGTGCTTGGAACAAGTACAGAATGTACTACTACATAGCAGGGCTACGTCTACTCAAAAAATGCATGCCCACAAATGGTCACAATTTGTCAGATGGGCCATATCATGTAACATTCCACCTGACGTGGCCCCGTTACCTTCCACCCTCCAATATCTCCTGCACTTAAAACAATCACATCTTTGCAGGACCGCGATTAAGGTCTACCTAGCAGCAATCACAACTTTCCACACACAAATAGATGATGCTACCAGATTAGTCCATCCAATGACAAAATGGTTCCTGAAGGGCATCCGGGCCCTGTACCCCGACATAGCTCCCACAACTGAGCCATGGGATTTGTGCTTGGTTCTTAACACATTTACTAAATGACCATTCAAGCCCATGGCCACATGCTCCCTTCTTTGCTTATTGATGAAGACTGCCTTTTTAGTGGTCGCTGCTTTGGCCAGGTGTGTGGGAGAAATAGTGGCACTAATGACTGACCCCCAGATACCATTTTTTTTTTCAAAGACAAGGTAACCCTACGTACTCATCCCAAATTCCTACCTAACATACACTCTTCTTTTCATATACATCAGACCATTCAGTTCCCAGTATATTTTCCCAAACCTCACACCAATCAGTTTGAAGCAAAAATGCATCCCCTTAACATCCGCAGGGCACTTTCCTTTTATATACATAGAACAAAGCCCTTTGGATCCTCACCTAGAGCAGGGATGGGCAAAAGGGTCTCTGTGGGCTGGATCTGGCCCGCCAAGTGGGTAGATCCAGCCCACAGAGGCCCTTCTGCTCCCCCAACCCCAGGCCAATTAGGGTCTGGGGGCAGGAGACCACGTGAAGCCTTCTCCGCTCTGCCCCCACCCCGCGAGCAGTGCCTGGTGCTTCAAAGCACCACATGCTCCTGGCAGGGCGGGAGGAGGCTTTGTGCACTTCCCCACCCCCAGGCCCTAATTGGCCCAACTTGGCCTGGGGGTAGGGGAGTGCAGGAAGTCTCCTCCCATGCCTGGGACATGGGCCCCTAGGAGGAACGTGGGGTGGGGGCAAAGGCACTCCCTCACCCCCAGATCAATCATTGTTGGGGGTGGGGAACCCGGAAATATCTTGACCCCACCCCCTTCCGCTTGATGCCCCGCCCCTTCCTGTGCAGCCCGGGGCCACTTCAAAAATTTCCCGAAGTGGCCCACTGCAAAAAATTATTCCACTGCAAGAACATAATAAGGGAAGAGATGTATCATCCCAGAGACTCTCCCACTGGATTTTGGACTGCATCAGAATATGCTATGAACATAACCAACAAAATCTCGGGAGCCTGAACTACAACCTCTTACTACAGCACCACCAGCACTGAGTAAACTGCTGGCACCATCTAAGGCCTGCTGTAAGACTGACAAGACGACAGCTGCATCTCCTAGTCCATAACCAGTGACCTTTTTTCCAGCTCTGTCTTCTCCATCTCCAGCACCATCTTCACTGGCACCAGTGCGTGGTGTTACCTACCCTGACAGGAGATATTACAGATCAATCTCCTCTCTCTCCCCAGTGCCGCACCACTTATCTCGAGTTCTACCACCTCAACAGATATCACTATCTCCTCCTTGCTCCGGAGGATCAGTGAACTCCCCTAGATCTCACACATTATCAGCACACGCTGTCTGTCATGACAATTGTAGGAGTACCTTTTCCTCTAGACACTCTTCTCCCACAAGATCCTACTGTGAGCATTGTAGACGTAGATACTACTATGATCACCCGCCCCACTGGGCTACACAATATAATCACTCACCAACTTATACGAGACATTTGTCCCCGTGTTGCTATCAGTCCAGCTCCAGGTGCCATTCTATGGCCTCTTCCACACTACTGCACAGCCGACCACCTCTTCTGACCACCTCTCCCACTCCCCAACAATCTGAACTGGAGGAAGATCAACTCTCCAAGCTGGAACAAAAACCTGACACGTCACCTACAAACCAATCCTTTTCTTCTAGGCTACGTCTAGACTGCAAGCCTCTTTCGAAAGAGGCTTTTTCGAAAGATACTTTCGAAAAAGCTTCTTTCCGAAAAGAGCGTCTAGACTGCAAGCAGTACTTTCGAAAAAGCAAGCCGCTTTTTCGAAAGAGTGCACCCAGGCAGTCTGGATGCTCTCTTTCAAAAAAGCCCTGTTTGCATTCAAGAACGCCTTTTTCGAAAGAGCACTTTCGAAAAAAGGCGTTCTTCCTCGTGAAATGAGGTTTTCCGCCGTCGAAAGAAAAGCAGTGTTCTTTCGATTTAATTTTGAAAGAACGCGGCTGTAGTCTAGACGCAGGTGAAGTTTTTTCACAAAAAGGCTACTTTTTTCGAAAAAACCCTTGAGTCTGGACACAGCCCCACTGATGAGGCAGTGATTCCTGGCAATGCCTCACCCACAGATGACCTCAGACAATTCTAGGAATTGTTAAAAAGGGTGGCAGCTGACGGAGGTGCAAGAGAAGCAACACTGCCTCCTTAAGAACCTGCAACTTTTCCAAAGGGCAAAAATTGCACTGTCCATCAATGAGGCCATTATGAAGGTGGCCAATGAAATATGTAAAACCCCACTCTCCACCCCACCCACCAACAAAAGGGCCAATAAAAATAATTTCATCCCTGCCAAGGGCACGAACTTTCTTTTTTCTCATCCCCAGCCAAATTCCCTGGTGGTCAACATAGCACAACAGGGGGCTAAAGTGCCACAATACAAGAACGCCACAGCAGGCAAAGAGAGCAAGCACTTAGACCTTTTTGGTAGAAAGATCTGTCCCTCATCAACCTTATCACTGAGCATTGCTAACTACGCAGCTCTCTGAATGAATCATGATTTCAACAATTATTCTAAACTCACTGTTCTCAGGAAACATTTAACAGATAACAAAAGACCAATCTTGAAGTCATCGTCCAGGAGGGCTATGCAATCACACAGACAGCCTTACAAACGGCTCTTTGTGTTGCAGACACAGCAGCACAATCTACTGCCACATCAATCGTAATGTGAAGAGCATCCTGGTTACAATCCACTACAATCCAAAGTAGAGGACCTCTTGTTGGACAAACAGAAGTTTTTTGCAGAAACGACCGATAAGGTCCTCCATACAAGTAAAGAGTGGAGAACAACTCTGCGTACATTGGGCATGTACATGACCCCATCAACAAAAACAGTATGCGCCATACCAAAGGCACCATGAATTTGCATATCCCAGATATCAGAACAAGGGATTTGACCAATCCCATGTGAGACAACACCCTCAAAGGAGGCATCCACAAAATAATTTTATGTGCAACCAGCAGAACAATAAGCAACAGGCTTGACGCATTAGTCGAGGGCATTGAAGATCTCCCCCTCACCTGTCCACGCCAAGACTAGGTTCCTGTTTTTCATTACTGCTTAAAACCATTCTACCATCCATGGGCTGTCATCACAACCGACCGCTGAATCCTCGAGTTCATAGCATCAGGCTACACCACTGGTTCCCAACCTGTGGTCTGCAAACCCCTGGTGGTCTGTGACAGTACTTCTTTCACTATGAGGGTCTGTGGAAAGTTTTAAATGTTTAGATCCTTACTTTTTTTTCTTTTTCTTTCCGTACTTTCCATTTTATTTATTTTTATTTTTTTCTTTATCTTTCTTTTCCCTCAACAAGGGAAGGGGGAGGGTTCTGTGAAATTTTAATAGATTGAAAAGGGGTCCATATGCTCAAAAAGACTGGGAACCACTGGGCTATACAGTTCTGTTTATGTCCCTTTCCCTACCCTCTCCTCCCTGCCTGTCCCTCTTCAGGGACCCTCCTCATGAGGACCTATTAAAACAAGAGGTCCAACACTTCCTCTCCATGGGGGCAGAAGAGAGGGTACTGGATGAGTTCGGGGCAGTGGCTTCTATTCCCACTGCTTTCTCACACAAAAAGAGGACAGACAGTTGGAGACCCATTCTCAACCTCCATAGAGTCAATTGATATCTTTGCAAACACCGGTTCAAAATGGTGACCTTGGCTTCTGTTATCCCTGCGCTGGATGGGAGGGACTGGTTTGCAGCCCTCAACCTACAAGATGCCTATTTCCACATCACAATCCACCCTGCTCACAGACATTTCCTAAGATTCACGGTAGTGACAGAACATTTCCAATATCATGTCCTACCCTTCGGCCTGTCTTCTCCACCCAGGGTATTTTCCAAAATGCTTGCTGTCATTGCAGAATACTTATGGTTCAAGGGAATTAACATATTCCCGTACCTCAATGACTGCCTAATAAAAGGCTCTTCCCTCCTGGAAATGTTCGAATCCATGAATGCAACATGGAAAATATTCAAATCCCTGGGCCTCATCATAAGTGATCAAAAATTTTCTCTATGTCCAGCTCAGTCTCTGAAATCTATAGGTGCCTGCTTAGACTGTACCTCAGCACGGTGATACCTACCATTGCAGAGGTTCCAGGCAATACAGGACCTCATGGCAATAGTCACCGTGAGTCCTGCAGTACAAGTATTTGCCTGTCTCCAGCTCATGGCAGCCACAACATACGTGGTTTTTCATGCACGATTGCACTGGCTGGCCTCCATATACATACCATCCAGGCACAATATCCACAAACAGGTCACCTCCGCCACTGATGGTGGTCGTGTCCCTCAAGTGGTGGACTGACCCACAAAACTTACCAACAGGGGTACCCTTCCACCTGGATCACTCCACCATACAGATACCTCCCTACTTCGATGGAGAGCGCATTTGGATGGTCACCTTGTACAGGGCCGATGGTTGACCAAAGGAACCTTGTTCCACATCGGTTTCTTAGAACTGAGAGCAGTAGTCAGCATGTGCAAGCACTTCTCCACACGCATTCAAAACACAGTCAGGATACTTACCAACAATATGACGACAATGTATTACATAAATCGTCAGGGAGGTGCCCAATCCCATTCACCTGTGCACCAAGGCAATTCAAGGCACCAAGGAATTGGTGCATCCACCACAAGGTGACACTGGTAGCATCATACTTACCTGGCATCAACAATGTCTCAGCTGATACACTGAGCAGACATTTTGTGATAGACCACGATTGGGGAATGCACCATCACTTTCTTCAGCCCATCTTCTGCCACGGGGGGTTTCTCTTTTCTTCACATGAGAATGCCAAATGCCTACAGTTCTTCTCCAGGGCTGGAGTGGGGCTAGGATTGCTGGGAGATGCCTTTCTCCTCAATTGAGACTGCCCCTTATTCTATGCCTTTCCCCAACCTCACTAATCCAGAGAGTCCTTGAGAAGATCAACAGGAACAGGGCAGTAGTAATACTTATAGCCTCCTTATGGGCCCATCAGACGTGGTTTCCCTATCTCTTTCGGATGTCTCCTCATCCACATCAATCTTCTGCATAATGTAGATATGACCTTAGAGCCGGGCCTCTTACCAGTGAGTGTAGGATCCAACACTAAATGCATAAGTTGTATCACTAACAGAATAGTACAGCAAACGCTTTAACTGTCTGTCACGAATGGGAGGGATAATAATCTTTTCTGGATGTTCCAGCCATTCAATTATCATGGAAACACTTCTTTAAATCTACATTAACTGAAATTATTCTTAACCAAATTGTATTTACATCTGTTTGCTTCATTTCATTTCTTCAGAGAAACAGTGTCAAGAAATCAGTAAGTTTAATTTTTCTCCACATAGAACCTTTTCTGTTAAGTTGTTTGCTGTTCTGTTATTTATAATGATGATGATAAAAGTGATATCAACTTGAAAATCACTTGGAAGATGAATGATAACATATGGATACTAATTCAGTATGTGGGTAATGGGGAATCATAAAGAAACTGTTATCTAAAATGTCTTCTCTGAGGGGGTACGTCTAGACTACATGCCTCTGTCGCCAGAGGCATGTAAATTAGACTACCCGACATAGTCGATGAAGCCGGGAATTAAATAGCCTCGGCTTCATTAGAATAAAAATGGCTGCCGCGCTGTGCTGGCTCAGCTGATCGTTGGCACAGTGTGGCAGCCATTTTTATTCTAATGAAGCCGAGGCTATTTAAATCCCGGCTTCATCGACTATGTCGGGGTAGTCTAATTTACATGCCTCTGGCGACAGAGGCATGTAGTCTAGACATATCCTGGGGGTGAAATTCACACAGTGCCAGAGGAGTGTCATGCTCCTTCCTCCTATAAGGAAAATGTTTGTATAAATTTTTCACATCATAAGAGCGTTTATTTATTTTCATAGAATCCCAGAGCTGGGAGAGACCTCAGGTGTCATCAGGTTCAGCCCCCTGCCCAAAGCAGGACCAACCCCAACTCAATCATCCCAGCCTGGGCTTTGTTAACCTGGAACTTAAAAACCTCTAGGGATGGAGATTCCACCCCCTCCCTAGGGAACCCCATCCCAGTGCTTCCCCACCCTCCTAGGGAAATAGTTTTTCCTAATATCCAACATAGACCTCCCCCACTGCAACTTGAGACCATTGCTCCTTGTTCTGCCATCCGTCACCACTGAGAACAGCCTCTCCCCAGCATCCTTGGAACCTCCCTTCAGGGAGTTGAAGGCTGCTCTCAAATCCCCCCCCACTCTTTGCTTCCGCAGACTAAACAAACCCAAATCTTTCAGCCTCGCCTCATAGGTCATGTGCTCCAGCCCCCTCATCATTTTGGTTGCCCTCCCTGGACCCTTTCCAATGCATCCACATTCTTTCTGTAGTGGGGGAAGGGGGTCTAAAATGGGGTGGGAACAAGGGTTTGGATCCAGAACCCTGCCCACTTCCCATTCTGTTCTGACCACTCCCCACCTACATATTCATTTGTTCCTGAGTAGATCCCAGTGGATTTTAGGAATTAGTAAACATCGCATGGGCTCTCAGCTCCCGGCATGGCTGATCAGCAGGTGCCCAGGCCCAAGTTCCAGCTGGTTGGCTTCTTGGGGAGCAGGAAGCTGAGAGCCCCAGTGGCAGCTAGACTCCAGATGGTCAGCTCTGCGGGGAGTGGGTGTAAGCTCACAGGCAGGGCTCTCAGCCCCATGCTGCTCCTCTGTAGTTAGGGTGAGAGCTCCTGGTGAGGATGTGCACCAGTGGCAGGAGGGCAGCGTGCACATGAAAACCACAGTAATTACCGTGGTGGCTGTAAGTCGACCGGATATAACTTTTTCTTTTTCAAAAGGACTGTACTGCTCTGTCGGTTTGCAGGACCAAAAACCACATGGCCACAGTTTCCCCTCCCACTGTTGCCAGAGGCTCAACAGAGCCCCCGCCTCAGCCACAGAAATGTGCAATCAAAGGGCAGCCCTTTGTGTATAGGTTGTAGGGGGGTGGCTATGCAAATCACTTCCTTGGCTTGTTCGGAGGTAGCTTGTGGCTCCGCCCCACTCAAACGCTGCCTTTTTCCTGATTACACGCATGGTAGCAGAAATCTCCTTGTGCCCCCCTGGGGATTTGGTCTGTTTCCAAGATGTATTCTTGTACTGGGATGATCAAAACACTTGCCATGAACTGGGGACCTGGTCCGCTGCTCATTCGCACTCGGGTGCACACAATGAGAAGTCCCGTGGCACCTTAGAGACTAACAAATATACAGAATCATGAGCTGCAATGTGCAAAATATACAGGAGCATGAACTTCTCATCCCTGGATGGCTTTTATCCATGAATACTCAGGATTCTATATATTTGTTAGTCTGTCAGGTGCCACAGGGCTACTCATTTTTTTTTTTTTTAAGTTGCAGACTAACATGACTACCTCACTTAGATATGTTTCTCTCCTGCGAGATAGAACCATAGAGCTGGAAGAGACCTCAGAAGGTCATCAAGTCCAGCCCCCTGCCCAAGGCAGGACCAATCCCGGATAATGTGAACTGACTCATTTCTCTGTTTTATTTTCAGACAAACTCCGGGTAGAGCTCAGTAAGGGTGTGTCTAGACTACAAAGTTTTTTTTGAAAAAAGTGGCCTTTTTTCGAAAAAACTTCCCCTGCCTCTAGACTGCTGCCATGTTCTTTTGAAAGTAAATCGAAAATGCATCTGTTTTTTCGACCATGGTAAACCTCGTTTTACGAGGAATAACGCCTTTTTTCGAAAGTGCTCTTTTGAAAAAAAGCATCTAGATGACAACCAGTACTTTCGAAAAAAGCAAGCCACTTTTTCAAAAGAGAACACCCAGGCAGTCTGGATGCTCTCTTTCGAAAAAGCACAATTTGCATTACATAGCACCTTTTCTCAAAAGAGGCTTTTTCAAAAGTATCTTTCGAAAAAGCCTCTTTTCGAAGAGGCTTGCAGTCTAGGCGTAGCCTTAGTTCTATCCCTTCCCCCCATACAACCCTTGTCTGATGCTGTCTCCTGCTCAGGGTGTCTGTTGTGCTCAGGGACGTTCTCACCCCTCTCTCTGTGTTTGGTTGCAGGGTGGAGATGCGCCCAGCTCTACGCAGGTACTGTACACACTGCTGGTATTTTAGCCATGGCGAGACCCACCTTCCCCTGGGGGTTGGCTCCTCTCTCTCCCTGGAGCAGTTTCCTATGACATGCAATTCTGAACACATCGCAATATCTGCAGGTGACACCCTAGGTTTGCTGCAGAGCAGGGGCATGGCCCCTGCTGGGAAAGGGCTGCTGAGGGAGGAAATGCTGCCACCTGGTGTCACCTTTCCAGAGCAGTACGTGGGCTCTGCAGGACAGATACTCACAGCCGGCCATCACTGGCACCGAACAGCTCAGCTCTCTCCTCCCACTGGCCCAGGATCTGTGCTCTCCGGGGTATCTTACTGCCCAGAGCAGGGCAACCAGGGCAGTTCACAAACTCACTGAGGGGCCTGTGACGGTCACCACCTTAGAGGTGCAGAACATTTGTCTGCTCCATGCACCTGCCTGTCCCCCAACCCAGGGCTCCTCACAGGGTTTCCATCCCTCACTGGCTCCTGTTCCTACGGCTGCCTCAGGCACCATCCTCACCAAGCAGGACAAGATGCCCGATCTACCCAGCTCCCCCCGTGCTGATCCCCCTCTCCCTCCCCCCGCCGGTGCCTGGACAGTATGACTGGGCCCTTTAGCCTCCAGCTCCCCATCTCCCTGCTCCCAAACTGTCCCGTCTCTGTAGCTCCAAGACACTCTGGAGCCAGGGCTCCCTCTGTGCAGGCATGCCCCCTCCCTCCTTCACACACACACCCAGCCACGTGCCAGCCCTGAACCCTGGCAGAGACACTGAGCTCCCAGCTGTCAGGGTCACTAAGGGTACGTCTGCACAACAGCATGACTCCCAAATCACATAGTCCGTGTCTCCACTATAAGTGTTTATTTCGACATAATGTCGAGCTGGAGGACTCCTGTGACCCACATTTTCCCAGGAGGAAGTGGAGTCGAAGGAAGAGGGCTCTAACTCAGCCTTCCTGCTGTGCAGGCAGCACCAAAAGTTGAAATAAGCTGTTCCAACTTCAGCGATGCAATTGACGTAGCTCAAGTTGTGTCGCTTGTTTCAGCTTTAGCTCCGCTGTGTAGACTAACGGTGTTAGCTCTGCCGTGTGCCACACACCACACTTAGAGCCCCCCGGCCCTGGGCCAGCCCCAGAACAGCTCTAACCAACACTCAGAGCAATGCAGGGTGGGAGGGGACCTCAAGAGGTCACCTGCTCCAGCTCCCCACATTGGAGCAGGGCCTGAACCTGCCTTGAGGCAGCCACACCGAGATCACTGCTGAAACAGCCCCGCAGTGCACACAGCCCTGCCCTGGTCCCACGGCTCTGGCTCTGTCATTCGTTGGGCCAGGAGCTGCAAGGGGTCCAGGGCGGGAGGGGCCTGGGCCCCAGTTGTGCATGTGCCAGGTGTGCAGAGCTCTCTGGGGGAGACACTTTCACGCTGACCTAGGAGCTGTGGCTGGGAGACCCAGTGGGCTGAGGCTCTGCCTGCCCTGCCTTGGGGGTGAAGGGAGGGGCCCTGGGGCTGCTGCTCCCCATCCCAGGAGTGGGGGGAAGGTGGACACAGAGTGTCCCTGTGCGCACTGTGAGGGGCAGACCCAGCTCACCCCGACTATCCCGCCTCGACCTGGGCCATGAAACTGCTTCCCCCCCACAGGGTCCCCTCAGCGCTCTGCAGCCTGGGGAGAGAACTCTGAGGCTGGGCTGAGTGGGGCTGTGAGGCCTGAGATGGGGGCTCAGCAAACGCTGTAAAACTGTAAATGATGGATGGTCGGAGCCCAAGTGTCTGCTGGGCTATTCTCAGTGCTGTGACTCAAACCTCAGTCTGTCCCCACCCCCCAGCTCTGGGACGCACTGCCCAGCTGTGTGACCATGTCTGCAGAGCCGGGTGTGAGAGCCCAGTGTGTCTGCCCCAGAGCTGGGTGAGGGGAGCTGGGGGGAGGCTGGGTCAGTCACTAACTGCAGACACCTGCCCCCCTGGAGCTCTGGGAGGGGCTCTGTGGCCAGGGCCCGCGCTGGGAGGCACCGGGGCAGCAGCAGAGGGTCTGAGCCACTCGCAGGGCCCAGGGGTCACGTCGCTCTGGGCAGAGAGTTCAGGCTGGAGCCGAGTCTCCACTGGCAGCCGGGTCTGTGGGCTGAGATCAGGGCTGGGGGGATTTTCCTGGCCAGGGCACATTTCACAGCCGCTCTGGAGTGTCCCAGCTGGTGCCCTGCACCCAGCCTGCCCGGCACTGCATGCGGGGCTGGAGCTAGGGACAGTCCCTCCCTGCCAGTCACTGGGGCCTGGGCACCTTAGCTGCTCAGACAGGTTTGCAGAGGGGCTGGGGAATCAGGTGCTAATAGTTTATCAGCAGAACAATTCGATTTGGGGTCCAATGAAACCGTTCCCGGCCCCAGGCTGAGTTTGCTGGCGAGTGTCCATGGACAGAACCAGGTGCCGCCGCTTCCCTTCCAGCCTGTAGCCCAGGGGCCGAGACCCAGCTGGGAGCCACAGGTCCCATCCCTGTGTGAGGCAGGGATGGGAATGTGGGTCCCCCCTCAGGTGAGGCCTAGAACCGCTGGGCTCTGGGGGTCTGACGTGGGGTCCCTCAGTCTCTGCTGCTGCAGATGCTCCCCATAAGAACATAAGAACATAACATAAGAACGGCCGTAGCGGGTCAGACCAAAGGTCCATCTAGCCCGGTATCCTGTCTGCCGACAGTGGCCAGCACCAGGTGCCCCAGAGGGGGTGGACCGAAGACAATGATCAAGCGCTTTGTCTCCTGCCATCCCTCTCCAGCCTCTGTCAAACAGAGGCCAAGGACATGGCCCAGGGCCCTGGGCAGAGCGTGAGGGTGAGACTGGCTCTGCAGCACAGTGGGGCGGCCCCACCTGGGAGCCCAGAGTCCAGCCCCCAGCCCCAGTGACCTGCAATTACTGACCCATAACTCAGTGAGGGGAGGGGCACAGCCCCGGCACAACAGTGTCTGAGGCCGTGGGAGCCGGGTTCCCTTGCACCGATGCAGCTGCCCCCGTGCAAACCCTTAGTGCAGCCACGTGGGTGTGAACTGGGACTGGCCCCCAGTGCAGCTTCTCCCAGGTGGAGGGGGCAGGAAGTGGGGATTGCCCCTCCCCTCCCCCGTACTACCCTCATTAGCAACAGCCCATTGGTTTGCAATTGCACCCCCCTCCCATCCTCCGCTGCCCTGCCCCTCCTAGGAGCCCTGGGGGAGGGGCTGGGCAGGGGAAGTAGAGACCTCCTCCTTCCCTCCCCTCCCCTCCTTCTGTCTCTCCTTATGCTCCACTCCTCGATCCCCCTGGCACCTGCCCTTCCCCTTCCCCTCCCCACACCCTCCTGGTGCCTCCCCCTTCCCTCACTGCCCTCCTAATGCCTGCCTCCTCCTTCTCTGTGCCCACCCCCTCACCGCCCTCTGCCCCAGTTCTCCTCATGCCCCTCTGCTCCCTCACATGTGACTTGCGTCATGCCCCCTTTCACTCCCGCTGCCCCAGCACCCACCCCTACTTTCCCTCCCCTCCCTTTTTCTGCCCCTCCCTTCCCCTTCTGTCTCCTGGCACCTGCCCCTCCCCCTGCCCTCTGGTGCCCTCCCTTCCCTTGCCCCCTTCAACCTCCAATAGTTGCTTCACAGCTGGTTCCTTATTGGCCCTGGTGCCTGCTCCGGCACCTGCAGCTTGTACCCTGAAGACCAGTGGTCCCCAACCATTTGACGTCACCGGGCGCCAGGGGGCGTGGCCGTTCGCCTGCCGGGCACCAGAGGGCGGGGACACTCGCGCACCAGGGGGCGGGGCCGTGCATATGCCACACCCCCATGAGCCACGCGCCTGGGGCCGGCGCCCCCCATCCCCACGCACCAGGGGCCGGTGCTCCCCATGCGCCGCGCGCCCGGAGCACGGATGGCTGCTTCGCGGCGTGCCCAGGGATGGCGCCCCTCCCCTCCACATAGCCGCGCGCCCGGGGCCGGCGCTCCCCATGCGCTGCGTGCCCGGAGCGCGGGCGGCCATTTTGCCGCGTGCCCGGGGCCGGCACCCCCCCCCCACACATAGCCGCGCACCCGGGGCCGGTGTCCCCCCCCATAGCCGTGCGCCCAGAGCGCGGGTGGCCATTTCGACACGTACCCGGGGCCGGCGCCCCCCCCCCCATAGTCACGCACCCCGGGCCGGCGCTCCCCATGCGCCGCGCACCCGGAGCACGTGCGGCCACTTTGCTGCGCTCCCGGGGCCGGCGCTCACCGTGCGCCATGCGCCCGAGGCCGGCTCCGGCACAGCGCATGCGCCACGTGTCCAGGGCCAGGCCAGGGCCGACCACTTGGCGGGTGCACACAAATGCCCCCACGGGTGCCATGGCGCCCGCGGGCACCGTGTTGGGGACCACTGCTGTAGACCCTGTCATCCACCCCTTCATCCTCCCACCCCCGGCACCTGCCCTTCCTCCCACACCTTGTGCCCTCTAGCCCCTGGCATCTGCCCCACGTAGGCCTCAGCATGAGCCCTTCCCTTGCCCCCCTGTGCCTGCCCCTTCCCTCACATCCCCACCCCCTTTCACCTTCCCTTTAATTCTGCCCCTCCTCCTCTGCCTCCAGACACCTGCACCCTCCCCCTCCGCAAACCACTGGTGCCAGCCCCTTTGTGCTCCCCTCCCCTGGCCCCCTGGGCCCGTCTCTCCCCGCTGCCTGCCCCGCGCAAGTCCCCACCCTCGGCCCCCTTTGAGCCCCCTAATGTTTGCCCCTTCTTCCCTCCCTCCTCTTCCAGCCCATTGGTGCCTTCCCCTCCCCTCTGTGTCCCTGCCCCTCCCCTCCCCTCCCCTTCTCCTAACCTCTGGGTCCTGCCCCTGCGCTCATCTTTCCTCTGCCCCCCTTGTGCTCTCCCTTCTCCACACCCAACTCTCTGCCCCCCTGTGCTCACCTGTTCCCTTGTCCCCACTCTGCTCCCTGGTGCCTGCCCCTCTGTTCTCTGCCCTGCTTGCCTCTGCCCCTGTGCTCAGCCCTCCCCCCGGGACTGCTCCTTCCCTTGCCCATCTCTGTTCTCCTGGCACCCACACCCATGCCCCTCCCCCCTTGATAACCACCCTCCCCTTGCTGCCCTTTTGGCCCCTGGTGTCTGCCCCCCATCCCCCTCTCACCTCTCTTTCCCCTTGACACCTGCCCCATCTCCCACCCCCTCCTTGCCCCTGGTGCCACGCGAGGCCTGGAGAATGTCAGCAGGTGTGGAGAACGTGAGTCAGGAAGTGTCATTTCCCCTTCACTGCGCACAGGGGCCAGGGGCACCCAATGACGTGACCAGGCAGTGAGACTGACCCACACAAGGCAGCATTTCCTCATGCAGCGCAGTCGGCTGGCGGGACTCTGCCGGGGTGGGGTGGGGTGGGGGTGAAGGCCAAAGTCACAACATGGCTCAGAAAGGGCAAGATCCATTCACGGAGGCTTGCTCCGTCAGTGGCTCTGAGCCAGGATGGGCAGGGATGCACCAGCCTGATCTGAGTGTCCCTAGTCTCTGTGCCGGGCGCTGGGAGTGGGCGACAGGGCAAGGATCACTAGACGATTCCCTCCTCTGCTCGTTCCCTCTGGCTGCTCCAGGTGCTGCAGTGGCAGGAGGCAGGACACTGGGCAGAGGAACCAGGGGTCTGGCCCAATATGGCTGATTTTCCATAAATATTAATTAAAATAATAACAACATAGTCAACACAGAAACTCCCCCAGACACTGGCCTGTTACGCTAGTGATGTTGTGACACAATGACCTTGGCAATTAATGGATTTTAAAAGTCTTGGCCTCCTAGGAAATGTGTTTTTCTATCCGGTTCCCAGGCTCAAAGCAAGGCGGTGGAGTTAAGTCACTGACGCACAGTCCCACAGACCCACGTTCTGGCTGCTGCTGTTTGCTGCACCACCGTTCCCTCTACTGCTCCGTTCCCAATGGCCTGGCCCCCGGCCCCGGCCCCGGCCCCTTCTGCTGCCCCTCCCCCCCGCACACACATGCCCTCAGCCCATTCCCTCAAGGTCCCACCAGCTCTGGGCGATGGCAGCTCTGAGTGGGGAACCTCGCGGCTAGGGCTTAACCTGTCACCGGAGAGGTGCCCGGGCTCCAGCACGTTTGCTATTTTCCCAACTGAATTGCTGAGCCCAGAGGTGCCAGGGCTGAGAACTGAGGTCTCAGAGGGGCCAAGTGCGTCTGTACCTTTAAAAACCCTCAAAAACCAGCGAGTGGTCCTGTAGCACCTGAGAAACCAACAACAAGGCTAGTCATCTCTCTGTTAGGCTGTAAGCCCAGAGGTGCCAGGGCTGGGAACTGACAAGCCCAGAGGGGCCGGAACTGAGCCCTGGGCAAGCCCCAGCACAGATTCGGTGCTGAGGGTCCCCTTCCCCAGGCAGGCCCAGTCCAGCTCTGCGGCTGCCCGTCACTCAGACACTAAAAGGGTCCCAACATTGCCTGACCCCACATGGCACCTCAGTGGTTTGTGCCCAGCCCGAGGCAGAATGGATCCCCGGGCAGCCAAGCTCTGTGGGCCGGGCCCCCAGGCAGGGCAGGCGTGTCCTTGGCAATACAGGCTGGGCCTGGCATCATCCCAGTCCGGCTCCTCATGAGCTGTCCGGGGGGCGGGGGGGCTCCCTCAGACCCTGTTTACGCACTAGTGGGTCAGCCAGGGCAGCTGGACCAGCCCCACCGGCACCGCCACAGAGAGCAGCCAGGAGAGCTCGTCCGGGCCCTGCTGTCACACCCGCCCTGCGCGCTCAGGGGAGAGTCAGGAGCTGCCCAGCGGATCAGCAGAGCGTTCACATGGCCACAGCCCGTGTGTCTCCTGGGCACACCTCAGTGCACATCATAAAATGTATTCCGCACACGGCTAGGAACAGTTGGAGGGAGCACTGGTGTACACCCCCTCTGGGGGTCCTAGGGAAATCCCAGCTGGAACCTGCCCCTCCCTTCACCCCCCTCTGTCCTTATGGTGCCTGCTCCTCTTGCCCCCATGGTCCCCCTTCTGCTCCTCTCATCTGCCCCTCCCCTTCCCTCTCCCAGCCCTCCTGGGGACTGCCCCTTCCCCACACCCCTCTGTCCTCTTGTGCCTGCTCCTCTTGCCCTACATTGGCCCTATGGTGGCTCCCTTCCCCTCTCTCCCATCATCTGCCCCGCCCCTTTCCTCTCCGAGCATTACCCTGCCCCTCCCCACTGACAGCTTGCCACCTCCCCGCTCCCTCCTGCCCTTTTCCCGCTCTTTGTCTCCTCACAGGCAGAGGGGCCCCCCTCAGACAATAACACCCCCCCACACACACACACAGCGATTAACGGGGGGGGCAGGTTAATTTCCCCCTGACCCCAGGGACCCGCCCCGGCCCCTGGCCCTGACTCTGTGACTCTCTCCCCAGTGGATGTGACGCTGGATCCAGACACGGCTCATCCCAACCTCGTCCTGTCTGAGGGTGGGAAACGTGTGAGATACGGAAACAGGCGCCAGGATCTGCCCAACACCCCCGAGAGATTTGACCGTTCTGTCTGTGTGCTGGGCGCCGAGGGGTTTGCAGGCGGGCGGCGTTACTGGGAGGTGGAGGTGGGGGACAAGACACGCTGGGAGCTGGGGGTCTGCAGGGAATCTGTGAGCAGGAAGGGGTACGTCACACGCTCACCTGGGAACGGATTCTGGGTCATGGAGCTGTGGGACGGGGGATACCAGGCCCTCACCTCCCCCTCCACCCCCCTACCCGTGAGCGCCAGGCCCAGCCGGGTGGGGGTTTTCCTGGACTACGAGGCGGGCGAGGTCTCGTTTTACAATGTGACTGACAGGTCCCATCTCTTCACCTTCACCGGCACCTTCTCCGGGACGCTGCGCCCGTATTTCTACACTGGTACCTATGCGGCTCCCCTGACCATCTGCCCGGTGCCGGCCCAGGCGGGAGGGAATCCCTGCCCCTGACAGTGACCACGTGGCACCCACTGGCCCCGCCCAGCGCTGCGGCTCCTCCCCCAAGGGCGGGGCCGGTCACTGGATGTTTAGCAGCGGGAGCGCCCGGGAGCCAATGAGGCGCCGTGAGGGAAACAAACAAACGGCCCCGCCCCTCCCTGCCTCCCCTCGCTCTGCTCCCCAGAAGCAGCGCAGCGACCAACCACTTCCTGCTGTGGGCCCCAGTGGGTGGGCGGGGAGTGGCGGGCCGGGAAGCACGAAAACCCGGCCCCGGCCGTTCGGAACGGAGGAGGCCCGATGAGACTGCGCATGCGCAGAAGGTCAGTGACTCTGCTGGGAGTCCAGCGCCAGCGCTTAGCTCAGACCGGGAGCTTCCTGGCCCCGGCTCCTCATGCTGCGTCTCCCGGGCTGTGTCCCGGGCTGCGCCCCCCCGGCCATGGAGCTGCGGGGCGATGGGTCCAGCTCCCCTGGGTTCTTGTGGAGTCGGATTGACCCGCCCCCGGCTGTAGGAACCGCCCCCCCCCACATAGTAACCCCCCCCCCATGATTCTCTGCCGGCCTGTTGCTGCTGGGGGCTGGGATCCCACCTGCCCCCCCCCCTTTGCTGCTTCTCCTGGTCCCGCCCCGCAGCCCCTGGGCAGTGCGCTGGGAGCCGGGACATTCCCACCCCAGTGTGACCCCTCCCCCCTCCGACTGGCCCAGGGACACAGGCTGGGATGGGGGGGCGGGTCTGTCAGTTCCCCTCCTGCCTCTCTCCAGCTTTTCCTCCAGGGCTGGGTGCTACTGGTGGCTGGGACATTCCCATTCCCAGCCCATGTGCTGTTGCCCCACTCTGCCCCCCCCACCACCTGTCACCAGCCCCTAGGGCAGGGGTGCAATGTTCCCATGGATACGGGATACGCCTGTCACAAGGAGGGACCTCTGCCTTTGCCCATCCCCCTCGGGGGCCCCAGAACAGGAGGCCAAGGGCCCCTCCCACTGTTGAATGTGGGCAGGTCTGGCCTGGCCTCTTTCTCCCCAGACGCCCCTGCCCTTCCCCATTCCCCCTGGGCTCTGCCCCCCACCCTGGCCAGAAGCTGGAGCCCTGCCCAGAGAGGAGAAGCCCTGGGGTGCCAATGCAGCTGGGGCCATTGCAGGACCATCCCCCCGGAAGGGGGGGGGGCTCAAAAGCTGCCCCTGGCTGATGGGCCGGCTGTAGCAACCTCTGCCCAGGGCAGATGGAGGGTCCATGGATCCCACCACTGCCCAGACAGCTCTTACTGTGACGTGAATGGGGTAAGAACCACAGGAGCAGGGGGGGAGCCTCAGACTTTCTACCTGCTCTGGCTGGGGCTGGGGACATGGGCTGGGGCTGCTCATGGGCCCCCCCACCAGTGTTTCTTGTAAGCTGAGCACTTGGGCAGCCACTCAGGAGAGATTCAGGTACTGCCCAGCTGATTAGCAGAGCCCCCACAGCCAGCAGCCTGTGTTTGAGTGGTGCACATCTGCACCTGCCCCTGCCCCGGCAGGACAGCCTGAGTGACAGGCAGCCTGCTCCCTTCCCAAGCCCCACAACACTGGTTTCTGCCCGTCCCAAAGGAGCGTTTGCCCCAAGTCACTGGCACCTCCCAACTGAAAGCAAACCCAGCGCCTGCAGCCAGTCCTATGGCACCGTCAAGAACGATTTACTGGCCCAGAGAAGGGAATGAGAGTTACTCACAGGGCGAACGCAGCAGCCAGACACACACGCACACGGTGTGCTCCTGCCTGGCCCAAGGGAATAGAGGCGCCTCTGATGAGCCAGCTCGGTGTGTCCTGGAGCACCAGCCCACCAGCTGCAGATCCCTCAGTTTGTGCCCAACCCTTCCCCACCGCCATCCCCTCCCCCTCCCTGCCCCACCCCAGCAGCTAAGCCTGGGAGAGAGAAAGTTCTTTCTGCCCTGGCTGGTCCTTCCTTCCCCCAGAGCTCACACTGATAAGAGGGTTTGGGCCTGGCTCCTCTTCAAGGCCAGGTGGAGGAGGGGAGCAACCAACAGAGTCTTATGCTCCAGGCTAGCTTGTCTGGTGTCTGGAGCTTCCTGTGCCAGGCCGGAGATACCCCCCCCCGGCCCCGTCCCCTGGACACACCAGGGTCTCACACTTGGCTCTGCTCCTCTCCTGGCCTTGGGCTGCTCCCAGTGTCACAACAAACCCTGGTTCAGCCTCTGAGAAACACCGAACCCTCGCCCAGCGCCACAGGCACAGCCAGTCCCAGGGGTCAGCACTGGCAGCCACCCCCCAGCATTTCCCAGAGTCCAGCCTCTGCTCTGCCAGTCCAATGGCTGTTTTAAACGCATGGACACCCCAGGAGCCAGCTGCTGGCCGGCATGTGCCAGTGCTCGGGGAGGTCTGGGGCCTGGGCAGGAGCTGGCACCTGGAGGGAGAGGGGGGTGAGACAGCATCACAAAGGCCCTGCATGTCTGTGGTGAGCAGCCATGCGATGCACACCGCACACTGACCATCACGGGGAGCTGTGTCACAGCACTGGACAGGCTGACAAATCTCTTCCCAACACAGGCTCTTGGGCAGAAAATCTCCCTTGTTCCTCGTGACTGACCCGCCTGCTGCCAGGGCTACCCCCACTGACACCCCGCAGCACAAAGTGTCTGTGCACTGGCCCCACACCTGAGCCCCTGCCTGCTGCTCTTATTTCAGTCACGTCCCCGCCCGCCTTCCTCGCTGTGTCTGTCAGCCAGAGTCGCGCCGGCGCTGGGCTCCCAGAGGCTGCAGAAGGGAAATAATCCCCCGTGCGCAGCCAGGAGGAAAGGCTCGGGGGCCACATTTGTGGAGAAATCCCTGTGATATTATACTTTGTATTAAGATCTTGTCCTTTTAGATATATCTTTAAGTGTTCTTATAGAATCTCTAACATTTGTCCTAGAACTTTGTATTAAGATATATAGATCTTGTAAGAAAAAATGTCTTTTGAGCTTTCCCCTTTCCTTGATTGTCCTGTTGAAATGAATGAGGTGTGAATGGAGAATGAAAGGGGAGCACCTCCAGCAGCAGTTGCAAGGGTGGAGAAGGTCTGGGAGCCAGATCTAAGACAATACCTGTGCAGTGTGGTCATTAAGAAGACTGGACATACAGACGCCTTGGGAGTCAAGCAGCAAGTGCCTGCCCTTGGAGGAACTCTCTTTGAAGCAGCATTAGGAAAGGCGAGGTGATGACTAATTGGTTGCATGAGAGGGATAAATAGGAGGCATCTTGCAGAGGGACCCCGGGTTTTTCGTCTTGTCAACATGGGAGCATCGATCCGGATCGGCAGAAGCCCAGCTCCACCCCTTCCCCATCTAACTCACCTGGCCAGTGCAGTTAGGGGGAGCAACTTTTGGTAACAACAAGACGGAGTGTGCTTGTGTGTGTGTGAGAGTGAATGAGTGTGATGTATCATATGCATATGATAAGTATTGATTGATCTATGTATGTTCAATAAATGTGGTGTGTTGCCTTATCCCCCTGAAAAAGATCCTGGGTGCTTCTTTTAAGCACAACACATTCACCAGCCCTGAGGAGCTGAGACCGATTGCCAGGCACTTCACTGACCAGCGCCTGCACAGTCACAGGACACCCGCCAGGACCCACCCAGCCTGAGCTGGGCCCATGGGCACTCTGGGCAAGGAAAGGGGAGAGACGCCCGCTCAGAATGGGCCCCACACATGCCAGCGTGTGAGCTGCCGGAGCCAGCCAATGGGAGCCCCCCACAGAGAGTGTGATCTAAGCCCCGGCTCTCATGGACCTGGGTGCCTAATTCCCCACTGCAGTAGACAGGTGCTGAGCTCGGCCTAGGAACCCCTCTCCTGGGGCCAGGCGGCCCAGGCCCTTCGCTGCCCCCTGGGCCAAGGAGTTCGGCCGGAGCCTCACGCACCTGGAGTGGGCAGAGGAGGTTAGCTCCCAGGTTAGCCCCTGGGATGTGGGGTCCTCGTCCCCTCCTGCCTGTTCCCAGTGGGGGAACTGAGGCAGGGTGAAGCCCCTGAGTCGGCATGTTCAGCTCTTAGCATTGGAGCAGCTGCGGGGAGGGGGAGGGCAGGTGCGGCCCCATTAGCTGGGCCAGGCCAGGGCAGGAACCACTTCTGGGCAGTGCGGGGAGCAGGGCTGACCAGGAGGCACCCCGGTCCCTCCCTCCTGCCCTCCCCACACCCAGTTCCCTACAGCCTGGCTGGTGTGGCTGCCCCACAGCCAACCCTGCTGCTCTGCATGGTGCAGTCATGGGGCCAAAGGCAGGAGCTGCTCAGGTGTGGGGAGCAGATTTCATGGATGGGGGCCTGGAGTGCAGAGGAGGGATGGGGATGGAGCAGGCCATGTCTGGCTTGGGGAGAGGAGGCAGAGCCTCCCAGCCTTCCCTATCCGCCCCCGCCCCCGCCCCACAATTTCTGGTCCCAGCGTGGCCCTTGGAGCTTAAAGTTTGCCAAGCCCTGAAATAGCAAACGTGAGTGTTCAGAAGGCTCATCCCTTCCCACCCCCACTGCACCCCACCTCCTCACAGCACCCCACCCCCTCACTGCGTCCCTCCCTGTCCCATCTCCTGCCCCATCCTACCTACTGCATCCCTCCCCAGATCACCTCCTACCCCACCCCCTCACTCGTCCTCCTATCCCACCCCTACTGCATCCCTCCCCATTCTACATCCTGCCCCAACCTCTCACTGCCTCCTCTCCATCCCACCTCCTGCTCCTCCCCAGTGTGGAGAGCTGGGTAGGGAGGCAGGGTGGGAGGCTGTTCCCCTCCCCAAAGAGCCAGGTGTGTCCTGGTCCCTCCCCTGTCTCCTTGGGGCCCCACCTCTCTCCAATCCCCTGAACACACACCCGCACTGCCCCTAGGATCCCCAAGTCCTACTGAACCCTCTATGCCAAGGTCCCTGACTGCTCCTTTGGGACCCCAGCCTGCTACCCATCCTGCCATGCTCTTGGCCCTGTGACCACCAACCCTGCCCCCTGCTTCCTGTCCAGCCCTCAGCCCCTTCTCCTTGACCCCCACCCATGGGAATCCCACTACCACCCCCACTCCCTGCCCCTGGACCACCCCCAGAATCCCCACCCCCTCTCCCTGAGCACTGCGGGCCCTGGCTCCAAACGGGGCACCTGGTCACTCTGGTCGGTGCAGGGCCATCTCCCTGCGTCCCAGTCACTCTGGGCTGGTGGAGGCCTGGTCGCTGATCTCACTGCAGCCCGGCCCACCCCTGGACATGCCCCTGGAGCTGCCGGGCTGTTGCTCCTGGGCAGCCCCTGGCTGAGCGCTGGCTACCGAGAGAAGAGGCCAATGCAAACAGCCCCATGGCAGCGAGGGAGTCAGCACGTCGGTGGGTGGAGCAGGGAGCTGGGGGCAGAGCTGGGCTCCAACTCGCTGGGTGACCTTGGCCAATTCAGTGAACCTCTCCTGCCCCCATGGCCCTGTCTGTACAGCAGGGACAGCAACACTCACAGGCCCACAGGAGGGGGCTGGTTTGATGCTTCACCCCATGGCCCAGCAATGAGCCCCCAAAACTCTCCCTGTTCTCGGGGAGCCAGTTTTGCTGTGTGAATTCTGTGGGGCAGGTGTGCCAGGCCTGGGCACTGGGATTATTTACCAGTTTCTCTGGCCCTGGGGCACTGCTGAGCTAGCAGCTGGGAGGGCTGCGTGGTTCAGGCATTGGGCTAACACTCCAATAGGGTTTCCTGTGCAGGGTCACATCCTGCTTGCAGGGAGGCCTGTGTTTTGGCCACACCCATCACCAGGGGAACAAGCTCCATAAAGCCTGAGATAATCTCCACCCCCACGTCAATCCCCCCTCTGTTAGAGAAATGCCTGGGATGGTGCCTCACGCTGGGTCTCAGGCAAACTCTCAGCTCGCAGCCCCTGCCCCTCACCCAGCACCCCATGGCGCAACCCCTACCCCTGGGGGCTGCTCCACCCTACAGTGTGACAGGAGGTTGGTGACAGGCCGGGGAGTCTGGGCCTGCCCCCAAAGGTCCATCCATGCAGGGGAGAAATGCTGGGGATGTGATGAGGGTCACCCTTCCCAGGCACATGCACCCTCCCCATGGGCCCCATGGGCCTGTAAGGTGACCGTGACACTGCAGTGCTATGTTGGGGTACAGAGGTACCTGTAATATCTATCCTGCATGTTAACAGTGCCCCTTATTTTGAAATACAATGGACTCGCTATTCCAATGTCCTGGTAAACCTCATTCCATGAGGAGGAAGGGACTTTTCGGAATAGCAGGTTATTTCGATATTTCGTGCTGTGTAGACACCAAAGCGTTTTCAAAATAAGTTCAAAATGACAACTTCTTTAGCTCAAATTGTGTATCATATGTCAACCCTCTGTCTGTGCTGAAGATGCTACATCACAGCTCTGTCTACACTACAGAGACAACGCTTTAGACCAGAGAACACATCTGCTCGTCTGAAATTTTTTTTGGAAGAGCAGATGTGCTTTTTCAGCATCCCTGTGAACCTCATTTTATGAGGAAGAAGGGATGTGCCAGAGAAAAAAACAGGGTTTTTTTCTGACATTTGGCCCAGTGTAGACAGGCCAAATGTTGGAAAAGCCTCTTCTGAAAAAGAAACAGAAAAAGCTATGCAAAGTCAGGTTCGCAATTTGCGTAGCTTTTTTCAGAAGAACAGTGAAGTGTAAACACAGCCTGAGTGTTGGTCAGCGCTGGTAGAAGGCAGGGAGGGACAAAAGCATCTAATGGCACCCTCAGCCTTTCAGAACAAATCCCCCACCCCAACCCCAACTGCCAGCCCTTCCCTCCACCCTCATTGGGATCTGCTGGGAACTGTCTGGACTGAAGCCCACCCCAGTGTCAGCCTAAGGATTGCCTATTCTGTAAAAGCTGCACCCTGGAAATCAGTGAGCACCTAAAATGACTCTGGGGGGATTTGAACCTATAACTTTTGAATGACCAGCTTGGTTTATATTAGCCACTACATCTTAGAAATCCAACACGCTTTCCATTGCACCACAGAGCTGGATAGACTTGTTATCTCTGCTCTCTGCTTTGCAGCATGGCAGTTGCTGGGTGGAAAGACAGGAGAGCTGGATCTCTCTCTTTTGGGAGAGCAGGTAGGAAGCCACTGAAAATAAGGGATGAGAATTAAGCTGTAGTTGGAGAATGTGGGCATCGATCCCACTGCCTCTCACATACTAAGCAAGCGCTCTACCACTTGAGCTAATTCCCCTCTCTGCAAGAGCCTTTGCTGTTCCACCCACCTTGTTCCAGAGCCCACAACATCCCTGTGGCTGCCCAAGGCTCCTTGCTGAAAGGGCCACTTGTGAGACTGACACCCGGGGGCCGGCTAGCTCGGAGGTTTAGGATGTGGTGCTCATAATCGCACAGATGCATCTTAAGAGCAATCCTCTTGTTTCAAACCATAACAGGCTCGCTATTCCAACGTCCCTGCAAACCTCATGGCATGAGGAGTGAGGGATGTTTTGAAATAGCGATTTATTTTGAACTAAGTGCCGTGCAGCCAGCGCCAAATTACAAAATAACCTATTGCAAAATTGACTCGAAATAAGCTACACAATTGCATCACTTATTTTGATCCATGGAATGCACCTGTAGTGAGTTAGAGCCCAGCTCTGCCCCCAGCTCTCTGCTCCACCCGCCTAGTACTGACTCCCTCACTGCCATGGGGCTGTTTGCATTGGCCTCTTTTCTCTGGAACCAGGTGTGGCGTAGTGGGGGAAGGGGGTGCTATCTGCTCTGTAACCCAGTTTCCCCTGCGCTGGGATGTGTGATTCCCACTGACTCACCCCCGTGTGTATTAGCCCAGACACCCAGGCCCAGCCTGGGTGAGATAACAAGGCGCTTCCCAGGGGGAGAGACAAAGGGAGGGAGGCAGAGACGAACACCAGGTTTCGGGGGAAGGGTCAGTGGCTGGCTGGGGTACATGAAGGAAACAGCCTGTATTGAGGGCTGAGGGTCTAGGGGTAACAATGGACCCCCTAACCCAAGGGTCTGAGGCATCCAGGTCCTGACTCCTGTAACCACATCACATCTGTGCCGTGCTGTATCCTGGAGAAGCAATAAACCCCTCTCTGTTCCACTGGCTGGTGGAATCTGTTCTTGCTGCTACGGGGCTGCAGGACAGGGGGGAACCCCGACTCGGTGCCACACCAGGCTTCAGCCAGGACCGAGACTCAGGCAGGAGCATGTGACCCGGCTCCCTGCACCTGGGCCCTGCATTTCTCATCCCTTCAGAGACACTTGTTAATGGAGAAATAAATCACAGTCACATGAGTGTAGATTATGAAACTTTGTTGTTGTTGTTGCCTTGGAAACTCCCACAGACCTTCCTGGGGCCCTGGCAGCCCACTCACATTGCACAGCTTACTTTGAGATGAGGGTGCTGTGTAGACGCACCCACCCTGTTGAGGGCCAGCCTGCTGGGGGGAAGGCTCTGGCCACTCCGAAAAGTACACCTATTACTTTTCAGGAAAACGACATTGCACAAGAGGGTTTTTCTTGCGCAAGAAGGGGCAGTGTAGATGCTCCTTCTTGCGCAAGAGCCTCTTATGAAAAAAATGGTGGCTCATTAGGTATGCAAATGAGGCTCAGCAATATTCCACGCTTAGCCTCATTTGCATATTAGTCACACAAGAAGCCGTGAGTGTAGACATAGCCCAGGATCAGAACCAGGGCAGTACGAGTAAAACCAGCAATTACAGAAAAGCCAGGACAGGATGATAAAGTGAATTCCTGCTCTGCTCTACTTCAAAACTAATTTTGAACTTTTTGACAGTAGCTAATCATTGAGCCTGTGCTCTCTTCCTCCAGCTTCCCAACAGGAAAATAAGAACAATCATCAACAGCAAACAGCAATTACATTAAAACAACACTCTCTGTTTCCTTCATGCTCACAAAAAACAGTCACTCAGCCTCATGGTTAATGAGACCAACCACTTTCAACTGCATTTCTCTAGTTACCAACTATAGAAATGATCCTGAAAGTACAGTCTTAGTAGGGCCTTGCTCACTACACAACCACACTCATGTGCATTCACTTTCTCTTCATGGGGAATGTTTTCACACAACACTTAGGAAACTAAAGAACAGAAATAATCTTAGCCAAGTGCTTGTCCCATTCAAACACACTCCACCAGATTTAAAAATCTGTATATTAAAATATGCTCTGTGTCCCTGTTTACAGACATATGCCTCCTGATTAGCATGTGGAGCACCTGGCAGCCAATCACAATCGCTTGCTGTTTCTTTCTGAAACTGCAGTTCCTGGGGCTCCTCTAAGTCAGCGGTAACCAACTGCCAGTCGGTGGACCAGCAAGGGGCCAAGAACCCTTGCCTGCCGAGCAGAGGTGGAAAGTAACTAAGTAGAAATACTTGTTTACACTACTCAAGACCTTTTTTGGAGTATTTGTACTTTACTCAAGTCATTTATTTTTGTCAGACTTTGACTTTTAATCAAGTTGGGTTTTTTTTAGAAAATATTGTACTTTTTACTCCACTCCCATTTCCAGAAGCGCTGGGTTACTCACGACTTGCATCATTCTGCTTTGCTAAAGCCCAGCTGCATGTGCAAGCACCCAGTCATACAAAAAAATAGCCAATCCACAAGCACAATGACCCTGCCAAGGAAGAAGACTTTTAATAACTGCACCAACACCTTGTAAATCAAACCCAGTATCCCTGCAGGCCCTGCCAGCCTGAGACCTGAGCGACCAGGGCGGCTGCCCAGGGCTCCGTGCTGAGTGGGGTGCATATGAGCAGTCTCATGTGACCTTACCTGGGCCAGCCAGCTAAACGGGAGGGAAACCCAGCAGCCAGGGTCAGGGGAGGACAGAGGCACTTACTTGTGTCGGGTGAATCCTCTGCTTTGATGGGAGCAGCAGGAGGGTGGGTGGATGCCTGGGGCAGGGGCTCCCCATTCTCCCTGGGACAGAGGACCCTGTAGAAGCCCTGTGGAGGGAGGTGGGGCAGGCTGTGCTGGAAGAGGCTGGGGGTGGGTGACTGAGTGGGGTGGGGATTGAAGAACAGGACCCAGAAGCCTGATGCTGAAACTCCCCCCTTAGTCTGGAGTTTCACACCCTGACGGATCAGAATAAAGTGTCTCAAAGGAGCTACAGCCCCACAGCCCTGCCTAGGGATGGCTCAGCCAGTGGGTTAGAAGCACCGGGACACAGAGAGACTCAGGAGCTGCTCAGAGACAAGCACTGGTGAGAAACAGAACAATTCCCCGAGCAGACAATTGGTTCTGGCTCATTTGCTGGGACTTAAGGAGAACAACAAAGTCCTGAGTCTCCTCCCTGTGACTTCCTCCCAGCTCAGCCAGTCAGAACTGGGACTAGAACTGGAAGGCTATGTCTACACTGGTGGGCTATGTCTACATTGGTGGGCTGTGTCTACACTGGCGGGTTATTGTGCAAGAAGGGCCACACTGCCCACTCACTCTTGCGCAAGAAGGTTTACAGTAAAGTGTGGTAAGAGAGGGCTTCTTGCGCAAGAGCTACGCTCTTTTCTAATAGGTATAAGTCCTCTTGCTCAAGAGCTCTTGCGTAAGAGGGCAGTGGCCCTATGGCTAAAATGGCCATCAGAGCTTTCTTGCACAAGAGAGCATCCACACTGCCATGGATGCTCTTGCTCAAAAGCACATGGCAGGGTGGACATGTTCTTGCATAAGAACCCCTGTGCAAGATACTGCTAGTGCAAACATAGCTGAAGGAGCTTCAGAGATGAAGTCCAGTCCCCTGCCTCACAGCAGGACAGCACCATCCAGATTGATGTCTCTCCAGAACAGGGAGCTACTAGGAGTGGAGCTTGAACCCACACAGACAAACATCCACTGGATCTTAAGTCCAATGCCTTAACCACTTAGCCATCCTGCTGGTAGCTGGGAGGCTGGAAGGGTGAAAGTTCTCTCCCCAAACAGACCAGGGACTCGCTCTCAGAGCATCTGCCCATCCCATCTCTGTGCCAGGGCTTCCCGCCTAGAGGGCGAGAGAGTTGCCCGCTCCCCTCAGTGAGGAGGGAAGAAGGGAAACCAAACAAGACAAAACCCAGCATCCCCAGGGATTCCGAGGGACAAAGGCCTGGTGGGGAAAATACCATTCCCCCTTCACCTAGTGTTTTCCCTGCCTTGCATTTGGCCAGCCCCCATGGATCAGGCCAGTGTTTCCCAAACTTTTTTTAATACCATGGACAGACAAACCCATTCACAAACTTTTGCCAGACCGGTAACATTACATTTACATATCTGCATAACCATTATGCAAATAACAAATATGCAAATATGGAAATAAACTGTTGCCAGTCCCTAACAGATCAGTGTTTGCAGATATCTACACTTAAAAAAATTCACGGAAAAAATTCCCCTCAGGCTGCTGGGGGGGAAGGGCAGCTCCTCCCCCGGGGGGACTGGAGCCTGCAGAGGGAGGGGCGCAGGGAGAGGCACCCACAGGGGTAGGGGGCATTTGGGACACTCTGTTTATAACCTTCAGAAATTCTGTCGGGGCAGAGGAGTTGGTGCCCCCAAGTGCTCCCACCAGTCACCTCTGCCCTCCCCTCCTGCCCGATGGGGGTGGTAGAGCTCCCGTTGTATCTCCCCCCTCCCCTTCTGTACAAGCCCTGCCCTGTGTCTCCCCCTTCCCCAGCCAGGCTGCTCTTGCTCCCCCAGTCTCCTCCCAACCTCCCCCGGCCCCTTTCCCTTCCTGTGACCCGCCCGAGTTTCCCTCCATTGCACCCCTGCTCCCAGCCACCCCCTGACTGGCATGATCCCCCAACCTCCCTTCAGCACCTCCTGCCTCCCCTTCCTGCCCCACCTCACACATCCGTTCCCCTTCACCCGTCTTATCTGCCCCCACCCCACTTCAGCCCCCTCCCCACCCTCTCTGGGGTGGCTCCCCCTACCCCACATGAGCTGGTAGCAGCTTCCCTGGCCCCAGGCTGGGATCACAGCCCCCTCTGCTGAGAGCAGCCCTGGGCCAGATCCTCCCACTGCAGCCCGGAGGGGGGGCCTGCTCTCTGGGAAGGGGAGGGGGGGGTCTCTCTTACCTGCCTCCACAAATGCTGCCCACCCTGGGACCGGGGCTGGGCCGGGCAGGAGCTGTCCAGGCTGGGGGTGCTGCCGTGGGAAAGGTTCCCAGGGAGCAGCTTTCTACATCCCACCATCCCTGCAGGAGATTTCCCCTCCTGGCTGCAGCCCAGGCTCCGGGGTCCCAGCAGTGCTTCACCCAATCCTGGGGCTCAGAGATCCGCCCGGAGCCATTTCCAGGGGCCCCACAAGCAGAGGGCAGGAAAGGAGCCAGGCTGAGGGCTTTGCAGGGAGCAGGCCGGGGACCTGGCAGGAGGAGGCTCCAGCGTGCACAGAGCCTGCGCAGGGCCAGCCTGCTGGGAGAGGAGCAGGAGCATCCAGCACCATTCAGGCCAGTGGCAGCCGACACTGGGGGAGCTCTGAGACTCCAGGGAAAAGGCCTCCAGCCCCCAGGCCCTGGGATTAGGTGACCCTGGAACCAGGCCCCCTGGAGTAGCATTGTGGCCAGGGGGCTCTGACCCACAGGGGGGCTGGCCCCAGAGCCCAGGGCCTGGGAGTCTGGTCAGCAAGTGAGACTCGCCCGTCAGTCCAAGCTGCTTTCTCCCCGGCTGCCATTCCTGCCTGTCCCATGCCAGCGCCGCACGCAGGCCAGTGGGGCAGGATGGGGGTGTCAGTGGGGCCCTGCTCTCAGTCTGTCCCTCTCAGGCCCTGTGGGCTGCTCGAGGGCTGAGCCCATCGCCCAGGCCTGGCGCGGGGGTGGAACATGGGGCACGTTTCCCCCTGTGAGCGTGTGCAGGGGCAGGAGGAAGCCATACGGGCCCGGCTGAAGGTTTTGTGCTGGGGCCGGAGGCTTGAGCCCGAGCTGTCAGCCTCAGCGGGACTTGCTCCTCCCCCTTCTCCTGCCTTGCTGCCTCCTTTGTCCAGCAGCGCTCAGGGGGCAGCCGGGAGAGCCGACACCAAGGGCAGAGGAGGCCGAGGCACAAGCCCCTCAGAGGGGACAGGCCTGAGGCCTCTGGCTTGCCCAGGCTCATGCCAAGGGGCTTTCTGTGGTGCCGGGTGGGGGAGGGGTGCCAGGCCCAGGCCAGTGGGAGAAGGGGCAGCGCCTGCCAGGGCAGCAAGGGGAGCTGCAGGGAGCGAGACGCGGCGTTTCTGCCTGGTTTCACTCAAGGGTCCTTCTGCGGGTGAAGCGCCTGTGACACCCCTGTGCTGCTGGGTTCTCCTGCCCCTCCCCTGGGAGGCCGTCCCCTTCGGGGGGCTCTTGCCCTGGCACTCGTGGGTGGGCCAACATAGGCAAAGCAGCCTGCCCCAGGCACCTTTCAATAGCTCAGCTGGCAGAGCAGAGGCCTGTAGCGGGTGCTCGGCAAGTGTCCTTAGGTGGCTGATTCAACTCCAGCTGAAAGGAGAGATTCTTCTCCCTCCTCCTGGCTGCAGGCCCGGCCTTAGGACCAGGCGGCTGCCTTGGGTCTGTCCCTTTGGGGCCTGGTGCTACAATTGACAAAAGGTTTTGGGTACCAGCTGCCAATCAAATGTCTTGGGCTGCGCAGGCCTTGAGTCATGGCAAGAGCTGGAGGGGAATGGGAACGGCTGCACTTTGGAATGGGAAGGGTGTCTGGCACCATAAAGTAGAACAGTTTTAAGGTTGCTTTCAAGGAGGGCACCATGGCTTAGTTGGCTAAAGCGCCTACCTTGTAATGCAGATCCTGGGTTCAACTCCCAGGGGTGCCTTGTTGCCAGGTCAATGTGTCTTTTCTTCCCACCATTCTTCAACATGTATCTGGAGTTGGTTTTACCTTCAGTTGAGCTTGGTGGTGCCCTCACAGTGGGAGTAGGATAGTAGCAAAGAGCAGGAGGTACCCTAGGGGTTTGATTTAGTGAGGCTTAGCTAGACTTGCTAAATCAAGTTCTGGAAGATGGATTGCAGCAGCCATCTCCACCCGAGTGAAGACATGGCCTAATGGTGCAATTAGTTAGATGCCAACACTAAGAGCCTCACTGCGGGTAACTCATAGAGGCTACATCTACACTAGAAGTTTTCTCTGTAAAAACTATGTTAATGAGGGACTCAATTGCATGAGTCCCAATCTCATTTGCATATTTTCTGCCAATGGGATTTTTGTGCAAAAACAAGCAGTGTGAACATTTTTTTTGCACAAATCCCCCTTTTTCCGCAAGATTCTTATGCTCCCAAAAAAGAGGTATCCTGATCTTGCAGAAAAAGGGCGTTTTGCATAAAAAGAAAACTTCCATGCTGCTTGTTTTTGCACAACAACCCCAGCACAAAACCAGTTTGTCAGAAAATATGCAAATGAGATCATGACTCATGTAAATGAGACCCTCATTAGCAGGGCTCAGCAAATAATGTAATCTACTCGCCCATGGATGTAAATAATTACATCCCGGAAGAGCTGGAGCAGAGCGATCTGCACATGCACAGAACGATCTGCGTGTGCGCAGAGCGCAGAACCATGCGAAATTGCGTGGCTGGTGAGCAGAGCTTGCTGCTGCTTGGCAAGCCCTGCTCATTAGCAGATCTTTTGCTGAGAAAACTCACAGTGTAGACACAACCAGAGACTCTGGTTGTGATCATGCAATAAAAGCACATTATGTTTAAACAGCTGCCATGTGAATGTACCTGAAAGTCACAAGGATCAATAATCTGTGTGAAAGGCAGGTGGCCAGTAATTAGAGCGCCAGGTATGTTGTGTGCACAAAGGAAGGTAGGAATGTGCACCGGGTAGTCTGCTAATGGTGTTTAGTGAAAATTAATAGGTGTAACAGCATTGCACAAGAGGGTTTTTCTTGTACAAGAAGGGGCAGTGTAGAAGCTCCTTCTTGTGCAAGAGTCTCTTCGGAAAAAAATGGTGGCTCATTAGCTATGCAAATGAGGCTCAGCAATATTCCACACTTAGCCTCATTTGCATATTACTCATGCAAGAAGCTGCTAGGGTAGACATAGCCCAGGTGTCCCTTCTGATGGGACAGGGACGTTCTTCTCAGGGTCTCAGAGTTTGGGTACCTTGTTGGCCTAGGAAGGGTGTGACCAAACACACACCTCGCTGTGAGCAGGATTTGAACCTGCGCAGGGAAACCCTATTGGATTTCTAGTCCAACGCCTTAACCACTCGGCCATCACAGCTCTGAGTCCTAGCAACTCAGGGAAAATGGTAAATAATCCCAGTGCCCAGGCCTGACATCACCTGACACAGAATTCACACAGCAAACCATTTCAACAGTCATGCAGAGGAGTCCTGGCCGCTCTGGTCTGAGGCTGCCTTGGAGGTGAGTTCTGCTTCCAGGTCTTCTCTCCTCCTTCTTGGTCTTCTTCCTTCCTTTCCCTCCTTCTTCCTCTTCTCGTTTCCCCTTTTCCTTCTTCTCCCTGGTCTCCTTCTTGGACCCCAGTTTATAGAGTGAAAATTGAGTCCTGCTTAACCAATTATTTTAGTATAATTTTACTAACCAAAGATAACATACTATTATGATTTACCTAACCAATCATACTCCACTGCCTTTGTTGATTTCCCCCAGCAAAATTAATGATACAGCAGACAGAAACAGTTACAAACCAGACAGCGATCACACAGACAAGTGACAGGAAAGTGAGGATGATAATCATAGAACACCCATTGCACAAACACAACTATTGCTAAGCAGTTTTTTGCCAGACAAAGTGCTGTTAACTAAGTTTTCTCCACCCACCCTGAGGTCTGTTTCTTACTTGGTGACAGTGGGTGTCATTAGGATCCAAGTCCCTTCTCACAGCCTAGTGTGACCCTATTGAAATGCTATTTAGATGGAATGTGAGCCCATGCTCTACAGTTAATTGCTGCCACTCTTCAGTCTGGGTGCAGAAGGCTTTACTTTATATCTGCCAAATAGCTAGAGGCCTTCCCATGGATACATATTGTTACAGAACCTTTCCAAGCATAAGATACCAGGACCCACAAGCGCAGTCAACACAACTGCAAAGGGACTCAAACCCTCAGTTTTCTGACCCAAAGTCAGATGCACTATATATTTTAGGCCACACAGTTTTGGCCTATTTAGGAATGGACATTTTGAAGTGTGTAAGAAGGGGAGCAGTCTAGCTAGCCCCCCCCCGCACCCTTTGTTCTGCCAAAGCCGGTTGGGTGGGATGGGGCTGGCTGAGGAGAGGCAGAATCCTGTGCCTGTCTCCTTGTGGCCCAGGAGAAGAAGGGGGCTCTGGGTGGAAGGAAAACAAGCAAAGCTGGTCCCAGTGGGCATGAGCTGAGGCTCCAGTTCAGGCTAATTGAGTCACTGCTGGCTCACGTAGGTCCCATGGTGTAAGGGGCAGCACTTGGACTCTGAATTCTGTGAGCTGAGTTCAAATCTCAGTGGGACTTGCTGGGACTGGGCTGGTTGCTGCAAAACTCTCCCACTTTATGAGCTTTGGGCTCCTCATCTGCAGGCTCCCCAGAGAGAGAGTTTTGGGTGTCTGATGCCCCCTGGAGCTCAGTCTGATGCTATGGCCTGCCTGGCTGAGATGGGCTGGGCTGGGCGTGATCCCCAGGAGCTGCCAGGCTCTGACTCTTGGCCCCCTGGCACTACCAGGTGCTCCCCTCTAAACACTCTTCTAAATTGGTCTTTTTTGCCTCTCTCAAGGCATTTTTCTCCTCAGCAGCAGTGCACAAGAGAGAAGCTGTTGCCAGTGGCCCTGCAAGGCAAGATGAGCTTTGCCTGCCCCCCTCAGCCTGATTCGCTACTTGGCCCCATTCCTGCCTCTCTTCACAGGCTGACCCACTGGCCGAAAGGGGCTGTGGCTGCTGCCGACAGGGAAGAAGCCGGGAGGCAAGGTGCTGACAGCAAGAGATTCCGGCTGCCTCTTTTCCCTGGGTCTCCGTGTGCCGTGCCAGCCAGCAGCCACCTTGACCAAACCTCAAACCATCTGGACTAGCCAGCCCACATCACAGTGAGCCGCTAGTGGCCCTGTCAGAGAAGAGCCATTGGCAGCTGCAGAGACATCCCTGCAGCTGCCGGAGGTGCCTTTCTGAAAGGGCCATTTGTGAGCTCAGCTCCTGAAGGCGACTAGCTCAGTTGGTTAGAGCGGGGTGCTAATAATGCCAAGGTCATGGGTTCAAGCCCCATGTTGGCCACAGAGGTGTTTGCTGTGGTGACTGCTTCTGTCCCTGCCAAACACACACTTCAGCTGCCTGCTATGGACAGGGAAGTGGCAAAAGGCTGAGAGCTTTGCAGGACTCAGGCCAGAGAACTGGTAGGAGGAGGCTCCAGCCTGCACAGCCCCAGTGGCTAAAAGGCCCTTGGCCTGGTGGGCTTTCCCCAAGAGCAGGCAAAACTCTTCTCTTCCCTCCATTGTCCCCAGTGGGGTGACCTGATGCTCAAATTCCTGCTTCTGCAGTGGCTGGCCCAAGGCTCCTCCAGCCCAAGCCACAGAGGGGAGGCTCCATATGTCCAGGAGACTGGGACCATGTGCACAGCCCACAGAGCTGCTGCCAACCACTGGTCACCTGCTTCAGTGGCCCTGCAGCCCCTCCCCTGAACCTGCTCCTGCTCAAGGCCCCCCTGAACCCACACAGGCTCCTGCTCCTCTGACTTCTGGACTAGCCAGCCCACATCTCAGTGAGTCGCTCGTGGCCCCATCAGAGATGAGCTCTTGGCAGCGGCAGAGATGTCCCTGCAGCTGCCTGTGGGGTCTTTCCCAAAGGGCCCCTCGTGGGCCTGCTGGCTCAGCTGTTTAGAGCTTGCTGCTTATAATGCCCAGGTCGTGGGTGCAAGCCCCATGCTGGCCACAGGGCTGTTTGGTTTGGTGACTTGCCTTTGTGTAGCTGCCTGCTATGGACAGGGAAGGAGAAAGAAGCCCTGAGAGGTGAAGCAGCGGAAGGGAAGCAAGGAGCAGAGTGTCAGCTGCCAGCCGAGAGTCACAGGTGCCCCTCTGCCTCCTGGGACCTCCCCTCCCTGAGAAACCAGCCGCCTGTCTCTCACCGTGCGCCCCTTGGGGAGTCCAGTCGCTCTCCCATTGCCTGGCGGTGACAGAAGCGGTGGAGACAGGCCCCAGGGGACAGAGTTGCCCCACTGGGAAAGTGCCTGCTACACAGGGGAGAGGCAGCCACTCCCTCCACATGGTCTCCAGCCTGCTCTCTGGGCCTTGGCTGCTTCCTTGCTGGCCTCACAAAAGAGCTCATTGCCCTGCCTCCATGAACTCCTCACAAAGCTGATTGGCTGGCTGAGAATGCCACTCAAGGGCACAATCACTCAGCTGCTCCCTGAGTGACAGAGCAGACTGACAGGAGGTGTCAGTGGAGCAGGTCACCAGCCCAGCCCCTGAACTCAGCTCATGCAGGAGGCAGCCAGGCTGGAGTCAGAGCTGGGCAGGAGCCAGGAGAGAACAGAGAACAGAGACAGGGGAGCAGTAAAGAACATCAGCAATCCAAGGCTAACTCCTTGGCCACCTGCTGCCATGTGAACCATGAGTCCATCTGTAGCTAGCCCACTGTGCTTTCCCTGCCCAGCCCCACAGCTCCTTAATAAGCCCTGCCCAGCCAGGGGGCTCAGCCCACAGAGTTGCCATGTCTTCTCCAGAGCCCTTAGGCTGGCACCAGGGAGGCCTGAGTCAAGACCATGCCCAGCAAAGGTGGAGGGAAGGGCTGGGTGCCAGGGGCTGTTCTGAAAGGCTGCTGGCACTCTTAGACCCCTTTTGTCCTTCCCTGTCTCACCCCAGCACTGAGCAACAGTCTGAGCATCCATCCTGCCCCTGCCAGCTAGTTAACTCTCTCTCTGTTTCAGGGGGGCAGGGGAGTGCCAGCTCCTCACAGAAGCCCTTAGTTTTGCTTCCCAGAACCCCAATTGGGAAACACTGCTCTAGAACTCTGACCAGACTGTCAGAGGCAGGATTTGATCCCACATCTCCAGGGGCAGCTGCAACTTAAACACAGCACCTTAGACCACTCGGCCACCCTGACACAAGCAAATAAGGCTCCCATTTCTTTGCTGCCTGTGGCTTGCGGCCGTGGCAGTGTCACGGGCAACCCAGGCATCCCGCTCTCGCTTCCACGAGGCCCGGGCCAGCAGGCGGGCCTGCTTTCCCACTGAGGCCCCGGGGCAGGGCGGGGGAATGCCTCCTGCAACGGAATCAGTGGGAACGTGCCCTGTCCCCTGCCACTGCCAAAATAAGTACGTAAGAGCCCACGCAAGCCAGCCCAGAGCCCCCACCAGCACGCTGTCAGGAGGGGATTTTAAAGATCGCTGTTGCACCCATGGGGCGGTGTTTGCCCTGAAAGTCTGTACAAAGGGGTCATGTGAGATGTTTAAAAGGAGAAGCCAGATCACTGTTACACCCATGGGAGGGGGGGTTGTCCCAAAAGTTGGTTCAAAGGGTCATGTGAAAGCTAGTGTTCTGCTGATTCTGTAGATGCTATTCATGTGCTTGTACAATATCTGTGTGTGGAGTTATAAATATGGATTCTGGGTTGATGCTGGAAAATTCTCCGTCTGAGGCAGAACAATGGGCCAGGAATGTTCGTTGAATGGCTATGCTTATTAGCGAGGCTCCAGGGACAATAGATCTTTAGGTGCCAAAGACACCCCTGGGGAATGTATCTGGAGGCCTGCAGACCAGCCAGAACAATGATTGCTGGCTTGGGGGTCACAAGGATAGGCCACTGACAATGTGACCTGATGCAGCTTGGAAGATGCCAGGAGAGGTATAGAAGTGCCATGTGGCATCCTCCATCTTGTCTTGAGTTCAGCTCCTGATCCCAGATGCAGCCTTGCGGGGAACAATGAGCCAGAAAGAACTTTGGACCCATCTTAATATAGGATGTGCACCAGAGACTTTTAAGATAGCAGTTTATAGCATTTCTGCTAAGAGCCTGTATCGAGAACTGGGTGATTCGATGCATGTCATGTATTATCCTTTAACAACCTTACCCTCATGCTTTTCTTTCTTTTAGTAATAAACCTTTAGGCTATGTCTACACTGCAGGCTTTTTGTGCAAGAACGGCCATTCTTGCTCAAAAACTTGCCAGCTGTCTACACCATACGCGTGTTCTTGCGCAAGTAAATTTATAGTATAGCGTCGGAAAACAGGGCTTCTTCCGGAAGAGTTATTCCTCTCCCCAGGAGGAATAAGCCCTCTTGTGCAAGTGCTCTTCCACAAGAGGGCAGTGTAGACAGGCAACGTGAATTTCTTGTGAAAGAAGCCCCTATGGTTAAAATGGCCATCGGAGCTTTCTTGCGCAAGAGAGCGTCCACGCTGCCATGGATGCTCTTACATAAAAGCACATGGCAGTGTGGACGTGCTCTTGTGGAAGACCTTTTGCACAAGAACTCTTCCGCAAAACAGTTCTTCAACAAAAAGCCTGTAGTGTGGACCTAGCCTTAGAGTTTAGATTCTAAAGGATTGGCTCAGCGTGATCTTGTGGGTAAGATCCAGAATGTAAATTGATTGGGACCTGTGGCAGCTTGTGGGGGGGAGAAAGCAAATTCCCTGGCCCAAAGGAAAGGGAGGCCACCACTCTCAGAGCTGTTCCCTGTTGGTTTTGTGCACCTCCCTTCCCATAACCAGACCTCCTCACCTGCCGTAAAAAAACTTCTCACCTGCTTGACCCCAATGTGATTTGAACACACAACCTTCTGATGTGAAGTCAGACGTGCTGCCATTGCACCACAAGGCCAGCTGGTAAGCTATGCAGCTCTTGCAACTGGGCAGAGTGGGGCTGCGAGGGCAGGCAGAATGGTCTCCCTGTTGCACAAGTCCCAGCCCAGCCGCCCTGTGACGGACCAGATGGGGTCTGGGCACAGCTGAGGGCATCCGCTCAGGGCAAATTGCTCAAACTCAGGCTCTTTACGGCCCCTGACTAAAGGCCCTTCCCAAACAGTCCACAAACCAGTCTCACCAAGTGCTTCAGCTGCAAATCTGGCCAGCAAGAAGCCTCATGAGCAAAACCACTCGGACACCCCAGCTCTCCCTGTGCCACAATCAGCCCCCGGCCTGCGCACAGGTGAGGGTTATAGAACCCAATCTCACCCTCCCCAAACGGGTTCTTCTAGAATACACCAGCTAGGGACACCTGCCCTGTCCATCCTGGTTCAATGCCATTGATTGACCTTTCCTGCATTCAATTATCCAGTTCTGTTTTGGACCTTCTTGTAGATTTCACCTTCACAACATCCTCTGGCAAGGAGTTCCACTGGGTGCAAAAATGCTTCCTCTTGGTTTATTTTTAATTTGGTTACTTACCAGTTTCATTCTGTCACCCGGGAGCTTGAATAGAAGAAAAAAAATTCTTATTTGCTTTCTGCACCCCTGTCATCATTTCACAAAACTCTGTCCCATCGCCCTTTAGTCGTCCCTTTCCCAAGCTGAGAAGAAGAAGTTCCATGAACTCCTGGGAGCTGCTGTTCCAAAGAAGAGGCATTTCCCGTGGAAAAGATGGCCAAGCCCAATCCCCTACACAGAGCCCCAGAAAATACCAATGGACACTGGGCACTTGTAAAGCTCCCTCTCGGGCAGCGCTACGGAATGGATCCGGCTGGCCATCGGGCTGACTAACGCCATCAACAGACGAGTCCCAGTGAGACTTCTCAGCCCAGGTGCAGAGACTGTGGAGTCTCCCACTCCCACCCCAGTGGCAGAGGGGCAGCGCCCTGAGGAGGCGGATCCTGAGGCAGCGGAGACCTTTGAAGGGAACGGAGACGTAAGGTAAGAAGGAAGGAGAACAAGTCACCTCTTCCCAGGTGAGATGTGGTGGGAAACTACCAGATCTGTTGCAAGCTGAACTCCAAGGGCTGGTTCCTGTCCTGGTGGCTCCTTGCAGGGCCTGGCTTGAGAAGCGCCAAGGAGCCGTGTGTGGCCAGGAGAAAGGGTGCAGGAGGAACATGGATGAATAGCAGGGTGGGGAGCAGGAACAAGGAAGGTGTAAAAGGAAGCGGGGAGAAAGGGAAGGAACAGGGTGGCTGGGTCATGAGGTGGGACATTATGTGGCTTTATGTCCCCTTGCATCAAAGGCAACAGCCACACTGCCCCAAAGGTGCACAGCTACAGCAGTGGCACTTCCAGGGTGGGCCCTGGACTGTGTGGCAGCAACCACCTGGTCCCAGGCAAGGCACCACTGAGAAGTCTCAGCCACAGCCCTGCCTTCTCCAATCTCAGCCTAACCTGTTTAGCTGCCTCCCACATACTCCTGAAAGCCAGCACACAGGCCACCCAGCCCTGCCCCAGAGGACAGACCCTGGAACTGCCTTGTGGGCACCCAGGGGAACCGCAATAAGAGGAAAACCTGTGTCTTTGAACCAGGGACCTTTTGCTGTTAGGCAAATGTGATAACCACTACACCACAGAAACACCCATAGCAGTGAGGAGCTTTTTAAGGAGGCACTTGTTACACCCCCATAGCAACCATGTGTTTGCATCCAGTGTTGGGAACGGAGCAGGAAACGAGGCTTTTGTGTAACACACATCTCAGGTGGGAGGGACCCTCACTGACCCCAGAGTGTGACTGGTCCTAACAAGGAATTTGCCCTGAAAGCAGCAGAGCTGGGGCAGGACAGGGAGTCCTGAGAGATGAAGCAGCTGGAGGGAGCCAGGAGAGCAGAGGCCAGCCTGAGAGCTGAGAATCAGAGATGCCCACCATCCCTTCACATGACAGGTTCCATGGTGTAAGGGGCAGCACTCAGGACTCTGAATCCTGCAATCTGAGTTCAAATCTCAGTGGGACCTGCTGGGGTCCAGCTCATTGTTACAAGGTTCAGGGGCTTTGGTTTACATGCCCTGAGATTCAACAAAGGGAGTTTTGTTCCTCTTGCTGGGTGTCTGAGGCCCCTGGAGCTCCATCTCCAGACTGAGCAGGCAGGTGGGAAGGGCCTGATGCCATCACAGCTGCAGGGCAGGTCACCCTCCTGGCCCCTGAGCTCAGCCCATGCTGGAGGCAGCCAGACAGTGTGAGCGGGTCAGAGGGGGGGGATTGGGGGAAGGGTCCTGAGTCCTGGCTCCCAGCCACGCACCTTGGCACAAAGACCAATGGCCCCTGCACAAAGTGCATTGTGGGAATAAGAGTTGGGGCAGCACGAAAGGGGCCGGCCCCTCAGCACCAGGGCAGAGGCAGGAGAAGATGGGAGTGAATCCTGCTACCTCTGCCATGGCTTGGCCCAGGAGGGCTGGGGTCTAGCAATTTTTCACCCCAGCTTTGTGGGAGGCCCACAAAAAGAGTTCTTGTGTAATAGCCTGCCGGGCAGATGTAGCCAGGGGGTGTTTGGGTTTGCTACCAGCACTGAGCTTTGTACAAAAGCCCAGGGAACATTCTGAAAAGCCAAAACCTTGCAGCCCTGGGTGTCCCCGGCCAGCCTGCGAGTGGCACAAAGGTTCCTGGCAGTGATGGCTTTGGGTAATTGGTAACAAATCCTAGCAGCTCAGATGAGGTGATCGAGTGGTTAAGGCGATAGACTACTAATCCATTGTGCTCTGTGCCCAGGGGTTTGAATCCCATCCTCGTTGGATGTTTGCAGCCCTTCCTCTTGCTTCTCCCAGATCTCTCTTCAGTTCAGTGCCAGCCCCTCCCACTGCAGCCTGGGGAAAAAATCTCCACAGAGACACTCCCAGATGGGACCCTCAATCCCTTCTGCCCTCAGAAACCTCACAAAGGAGATTCCAGGCAGCCAGGCCATGGGGGTCTCTGAGATGCCCCAGCCCTGCAGCCTGTCCCACCTGGCTGTTGCCATGGTCCCTCTGTGAGGTCACTGCCTCCCAGCCAATGAGCTGAGGTGCTGCACAAGGCCCTTGTGATGTCACTGCTGCCTTGCAGGCTCATGTCCTGCCCCTGGCCAGCCCCTTGGCATGTGTGAGCTGCTCCCCCTCTGCCCCTGTCACTCAGGGCTGGTTCTGGGGCTCACACAGGGAACATCAGAGGCTGCTCAGGGTGCCACATGCCCCCAAGGTCACCTCTTTAAATGTCAGGGCAACCTAGGATCTATCCCGTCCCCCTTTGCTGAGCCCCTGCCCACTCCAAACCTTTCCATGGACTCTTGGTTACTAATGGACACTCGCCACTAATGACATAATCACACCCCAGCCATTTTGCTAGGGCTGCAGCTGGGGAGAACAGTTTCATTTAAATAAACAGATTAAGCATTTGAACTGTCTCATGTTAGTTGATCAAACTTTATTTTAAAGAAAGGAAAACATTGCGGCCAGTACACAAGGTTTCAGTGTTGCTTTATTTATGGCAGGGTGGGAACCTTTTCTGGGTCAGGGCCACTGACCCACAGAAAAATCGGGGACCACAAAAGTGAGAAACAAAAAACCTCTTCCAAAGGCCCCCAGCCCTCTCTGATGTGGCCCCCAACTAAGACACCTCACTCCTCTGGCATTCCAGCCCCCATGGCGTGAGGGGAATGGTCAGGGAGGACTGAGGTTCAGATTTACTTTTCTGGGGCTGCAGAACTAGTGGATTTTGTGGACTTGCTTAGTCTATTGGTTTCTAATTGAAAACCTGAACCACTCAGCCGCCTCAGCTCTGATCTTAGCAGTGTCAGAGGAAACTGGTAAATAATCCCAGTGCCCGGCCTGATGACATCTGCCCCACAGAATTCACACAGCAAACCTGGCTCCCAGAGCACAGGAGGACTTGGGGGTCTCATTGCTGGGCCACGGTGAAGCATCAAACTAGCATCCTTCTGTGGGGCCTGTGAGTGTTGCTGTCCCTGCTGTACAGACAGGGCCATGGAGCCATTCACTGAACAGGCCAAGATCACTCAGAGAGTTAGAGCCAAGATCTGCCCCAGCTCCTGCCCCACCCACGGACGCTCACTACCTCTCTGCCAGGGGCTGTTTGCATTGGCCTCTCTGCTCTGAAACCAGGTTTAAGCCACAGCTGAGGCTCTGGACCAGGGGCTGGGTATGGGGTCTGAGTGTGGGGGTGCGTGTGTTCCTCTGGCTCAGCTTTTTCCTTTTCTTCTACCCCAGCAATTGCCCTGCTGCAAAGCAGAGCAAAGAGACAAGGGGTGCTGTGGTGCAATGGAAAGGGTGTTGGACTTTTAAGCTGTAGTGATCCATGTGAGCCAGACTAATCATTCAATGGTTGTGGGTTCAAATCCCCCCAGAGTCACTTTAGCTGCTCTCTGATTTCCAGAGCAGCTTTTACAGCAGAGGCTGGACCTGCCCCTGTGGACCTGCCCCTGTGGCATGATGAGAGTGATAGGGAGCTTGTGATCCCAAGACCTCTGTGTGAGACTCTCCTGGGGGGGGGTCACAGCTCACAGGAGAGAACCCCTGGATACCACACACTGGCCACCGAATCCTGCTCCATGGTCATCTGGGTGCGACAGACGTGCCTGAGACTCCTGGTGGGTGTGTGGGCCCTGCCCTGCCCTTCCTGGTAAGAGATGGGACAAACACAGGGCCGGTTGACAGGGGCTCTGACACTCCAACAGTGGGGTCGTCCAGCCCTTCAGCCGGAATCAGACCAGGCCGGTCGGAGCCTCTCGCACTCACCGAGGGGATTCTGCACTTGCAGCCTTGGGAGCCACAGGACGTGAGCTCCCCCCCAGGATCGGCAGCGCAGCCAGGTCTCCTGCTCCCTCCTCCACAAGCGTGGCTTTTGTTTTATTCCTGCTGTCCCCCCCTCTTCCCCCCTCGGCAGCGTGAGCGCCAGCGCAGCTCCTCCCTGCTGAGGCTGCGGCTGTGGGAGACCAGCCCTGCTTTCAAAAGGAGACGAGGCGTCAAGGCATCGATTTTCACCAGGGCTCAATCAGGCTGCAAATACCTACCGAGAGCTCATTTTCAGAGGGGTGTCGTCAGCCTTCCTCTATCTGGCTTCTTCAAAGGGCATCACCTTGGACCTGACATTTAGGAAGTGTGAATTAGCTTTCTGTCTCTGGTAGCATTTCTTGTGTGCCTCAGTGGCTGGATGGAGCTAGTAAAGTGTCCAAGTCCCACCTGAGGTAAGAGGTTTCCTGACTTCTTCAATATGGATTTGCCTTCCCAGTGTGAGTAAAACTGTTGGGCTATGTCTACTCTGTGCAGGAATCTGCAGAGCATCCACACTACTTGCCTGCCCTTAGGCAAGTAAATTTACAGTATGGCATGGTAAAAGAGGGCTCCTTGTGCAAGAGCTATGCTTTCTTTGACAGGTGTAGGCCTCTTATGCACAAGAGGGCAGTGTGGACGCTTGGCAGGGATTTCTTGCACAAGAAAGCATCCACACTGCCAGGGGTGCTCTTGCACAAAAGCACAGCTTGCACATGGCAGTATGGATGTTTTCTTGCACAAGAGTGTGAACCCACAATTATTTCCAATTTGAGAACAACTTATACCTCCAGATCAGCGGCACAGCCATGGGTACACGCATGGCCCCACAGTATGCTAATATCTTTATGGCTGACCTAGAACAACGTTTCCTCAACTCCCGTCCCCTTTTACCCCTTCTCTACTGATGCTACATCGATGACATCTTTATGATCTGGACGCATGGCCAAGAAACACTGGAGACATTCCACAGAGATTTTAACAACCTACACCCTACCATCAATCTCAGCCTGGACCATTCTACACGAGAGATCCATTTCCTGGACACCACAGTACAAATCAGCAATGGAAAATTAGACACCACTCTCTACAGAAAACCCACTGACTCATACAGTTACCTACATGCTTCCAGCTCCTATCCAGAACACACCATACGATCCATCATCTATAGCCAAGCCCTTCGATACAACCGCATCTGCTCTAATCCCACTGACAGAGACCAGAAACTTCAGGATCTCTATCAAGCATTTATAAACCTCAACTACCCACCCAAGAAATAAAAAGCAAATTGAAAGAGCCAGACGAATACCTAGAAACCATCTACTTCAAGACAGACCCAAGAAAACCAACAATAGAACACCACTTGTCATCACCTACAGCCAACTTAAACCTGTCCAACACATTATCAATAAACTACAGCCTATACTGGAACAGGATACTACACTCCAAGAGACTCTGGGAGACAGACCCATAGTCTCCTATAGACAACCACCTAACCTCAAGATGATTCTTACCAACAACCACAGGACATACCACACTAATACCTACCCTGGTACCTTCCCTTGCAACAAACCCGTTGCCAGCTTTGTCCACATATTCATTCTGCTGATACCATTATCGGACCTAACCAAGTGAGTTATAAGATCAAGAACACATATTCCTGCACATCCAGAAATATAATTTATGTTATCATGTGCCGAAAGTGTCCGTCCGCTATGTACATTGGACAGACGTCTCAGACACTTCGCCAAAGGATCAATGCCCACAAAACAGACATTAGGCAGGATCACAAAGAAAAAACAGTTTCTTGTCATTTCAACCAGAAAGGACATTGTCTCAATGACTTGATTACCTGCATCCTGCTTCAAAGACCTTTTCAGACCACGTTTGAAAGAGAATCCTCTGAACTGTCATTCATGCTTAAATTCCACACTTTACACTTAGGTTTAAACAAAGACATTAATTATCTTAGCCATTACAAAGATAGCTTCCCCAATTATCACCTCTAATATCATTAGCTCACAGACATTTACCTTCCCTCCCCCTTCTGTTCTGAAATTTGATTTGTCCTTTTCATATGTGTTCATTTTTTTAAATTGTATCCTTTGGTATATATGGTTGTGACAATTTTCTTCCACTATTTGATCTGAGGAAGTGGGTCTGTCCCACGAAAGCTCATCACCTAATAAACCATCTTGTTAGTCTTTAAAGTGCTACATAGTCCTGGTTTTTGTTCCAGCTACACCAGACTAACACGGCTACATTTCTATCCATATTGTTACAGATGACCTTTCCAGGCCAAAGATAGAAGGAAACCCTCAGGGGTGTTTCTAGACCAAGGTTCATTCAAGTGGTTTGTTTTTTTTTGTGGACCTGACCCTACCGCACCCCTAGAGACTCTGGAACAAAGAAGACACATGAGAAGAACCCAACTTTCTTCCTTTTGCTGTGACATGGATGGATCCAGCTCAGGTTTCACTCAGGGGGTCTGTCTGCATGTGAAGTACCTGTGACAGCCCCTGTGCTCCTCTGCCCCGCATCAGCAATGTCATCCACTTGGGGAAGCAGTTGCCCTGAGACTTGCAGAAGGGACAACCTGGACAAAGGAATACTATTTATGCACCCTTCGATAGCTCAGCTGGCAGACCGGAGGACTGTAGCGTGTGCTTGGTAAGTGATCCTTAGGTTGTTGGTTCAACTCCAGCTCGGAGGAGCCATTCTTTTTCCCTCCAGCCTGGCCTTAGCAGAAGGCAACCAAGGTGGTTGCCTTGGGTCCATGTCTTCAGAACCCTGCGCTGCAATTGACAAAACAATGGTGGGGATGAGCTGCCAATCACATTTCTTGGGCTGCGCAGGTTCTGTCCACACACAAAAGTTCTTTTGGAACAGTGGCCATTATTCCAAAATGCAAGAGTCTACACAGCAATTTCATTATTTTGAAATAATTCTGAAGTAACAGACGTCTTATTCTGACTTCTGCAAACCAGAAATATACATTTCTGCAAATACAGAGGCAGCCCCCAGCTGTAGGGCCCACTTGTGGGGGCATTAAAGAGAACCCACCCACAGGGCCTTCCTTGTTCCATCTTCATCTTGTATAGGCTGGGAATTGAAGCCACTTCAACTGCTAGGAAGGCAGCTATGATCACCGCTATACCACCAGTGCCTCTACCAGTGTGTTGTGGGAAATTTAGTGAGGGAAGTCCGTGTCCGCTGTGAAGCAAGCTGGAGGCGAGAGGGTGCCTGTGTGGTTTGGGATAAAGCATAACTTCTTGGCCATTTGGCCGAGATCAGGAGCAGCGAGGTGTGAGTAGTGGCTGCCCTGAGCTCTCCATTCTGTCAAAAGCTAGGTGGGAGAGGAATCCCGGAGGTTATTGGGTGGGAGAGTATAGCTTCTTGGCTCTTTGGCTAAGTTCAAGAGCAGGAAGAGTTGAAGGAGTGGCTGCTGGATGCTCTGCATTGCCCAGAGATCCAGAACAAGAGCTGTCCTTGTGTTTTTTGCCACAAAACATTTTTTTCTCAGCTGTTTGGCTAAGATCGAGCGCTTTCTGCCTCTTGGAGAGCCATGTCACAGGCACAAGCCCCCAGAGACCCCTCTGGCCCTTCCAGGGACACATCGCAGGACCAAGCAAGTGGCAGCAAGTGCCGGGCACTGTCATGGTCAGGGCCAGAGATAAAGCTGTGGTCCGAGGAGGAGTCTCTGCAGGCCCGGCAGTCCAGGCGGAGGAATGCAGATATTTATGGCCGAATGGCTAATGGCCTTGCAAAGAAAGGCCACCTCCCCCCTCCCCAGACCAAGTCAGAGCCACGGT